>CAESWR010000129.1:1031569-1041639 GCA_903171835.1 Mullus surmuletus | reverse complement strand
AAAAAAAAGAGAGGGAGAGAGAAAAAAAAAACACTATAAAATCCATGCATTTCATATTCCAAGTTAAGCCTGTTTTCGAATCATAATAACCCCAGTTCTGCTTTAGCTAATCCTGATGTGGATAGCTTTAAGATAATCGCCCAGCACAACACTGCAGTGACTTTAATTAATTTGCCACTGCCTATTCCGGAGACGCTGATCCGACTCAGCATATTACAAAAAACACAAATAAATAAAAAGAAATCACCTTCAACTCTCACACTCCCTCACATGCGGTATCTTTATTTGTCTCGCTTAAGGATGTACTTTGCTATAATTTGCAGCGAGGATGTATCGGAGATCTTCCGCAATCTATCAAGTCGAGGAGAGAGAGAGAGGGAGGGAGAGAAGGAGGGGGGAGGAGGAAAGGGGGAAGGTTTAATTAATGTGCTTGCCATGATTAATGGTCTCAGCGTGGCTATCACAAACTGGCTGTGTTTTTAATAACTGGTTGGAGCGGCCTGTCATGCCAGCAGTATATTCTTATGGTCAAATCAAAACGAATATTTATGCATTACTAATGATACTGCTGCGTGCTTTATGTGCTTTCAAAAAAACAAAAAAGCTAATTGACTGGAGTCGTTACCTCGGAGGTGCGATAGGCGCGGTGCGATGATAGCATAAACCGGGTAAGAAGAAACCCTCTAAAACGCTGTATCGATCCGAAAATAACATTTAATGAGGTGCGATAAGTCCGATGGCAAATATCTTGCTTGCGTTAGCAGCAAAAGCTTGTAAACAATCGCTATCTTGCACATTTGTATATCATTTCCTCCGTTAGCGCTAATCTTGCGGCGGTTCGCAGGAGCGTGGCAATGCGCAAACACGCCCCCGGCTGGAGCGTAAACACGGCCGAGAAGCGTAATTAAAAGTACATATATAGAGAATAAGATCTTACTGGAACCAAAGTTTCAGAACGAGTCAGATAAGCAAGGCGTAGCCGGTGATGGGATGCAAAGTAACGCACTGATCTTAACTCGCCAAGGCATCTTAATTGCATTCACTAGCAGCTCCGGAGCCGCTCGGTCCCCAGATGATGGCTGATGTGAGCTGACTGGAAGATGAACTTCCCGGGCCGAGCCGAGCCGAGCCGGGCCGGGCGCCGCTGTGTGTGTGCAACAGTGGCTGAGTGAGAGTGCATGTATGTGTGTGTTTGTGTGTGCGGCTTCATCCCCATGTCCGTTTATGCATGTGATTGTGTGTGAGAGGGAGACAGACGTGGACCGGTAAAGGCCAGCGAGGTGGAAGAAAGCCTTGAAACTTCAATTTCGGCCTCCGGTTCACGCAGCGACCGACAACCACCTCCGCCCGATGCTTTGGCATTAACCGGCGGAAAGCGGCGCGGCTACGGTCCGGCGGCGTGTGCTGCAAAAACAAGGGTAAGGGGCGGCGGCGGTAACCTTTAAAACAGGACGGGATATGTGGAAATAATAACCTCCTTTTGATATTAATGTGTTTTTTCGCTCGTGAGCCGCCTTTAAATGGCGCTCGATCACGTTTGCCGCGAGCGAGTCCGTCCCCGCTGAGCTCCGCGCCGGCCTCCCCTGGCTGATATTCATCAGGACAGCCATCGATTTTAATGACTCGGTCAATAGACACACACTGACTCCGCTCTCAGCATCTCCCTCTCTCTCATGTTCCGAATCCATTTCTTCTACTCTCTGGCTCCTTCTGCGCCCCGGCTCTTTATTCTACTCTCTCTCCCTCTCTCTCTCAAAAAAAGAAGAAGAAACAAAGCAATGTCAGTCATGCCGTATCGCCACATTTCACAAAATGTGCTGACAGTTGTGATTGCCGTGACTCCGGCAGCAGATGTGAATAGGTTATTCAAGTGTGCAGACAGACACTGCTGAGAATTTTTTTTTTTTTCTTATTCATGTGAAAATCTGTGGTGGAGAGAAACAAAGAGGAAACAATAAAGAGAAAAAAAAACAAAAAAAACAGGCAAGGAGTGGGTGGTGTGAAGGAAATTAACTACTGGCCAGAGGGTACGGGGTTTGATTCGTGCGTGATGACAGGCAGGTATTATAAAAAGCCCCGCTGCGGACGGAGGGAAAACAAGGTAGGCCGATCACAGCCGGGTGACTGGCACATCGCGGTGGGTGATGAGGTTAAAGCCGCCTTCGAGCTGGTCGGCGGGAGCCTTCCTCGCAAACAAACGACGCAGACGTATACACAAACGCTACTGTAAGCAGAGGGAGGCGGAGAAAAAAAAAAGTACAACAGACAGACACCTACACACAAGCGCGCGGAGAGAGAGTGAGACAGAGAGGAGGCGAGCGCACAGTTGTTGATGTGCCCGCTGATGCAGAGCGGAGACAAATTGCTCCCTTTGAAGGCGAAGCCAAATCAAACATGGAGTGTGATTTCTGTCACTGTGGTGTTTGGCTTTAAAGCTGCGAGGCTGGCATCTGACAAAACATCCATGCGGCAGTCACACCCAAGAAGTTGCACACGCACACACACACAAACACACACACACTGTCCTGTTGTGTGCGGCTGGATTAAGGAGGAAGAGCCCTGTCAGCTCCTCCGAAGATCCAGGCCTTTGCCATCAAAAGCCACACAAACCTCTTCACATCAGCGCTTAACGGCATTGTGTCTGGGGACTCCAACTTTCAAATAAATAAGAAAATAGAAATGCAGCGACACAATCGCTTAAGCGGGGCTTTGGTATTTAAACTCGTAATCACTTCTGAAAACCTCCTGATATGAGACGCCGGACGGGATCCGGCCCAGTCCAGGTAAATACAGAGGATTAGTCCTCGATATCTAAATAACCACATTTATAATTATCCAAGCCGAGGCCTGAAGTTGCGCGGACAAAGCGGGTATTTCTGGACCTCTATCAGGATGATGGCTGTTCAATGAATTTGGGCATTTCCTTATTTGGGCGTTCCAGTGTGACGGCTGTTATTGCATTTCGCTAATGCGCGTTTCCCATGGGAGGAAGTTGGAGGAGGCAGTGTTGGAGGATGCTTGGACTTTAACGCGGGCTAAAATTTTTTCAGTCGACCCGCCCACCCTCTGATCCTCAGCTCGGCCTTCGGAGGGCCACGGACCCTGACCTCCCCTCCACTTTGCTTTCTTTCCAGCGAGTTTGCTTCAACTCCAGGACCTCGCCGACCCTCCTGGTTTCACTGCCGCGCTACCTTGCTAAATTGGTAAGCGCCGTTAATCGATTCAAAAACTAAAGAAAAAATTATAAAATATCTGACTTTTAACCTTTGAGTTCCTTCAAAAACTTTCGCAATAGTCCCTCCTCAAAACTGCTGCAAACATATCATATATGAATACTTTTTCAGCAGTCAATCTTTTTAATCAACTTCAGCCGGAAATATATATCAAATATTAATTATTTGGGGGATTTGCAACCCTCTAAATGCCAGTTTGTTGACATAAATATATATTAAATAAATAGTACTTTAATTGAAAAAAAGCACAAGAATTCAAATAATTTCCAGAAATGCAATTCAAGGAGGATTTAATTATCATCATTATTAGAGCCCCAGATGAGTCAATGATTAGCAGCAACACTGAATTTGAGGCATTCTTATTTTTTCTGCAGTGACAGATTTTCTCTTATTAGTTCCTAGTTAGTTAAGAAGGGACACCAGAATTTTACATTTTAAAGAAAATGAATATCCTTTAGAAAAATGTCATCCAACACGACCAAAATAGCTTGAAAGTGGTCTGGGCAAAAATCATTTCCAGGAACTCTTAAGGGTTAAAAGAAGGACAGTGGCAGAGTCGGAGGGGCCGGGCGGCCGGGAGGGTCCCGCCTCCCGATTTCACCGATCCCCTGACCACTTCCCATCTCCCCGTGACCTCACTCGCTAATATCCGCCCGGCAACTGTAAAAACAGCCAAAGATGGTTGAGATTTGACAATCACCACTTGCAGTTTGACCTTGACTGGTGATTTTCGAGTGTGGCAAAGGTGTGGCGGCTGACAAACGTGTCCTTGCACGCGCCGGCCGCATCAGGAGACAAATAACGGCGCCTCTGCCCGGCGCAGCTTCCCGCAGACGCCGCACGCACATGGGACGAATACGTTTAAATACTGCAGCTCCAATTAAGCTCGGGCTCTCCCGGCCTGTTAGAGGAACGTCAATACATTTTGACATGTGCCGGGGTAATGGATCGCAACAGCCTATTCCGCATGGCAGAAGCTAAAAAGCTTTCATTCAATAGAAAAGCAGACTGAGCAGACGATCCCGTCTAATTATCCATTTCCAATTCTACCTACAGTCTCATTCCGACGTATCGCAGGCAGCCCCGCCAAAATAATTGCTTTTTTGCAATCTACAAGTTCATTTGCGCACATTTTATTGATCAAAATGAGTCAGGAAAAAGAAAACAATCCAAAGCTGAATTAAAAGCTTCATTAAATGTGAAAATTGTACGGGGAATTGCGAACATCTGTTTCTGCCGCCCTGCGTCATAAACTCCAAGGTTAAACCAAACACCAATTTCGGCTCGCAGGCACGAGCTGGTCGACGGGGCTTCAAACGGATCGGGCGCGTGGAGGGGTGGGGGGGGGGGTGAGGGAGGGGGGACGGAAAGATCTGCCCTGCCTCGTGCTCGGCGGCCCTCGCCAGCTTTCACGTCTCCCAAACGACGAAAGAGGGGAAAGAAAAAAAAACACTATTTCAAGGAAGCAACCGTAAAGACGGCGCTGTAGCGCGGCGACCTGACATCAGAACGCCGCACTCTCGTATCTAAAAGATCCACTATAGGCAGATTTACGGGGCCTTTGGAAGCGGCCTCCTCTCAGCTGCTCCGCCTGTACCTCTGTTTTCCGCGACCTTGGAGCGGCTTTGAAGTGAATTGGCTCTGGTTGCAAGTTGTATTTTAACAACCCCTTGCTTGAGTGCTCGCAGTGTTGTTTATGACTGCTGGCATCCGAAATGGCTCCGGCATACAGGCAGAGGGCAGAGGCCCGTGTGTTTCATTCCTGAGCGGCCCCCATAACGGGAGGTCACAAGGAATAGAGAGCTAAGAGTAGATTGATTTAATAGCCGACGCCTCCCTCTGCTTGGATTCACTTCTTCACCCGGGCTGCCAGCTGCTTTGATTTAGCCTTTGAAAGTAAGTTGTGACAGGTTCCATATCTGGTGGAAGCTGACTTTAAAAGAAAAAAATAAAATAAAATAAAATCAGTCAGGGCGTCAGCTGAGTGGGTCTCTGCTTACCTTTCGGGTGTCCCGGATCACTGAACTCGTACTTCCCCATTCCGACCGTCCGCAGCATCTGCAGCCCGTTCACACCATCCTGATTGTCTGCAGCTGAGGGCTGGGCCGCCGCCGCTGCCGCTGCCACAGCCGCCGCTGCCGCAGCCGCCTGTCCATTGGTCAGCGGCAGGCTGGGGTGTTGGATGAGGCCTGGGTGGGACGCCAAGTGGCCGTTCCCCATGACACTGTGGGCAGTGAGCGCGGAGGGCGCCACGGTGGGCTGCGCCGAGGGGTACGGGGGCTGGCTGGGCAGGCTCAGCACCATGGAGGGCGGCTGCTGGGTGGACTGTGGTGTCAGCTGGAAGTGGGCGGTCATGAGGGGGTGCTGCGGGGGCACCGACGTCTGGATGGATGGCGTTACTCCTATGATGGGGGACTGCGCCGTCACGCTAAAGGAGGGCGGCTGCGGGAGGGCGTAGGTGTGGGGGAGGAGGCTGGGCTGACTCACCGCCGCCACCGGCGCCGCCCAGGTGGGACCTGTCGGGTCAACAACGATGAGAAAAGAATAAGAGCCTTTGATTAGAATGAACAGGTGCATCCCGAACATTTGAAGCCTTTTTTTGATATTCTTTTGTTTTTATTCTCATATTAAAAATCCAGTTCATCAAAATACATTAGAATATCACATGACACCATTAAGAAATAGGATACATAATACAAAAATACGACCCCGATACAACTTTATTGACTTACGATACCTATATTGCAGCCTTGAGTATTGGCTGATACCGATATTGATACGATATCAGCATAAATCATACTTACTCTTATGAGTTACTTTGTGGTAAGAAATGTTAGAAAAGCCTTGATCAAGGGATATTATTACAGTAGCTATGAGAAAAACTGACCAATTCATTATTAACCAATGGCTTATTTTAACCTTCAACATAAAAATATTATACAATTGAATAACATGAATAAGAAATAGATCAGAGGACCCTGAAAAAAAATCCTTAATACCTAACATCAGACATTTTAGATGCAGGCCGATATAATTTGATACTCGTTTTTTTCGGATCGGATCAGGACACCCCTACAAAAATGTATGCACACAATCCTTGGTCAGGGATCCTTTTACATGACTAATAAAATCAGTGCAATCGAATTTTCTTGATATTCCTATTTTTTCGAGATGCATCTAACCTATATTTGCATCATATTACAGCATGACAGCATGGCCTAAAACTAATAATCTCTATTTGATATGTAACCATGACATTTTAAGACTCTCCTCTGAGGTGATCAATAAATGTATGCATTTTTGCTACTTTTTTTTTTTTTTAATATGTTACACACAACCAAAAACACCCAAAAGTGCAACTGGTGCAAACACGTAATACCATAAATGTATGATTTAACCCTTTGAGCTGAACAGCTCGTTCCTGGAAAGCACATCTTTTTTATAATGATGGTGTCTTTTTCTAGTGGAGCCATTTTAAATTAGAAAAAAAACATGAAAAATCTGCAAAAGCAACATCACATGAGCTATTTGTGCAAACAACCATTGAACCAGCAGTGGCACCAAAAACACACACCTCTGTCTTATCAAGCACCGGCAACTTTAAAAGACACGTAACACATTGGTGACATTCAAGATATTTGTCCAGCAACGTGTGAAGGTAAACTATAACTGTTTTGTGTCACTTAAGTAAGCTTCGACAAAGACAAGAACAGGGATGGAAAGCTGAATATAAGTCGGGTATTAGACGATCAAATAGAGACAGAGACAAAGACAGACTCCAATGTGTTCCTCAACACATCAGCGGTGCGCTGCTCCGCTCCAGCCAAAGTTTGTTTTTCGACGCGAGACGTCACGTGGAACACAAAATATTTGAGACGATGTACAGATCTGCGCCCAAGATCAACACGATAATAAGATTAAGAGATTTATTTTGCTACAAGATGAGCAAACGCCGCTCTGAAATGTGAAGGCATACATGCTCAGAGCATGTGGCAGTCGACACTTTTTATCTGTGTAGGAGTCTGTGTTTACTCACACACTCTCAGCCAATCATTTTTCTACCCCGAGGCATTAGATGCTGAGGGTGCGCTGGGAAAGAAGCGGCCATATTGGTCCTGAACGTCCCACCCTCATTTGCCCCCCCCCCACTCCTTTACTTCTCCTGCCACAGTCCAAAAATAGATTACCACTCTGCCAAAGGGCCAAAGGCTAAATCGCAGAAAGCTAAAGAAAGAAAAAGAGGAGCCCACATTATTCATGATCCCGGCCTTGCTGATATAATAGAGTGGGAATGGAGTGATGGACAGGGAGACGGATGAAAAGACAGATAGCAAGAATAAATGAATTTTACAGATTTAGAGTAGAGGCCAATTCGGTTCATAATTCACAAGTCGTTGAGCTAATTGTCGCGGCGTTTTATCTCCTTTATTGTGTAACTCATCTTGATGACAGATTCTATTCATTTCACATCTTCGAAAGCTTCAAGGTTTCAATGCGGCGATGACATTGATTAGAATTTGATGTATATACGCACTGAATGTCGAGGCCTCCCCGTCCTTGTCTGCGAAGTTTGACAAAAAAACTCTTTTCATTTATTTATTCATCCCGCAATTTACTTAAAGTGCGTCACCGACGAACTATTTTCGCGACAAAGACACAAAAGTTTCAAAGACAAACTTTCTTAAGCAGACACAACAGTGAAGTTTCTGTTGAAAGGAACCGCTGATTAATTCTGGCACAGTTGGCAGAGAACTTTCTGGCAACACAGTTCAGTGAAGTGTGGAGAAGAGCTGGCTTCGTTGCAAACGCCAGTCACAGTTTGGAGTAGCGCACACACACGCAAATCAATATGCAACACTATGCTTGGATTTCGAGTGTCATATGCGGCGGGCCGGTGACATCTCATTCTTCTTTGCGCCTGGGCTGCACTGTGCGCGTGTGTGTGTGTGTGTGTGTGTGTGTGGAGGCTGCGGTTGGCAGGAGGGGTCAGTGGCTCCGCCCACGTCTGACACGATAATAAGACCTCCACAAGTTCACCGCTGATTCAGTTGGCACCATAACGCACAGCAGGGGGGGCCATGGCCGCCCGGCAGGGGGTGTGCGCCGCGACACAAATCCAGCGCTCCCCCACTCTCACCGCCGCTGCACCCTCACAACATGAATTGTTTCCTTACTACGGAAAAACGCTCCTCTTGGGTAACCCATCACACCGTTGAATAATTAATCCAAGCGCTAATCCATACGCAAGATGCGCACATTCTAATCAGGAGGCGAGTTGTGCGAGCGGCAGAGGGGAGGGGAGGGGAGGGGGGCCGCCTTCTAAACATGTTTTGGGCTTCGCTGCCACACCGCCACAGCAGCAGCTGCCTACAATCTGGATTTGTTGAGGCAGAATTTCCAATGGAAGGAGCTCGGTGCCAGTATTATTCTTAAATGAGACACATTTGTGATGAGCAGGAGGCAGAGGCCAGCAGAGCAATGGAGGGAAATTAACTGCTCCAGGGCAGAGCCATTCTGGGTGAGTTCATTACAATACGAGTAAAAAACTTCAACATTGGCTTAACTCGTTAATGTCGGGCCTGCGCGCGGCGCGGTGTGCCTCCGCTGCGCGCTTTTTTTTCTTCTTTTTTTTTTTCCTTGAAGTGGCATGAGCGGGAATAAGGTCGACTAAATTAGAGTTGGTGGAGATCATTTGGAGGACTCGCAGAGTTTGGGGTTTAATTCTCACTCAAGCAGCTTCGGCACAATAACATTAGCAAGGACAATAAAACGGGAGCACGGTGGTGGGGGGGCGGGCACTCTCTCCCCTTGAAACTTCTCCCCATCGTGGCAAATTCCACCGATAATCAGATGCATATCTAAGAGGTTTTATGTAAAGATGGTGTTTGCGGATGTATATTATGCATGATTGAGTATGCGTGTTGTGGAGGCAAGCGTGTATTTTATGTAGGGCAAAGCCCAGCAAAGAAACCTCATTAGCATCGGATAATGTCGTATCCGGCCGCAGCCGTCTGGGTTGCAGCGCGCACATTGGGGGCGTATGCGTCGGCCGCCGCCGCCGGTATGGACCCGCACGTCGCTGTAAACACCACGAGCAGACCGGGGCGGATGTGTGAACGCGTCTGTCGTTATGTATGCGCGCGAGGAGGAGGTGTGATTCATTACCTGTGGGCTCGCTGTCTCGATGCTGCTTGGCAGGGGGCTCGTCCGTGTCCCAGGGTGTGAGCTGGTTGATGGGCGTCTGTCCCCACCTCACCCCCGGAGCCAGCAGCAATCCCGGGGTCTGGCTGTCTCCGGGTGACAGACCGGAGACCTGCAACACAGTCAGGGCGACACATGAGGAACTCAATCAAACAGCCAAGCTTTGTAAATCACATTCGAGGCAAATCGGTGCTTCTTCACTCGTTGGGGGTTACAGCCATCCGATGTGATCTTGAGCTGAGCAGTGATTGCAGCATTTGCATACAGGAAAACAATTCTCTGTGCAGTTGCAACTACATTTCAAGAAAGACCAATATCCTATTTTTTTTTGTTTTCTACACTAATAAGAATTAACTTTCCAGAGTGGGCTACATTCACATTCATATCCTCCCCCTGAGATTTTGTACATCTTAATTTTTTGAAATGAATTAAACATTGTGCTCAGTGAAGTGAGATAATAGAATTCTGAGGGCAAATACAACAAATAGAGCAAACAAGACTAAGTCTTTTTTGCAGGGATGACAGAAAAGAAAAATGTGTGAAAAAAAAGAAAAAGACAGTAAATGAAAAGCTAGGTGACAGCAGCGGGTCTTGTTCACCAAACCAAACTAAAAGTTCCCTAAGCCTTTCTTTCTT
>CAESWR010000129.1:1008368-1023342 GCA_903171835.1 Mullus surmuletus | reverse complement strand
AAGAGGAAGCCGCACACATCAGGTAAGGGGTAGCTTTTTACACGTCTCCTCTCCTGTAATCCGTTTTGCTTGGCCATAACTTCACACCTCAAGCCTATTACTGGTGCTCCCACTGCACTTGTTTCTCTTTTCCGCAGTAACTGCCAGGAGGGACATGATGAGAAGCCGAGGAAGATGTAGTTCCCCACAAGAGACATTTGCTTCAAACGGCTAAACGGTGTCTCCATCATCTACTTTAAGGATCGTCTTTTTCTGCTCAGTTTGATGTGTACAAGGAATACCGGAGGAGGCGCTAACGCCGGCTTTTGGCTACGGCCGTTTTGGCACGTTTGATGAGCTAAACAAACAAATCTGACTCTCAATTCCGTGTCACAGACGAGCGGTTGGACGGAAACGCCGCCACTGAAGCCCCGTCGAGTTTCTTTGGACGGCGAGATCTGGCAGACAAAGACTCGGCCTCTGGTCAATCGGGACCCGCGGGTACCGAGCAGTCGGGTTCCATGCCGCGCTGCGTTGACAAAATGCCCAAAAATGAGCTCAGAAATAGCTTTTACCACCCACAAGGCATTGAATAACAAGCAGGGCAGTGTTTTTCCCTCAAATCCTTGTTCGCATCCATAGGCTTTACTCGACCAAGAGCTCACATAGTGAAGCGTTTAAGAGCGTTGCATCACACCAGCACCTGGGAGGCAAACTCTCTAATCAGACAACAAGTGTGTGTGATTAAGCTGCGACGGCGGCCGCAAGCCGACTATCTGCGTTCGCAACAAACGTGGCTAATTAACGGCACAGCGGCGCAACATTACGAGCGCACAATGGCCATATTTATACGCTCCACTCAGATGAACTCTGGACGTTGAAATGAATACGCCAGTTGGCTTCAGAGCGCCGATCATCTTTCATAGGATTCCTAAATATAGCAGTATTAAGCGAGGTAGAGGAGAATCTACATTACAGCGCTGTCAAATAAAAACCCCTCATCACTCCACTATGGTATATAATTACCAGTGAGCCTATGAGCCTTTTACTATCTGTTTTTTCTGCCTTTTTTTATTCACTGCAGAGATTTTCCCACTAACAGGAATAAAATATCCTTTAGAGTGTGCATTTTACCCTCAGACAAAAGCCGAGGATCCTAGGTTTTAAAAGCGCAACTACTTTATTTCAAAGGATGTTACATAAAACGCCTTAATCAGCCCAAAAGGCCGCATGTATCGGCATGCAGATGTGTGCAACCTGTGGCCTAATTCCAGCCTTGGAGCAGCAACTCCCCATGAGTCTGGGAGGCGACTGAAAGACGGGTTTTATCCCGCAAGATGAAGTGGTCAGTGCAGTTCTGGGCTCCCGCGAGCACAGGCGGGGGGTGTTGGGGGGGCAGGCGGTAGGGGTCCACACTGCGCGCCGCTTGGGGTAAGATATAACTGGAGAGACATGCTGGGATCTTTAGAGCCGCAAAGACTCCAAAAAGAAATTGAGAGCTAGCCATGAAGTACACTGCGGCAGGTGGATAAACAAACCTACACTTGAATTATGGGAGGATTTTTAGGCAAAAGGGCTTTTCTGTGTGTTTGGAGCCGCCTTTCAAGCGCCTGTGAATGAGCCTCAGTTGATTTGGGCTAATGTTGTTGGTTTTTCAAATGCTAATGTCGCTCCATACAGATGGCAAAAGTAATTTCAAGGTCCACATCCTGTGTCGAAAGTTACAATTGACAAGTAAAATGTGGGTGTTTTTGAAGATTGGTTGATGTCTCCATGCCTGTTTTGATTCTTAGTCGCAAACTGTTTGGTTAAAAATTGCTCCAAACCAACTACTTGTTACAAGGCGGGAGAACGTCCTCCGTTTGAATTGGAAACTCGACTTATTACCATTAAGGAAATTGAATAAAAACCTCATTCATCTATCTTAGGAAGTCAGGAGTTTTCATCAATTCGGAAGAAGTAGTTGAGTCCAAGAGTGCAGATTTCCAGAGATGATGCAGTAAGGCTGACAGCGTTATTTCTAACAAAGCGTTTCCTCTCTGGCTTTGACGCTGTCCGGCTCTTGTCTTACTGGAGTTACAATGCGAGCAGCAGTTTTGTAGAGAGTCAAACAAACAATAAATGTGTCAGGAAGAAATCCCTTAGAGCAGTCTGCCGTCCAAGGGCATTCTATCATTTCAAGTGCCGGTGCTGAAAGATTTTTTTTAATGTTTCTAGAGATATGAAGAACTATGAAGATTTGTTCTGGATCAATTTACCAATTAAAACCGAGAGAGGGACGTGTTGAAAAAAAAAAAAAAAGAGATTCTGGAATATTTACTCCCCCCAGCATTTATTTGATTTAATTTTTCTTATTTGATTTCTTTGTTTTTAATGTGATAACGTGAGAGATGAAAAAGCGTTTCTACTTCACTGACATCGCCGGCATTAATATTCATGAGTTCGATGATTAATCACTTACATGGATGAGTCACGTTACTAAAAAATGTTCCTGGAGCCAAATATAACACTGGCATACCAATGGGCAGAGTCGGGCCTAATAACCGAGGTGTCTCCTCTCCATCGCTCTCTGTCTAGTTATTAATGTAACAGGACAAATTATACACTTAAAAAAATAAAATGCAAACAACTGTGAGTAAAATATCCCTTAAATAAAGCAATTATAGATTTCTCCATGTGCACCCAGCTAGTTATTTTCACAAAAATGTACAAATTTACAAATGCGCCCGAAGAATAAATCAATTCTATGGACCTCGGAATCTGTATAAACAAGCACTTTTGCAACATCTACCGCAGCTTTTCCTGCAGGTCTTGTGCAGAGTTTCTCCTCCTGAGCCCCCTTTACTCCAGCAGGAGCGTGCACGGCCCCCTTTAGGGTACCACGAGTGAGGTAATGATGCCACTGGAGGCGGAATTTAAAGAATTTAAAGACACTCTTGTTGTCGGAGAAGGCACCTGGGCTCCCATTTGCCTTACGTAACCTGCACACTGGTTCCCCGTTCACTTGTTGACAGAAGCTTGTAATCTGAAATAGTCTGCAGGGCTGAGCCGCTAAGTCCCTTATAGCAACAGGATGGGAGCTGGGAAGAGGGAGCACGAGAGGAATAAGGGGAAACATCTCCCCTCCGAAGCTTATTGAGCTGTCAAGTTTGAGTCGCTACAACAAGAACATTGATTTCCTGTCACAAAGTCGTCCGTACGCGCTTATACTGTACATCCCCGTTTGATAAAAGCACTTCGCATATTACGCTTCGTTCTGTGGTTCACGGCCGAATCGGGGATCCCGTTTGATCCGGGCTGATGCCGGGCCTAGTTGTGCACTTAACCGGTTTTCACGCTCTGATCTCAAACAATTAGAGCAGACGCTGGGCGAGACACCGCATCACCGTCACAGGGGAGTGACAGAGGCGACGCCGAGGCAGAGGATTGCGGTTAAAGGCCTTTTTTTTTTGCAATGTGTTCTTGGAGAATTTTTGGGAGGACCTAACATGAAATTATATTTTGGCATTAGCATTTCACTGACCTTTCCGGCATTCAATTCGGCTGTCAGGAACTGTACTGCTGGGGGAGCAATGAACCAAAAAGCAGTGGCATGCACTTTTAAACAACCCGGAATGGGTGGAAGTAATAAAGTTTCCGCCTTTTCTTTCTGTATTTACGGAATAGCATTTTTGGCACAAACATGCATTAAGTGACTCGCAGCGCAAATCCATTTCAACAAAATCACAGACACAAAAAAAAAAAACCCAACCCATTATGCTTTAAAATACCCCTGGAAAACATAACCTGTTTGCTGCAAAACCACCAGAGCCGCTGCAATACATTAATATTAATCTTTAGCAATGAGAGAAGACAATAAATAGGTTGTGTTCTCCACAGAGACCAGGCGAGCCTCATAATGGAGATATACAACGTGCGCGCAGAGGACATCGCTTGTGAGAGCAGTCACAATCTCTCGGCCATGCCCGGACATTAGTGAGAGTCATTAGGCTCATTTAAATGAGGTCGTTAAGCCGATGAAATGAGGCCGTATATTTGAGTGCAGAAACAAAAAGAAAAGAGCACTGGATTTCTCGCTGGTGCGCAATCACTTCCAAGTCAAGTGCGCCATAACTCTGGCTGGAAGGGGAGCGCCCGGGCAAGCCGTTCAGAGGGGCCCCGAAAGTCTCCGGCCCCCAGCAGTTCGTAACGCGCTCTATCACTGTCAAATAAACTTTAACGCCGGCAATAAGCGCAACAACAACTGTAGCGCCCCAGCAGTGCTGTATGCAGGACTTGATAATGCAGCCATTAGGACGCTTTAATTAGTTTTTTTGTTGGGGGGTTTTTTTCCACGCCTGAAGCCGATTCTGTCCAACCTGGCTGCAGAATCAAAGCCAAAGAGCGTCCTCTCATCCCTGCAGCTTCCTGCCAAACACACCGTCTGCACACACACACACTCCACCGGTTGTGTGCAGCGAGCGAATTCCACGCGAGGCGCTCACGGCCGACTTATCGCCACGACAGCTGATTAAAAATCGTAGCGGGGAGCGTTTTCTCACCAACGTGCGGCATCGCGGCAAGAGACTCGCGAGTCCTTCAAGGTCATCACCAAATAAAACACCCTCTGGTGAGAGAGAGAGACATTTGCATTTTGCGACCTGCTGCTCCCCATTAGCAGGGTAACAAAATCGCTAATCTGCAATTGCTATCAGTGAAGGTTTTGTTTACAGTAGATCCACGATTACAACTTGTCGGGGTTAGCAGACGATAGCGGGCGTAAAGGAATCAAAGGTGACCTCGGCGGGAAGGCCGGCCCGGCGCGCCTCTTGTTTGAGAGTGTGTGAAAAATAAATGTGCACACCCCGACAAATAAGTTGAAAGTAAAAACACCAACAACAACAAAACTACTGCTTGTCTTGTTATTACGTGATTATTTTTTACCTCATTACGAAGATAGTAACTCTGGAGAGCACTGGCGACGAGGTTCCTTCAGGCGTCGAAGCTTCAGATGCACCACGTACCAAAAAACCACAGAGAAACATTAACTGCTCCAAACAAATCAAAGTAAGAACAATAGTTTGGGAACAGCTGGAGAGATGAATTTCTCCGAGTTCATTACGGGAGCGGGGTAATGTTCTGGAGCATCTGCTGGGGGCAGCCCGACTTGGCTGCGAACAGACGTTAGCTCGGCGGCGCTAGCAGATGTGCAATTCGGAGTAACAAGCGTCGTTACGACCTTAACTAAACAGCGAAATGTTAGCCGAGCGTCAACCCAGAGAACTGTGACCCGCTCACGCTCACCCAACACGCTCAGCTGGAGATATCGCTCAGTGCAGAGAGGAGGTGGGCTAGCTGGCTAACTGTTCGACGGTACCTCTGGGACCGAACCCGGGGTCGGCCGCAGACCTGCTTTTCTTTTTATAGATCTAAATCACTGCTGAAACAGGCAAGAATACGTGCTAAATAGTCAGTGATACCCAAACGTGACTGGCCAGATTTTTGAAATGATATCCTGATATCATTTCCAACTCATCAAAAGTTATCAAGATGAAATGAAATGAGATTAAATGTTTATTTTATTTTACATGTTCATTCAATTTAAACAATAATAATTATAAACTGTAACAGGCAAGGGCTGAAAAAAGGAAAGGTGTGTGTGTGTGTGTGTGTGTGTGCTCCCTCACGCTTTCTGCTTCCTACCCGGCTACCGTAATAAGTGTTGTCTGCGTGCAACGTGCTCCCTCACACTTTTAACTTCCTACCCAGCTACCATAATAAGTGTTGTCTGCGTGCAACGTGCTCCCTCACGCTTTCTGCTTCCTACCCGGCTACCGTAATAAGTGTTGTCTTCTGCATTTTTGGGGACAGCTTTAACCGTGGACAGGTCATCCAAAAAGGGGACTGTCCCGCAGAAATCTTGTCACCTTAGCCAAAAAGTTCATTCCAGTGAGCAGGACCCAGTGGCCTCGTCGATGTGTTGACCCACCCAACCGATTCGGCCTCTGTGCCCTTCCAACTTTGTGGCCTCTATAAAAAACATCACACCACTTCTTCCTTCGATCCCTGCGGAAATCACCCGTTCGGCTGCTTGGAGAGGCTTTGTCACTTTCAGCGCACACGACACAGTTTTACTTGGGAAGAAAGAAATGTATCAGCTTTACCGTGCCTTATGTTAGAGGAAGCAAGATGTATGGAAGGTCAGGGAGAGATGGTAAGATAAAGTAAAGAAATGACAAATAGAAGGTGATCCGACAGAGGAAAGACAGGTTATTACTGGACTCGTCGCAACTGTAAGACACGGAAAAAAAACAAAAGAAAACAATGAGTCGTTGGAGAGACAAATGGCGCGTCACCGCTGATCTTGGATTACGTCTGATTAAAAAGGAAAAAACAATGCTCCCTTTGTTGCTCAAGTCAAATGACTCAGTCAAGCACGATACAAACAGATGACGTGCCTTGAGTTAAAAACACCCTACCTGTATATTTCTGGCTAGAAAAAATATTTGCAATAATGTGTTTAATGTTTTTTTTCTTTCTTTTCAGTATTGTCTCATTTGCAGCCATGCGCACAAAGACCGAGGAGGAGCTCCAGCAACACTCACCGCAAAGGATCACTAGATGAGACGGATGAATTATTAATTATCAGTGCTTTTGTAAACTACTAAATGAGATTGAAGGCTCTGATGAAGGATGAGATCTCCTTTTTTCTCAATCTCGCTTTCTCTTGCAGGTTTTTCGGTGTTTTCTTCTGCGTCTGCGACTTGCAGTGCGTTTCTATTGAAATGCTGGCGTTTGGTAAATAGTTCTTAAATTAGGTCCCCGGCCTTCCAGCTTGGTTATCTGTGATGATCGGAACAGAGTGTGCTGCTTGAAAAGACCCATTTCCCCTCTGGCACATCATTTAACATGTCTCATTTACCCGAGAAATATGCAGGTCACACACCGAGAGATTTCTGGTCACATCCTCACCTTACTCTGAGCAAATTTCAAGGATTTGAATTAGGACCACGATTTTTTTTTTTTTCCCCTCGTCCCCCCCCCTCCCTCCTCCTTGTGTTTCCACATGATAAATATTAATGTTTTCTTTTTCTTTGACCACAATAAATTTTAAGTAGGTGCCTTCAGCAGGAAGAGACGGGGAGAAAAAATACTACTTGGTAATGATAGCTCAACCTAGATCCTTGGAGGGGGCACCTTAGAATAAAAGGCAACACCGGACACGGCAGAAGCAAAATCCCTGTAAAAATACAAGACAGGTTTCCTGAAGGCTGTTTCGAATGCAGCTACAGATACAGGCTTCATAGACAGGGTCTGAAAAAAAGGTAGTTTTTAAGGATCAAGGCTGCCTGTATTTAAGTCGGATCATGTGATGTTTCGGCCTGTATGTGTGTTTGACCCTGACAAAGCTAGCAAACCTCCAACAGAAGCACGGGTAGACGCTTTCATGATAAAATTAGTGTTTTTGTTGTTGTTAAAACACTCCCGTTCCTGTATAAAATGAACAATTATGCAACTAAATGCGTGTGGGAGGGACGGACGCATCCCCATGCATGTAAGCGTCACTTGTTACACCGTGTAGGAGGTGCGGCACTATCTTATCACTATTAAAAATATATGTGTTGTATCAAATTGCTTGTGTAATTTTACAGTGTTTATCTTTACAGCTCTGGAGTCTGAATGTCGAGCCCCCAAGCGTTCAGAGCAGCCTGACTGCTCAGAGTGATTTCCTGACATCCATGTAAGTTATCATGTAAAACTTATGGGAAGCCATGTTTGATACGACCATCCCAAGGACGCGTCTCGTCCCCTCAGGGGTGACAGAGGATTGATATTCGTCCCGTTGCCCCGGCCATCATTATTTCATATCGCTCTCTTCCCTCCCCGGCTGTTCCTCAATACGTGCTTTCATTTGGTAATTGTATTTTCCCTTAAACGATGCTACGAAATAATTCATTTGCGACCAAACTTCATAGATAAAATCAAAGTAAGAAAATGAAAGCGAGCCGTTTTTTATTGTAAATGGCAGACTACTGTTGCCATAATAAAGACATCAGGCCTCGTCCCGTTATTCTGTGATTAACTGTGATCTGATTTTAAACCGTACACTTCATCCTTCTGCTAATATCAGAGCACAGCCAGCGAAGGAGGCGAAGTAGCTTTCCGGTGACCTCCATGCCATCACAATTAAATGTGTCTGCTCTTATGTAATCAAAATATAGCAGTATTTGCCCTTTAGAAAAAATGCCAGCGCACACATTTATAGATAGTTCAATGCC
The DNA here is from genome assembly GCA_903171835.1 of Mullus surmuletus. Taxonomy (NCBI): domain Eukaryota; kingdom Metazoa; phylum Chordata; class Actinopteri; order Syngnathiformes; family Mullidae; genus Mullus; species Mullus surmuletus. The sequence goes on along the minus strand of CAESWR010000129.1, from coordinate 1,015,105 downwards.
ATTCATCAGGGGAAATTGGCTGTAACAGAAAGCTGACATGGTTCGAGACATTCACTATTCAATATGTGGCATTTCTATTTTCTTTTTGTTGTGCAAGCACCTTCAGATTTAGCTTTGTATTGAACTTCTTTGAAACAATCCGCGATATGAATGTGTCAGAGACTGCCGTGTTGCTGTCAACAAAGTTCGCAAAGCAGCGGCGACCTTGCTGATCCCGCGTGTTCTGCTTATCTATTCGTGAAAGACTTTCACTGTGTCGGAACCGTGGTGCAAAGACATCGCTTGGTGAGTGGTTTATTCAACTGCACTTATTCATTTTAACTGCAGCGAGTTAATCACTCAGCCAGGAATACAAGAGACACACCCACATGCACTTCATTGCTTTTATTCCTCTGGATTTGAAAAAAAAAAAAAAAAAAAAGGTAAAAAGTTACACTGCTGTGAATAAAATGGCTCTTGGATCTCAAGGTCTGCAGTGACAAGACACTGAGCCTCATTTCCAGATATCTTTATTATCGCTTTAAAAAGCAAAAGACTACATTTTGTCAGCCAATTTTTCATTGGATTGTTTCAGAGTTCATGCCTTTCAATGTGATCTGATCCTGAAATAACAACTTTTTTTTTTTAAAGCCATCTGCATGTCAACAGCCACCTCGAAAGCACAAAGCAGGCTAAGCAGTAAACTCCATATTCTCTACTCAAGTGCTATCAGCCACACTGCAATATAGCTACGAGCGAGCGAACAATGCGGGTCCGTCATTGTGTCAACCCCAGAATGTCCTTTCCAGCAAAGATATTAGCATTCCTTTCTTGTCAAACTCCAGGCAAACTGAGCCACAGCGTGCCGGGTCTAATAGTTTACTGATCTTTTTTGTGTTAATGAAGGACACGATCTTGTCAGGGGAACGCAGCAATTCAATATTCTTTTCATTTCCGAGTAGCTCGCAGTATCGCGGCAAAGTCATTTAGGGCGCTGACCAGTGGTGGGCATTTTCCAGCAGCGGTTTGCACATTAACACGGCTGCCAAGAACCGCATCCTTCATTTGAACAACATGCATTATTTGCATCTCAGTTGCTGACAAGTCCTGTTAAAGCTCCCTTTTACTGGAATGAAATGTTATGCTAATGATGTTTTTTCGCCGTGGTCTCACTGCGATAGTTGGGACGTTTGTGAGGACAAAAGGCCGCGGCCGGCGAGGATGTACGGCCTTTAAACACTGCTGAAAAAAATTGAATAAAAAAAGAAGCCCATAATAAATCCCAGCCCTAAAAATAACACACGCATGCACTGTATACTGACTGTGCATGGCCCGTGTTTGACAATATTTATGGCCCCCCCTCAGATGTGTGGCACTTCCCATAATGCCTCATGATGAAATGGTTCCAATTTCAATCTGACCTTGAAAGTGTTCTCTTTATGTACCATCCTGACTCGCGGCGCGTCATCAGGAGACACTCAAGATGTGGCAGGACTGCGCAAACACTCTCTCTCTCTCGAAAATCAGCATCTTAATTGAGATGGCAGCTGGAGGATTTCCAACGACGACGACGACAACAACAACAACGCACGTCTCGGCACAGAAGCGAAGGCGGCACTGTGGGACAGAGACAGCCTCTCTCCTTTATATATATATATATTTTTTTTTTGTGTAAAATAGAAATATGACTCAAAGCAGGCTGACATTTTGGCTGTAGCTCACAGTAATAGCACCAGTAATGGATCAAATGAACAGGGGATGTCATAATGGAAGGGGGGTTGGGGGGGGATGGGGCAGTAATACCACAATCATACCTTACATTTTCATTTATGTCAAATCATGACACGCGCACCCTGTCTGTCTCCGCAAATGGCAGGTGCAGACAGACGGGACCTCCCAGCAAAGGCAGGCGGAGAATGGAGAATGCCGAATCATGCCGCCAAGTCCGCCGGCACGGAGACACAAACGCCGCGCTGACAGATCGGCGCCTCTGACACCAGCTGAAGACAAAAGAGGCGTCGTGGTCCCGCTGCCCCGGCAACGATGCTGCGATAAGGGCTGTCTTCATGCACCTGTACTGCAATTTAAGGCATAATCACCTTGGTATGTAAAGAAGTGCTCCACTTCAGCACCAAGCAATTATAAAGTAATTACTTGATTTAATAAAGCTGTAACACTGACAATGATTGATTATAGTGCAATTAGTTTACTTCTTTGGTTTGTGGGAAAATAACTTCACAGCCGATGTCACCAAAGTTTTCAAAGACCTGATGTGAGTGAACGCTGTGAGATGTTGCGACATGTCGTAGCACTGCTTGTTGCTTTGCCAGTGAGGCAGTTTACTTGAAAAATGCATTGTTACATATTAGAGAACTGTTACAGATTACCTATTTAAAATTGTCAGATAGTAGTGTAATCCACCAGATTAATCAAATTTAGTAATCATAATCTAATTGCTTTCAATTACTTTTGGATTGCTTTGCCTCTAGACTCGGTAAAATATTATGTCGAACAGACAATTTATTCCATTCCAATTTGCAGACTAATTTGAATAGGGATATTATCCTCCTCTTCAAACGTTATCAACTGTTATTTCCCAGAAGTATCTAATCTGATTACGGTTGCAATATAGTTTGCCGTGCTGTTATTAGAGCAAAATTACACAGGAATGCATGCTGTGTGGCCTTTGTTGTTCCTCTGATGATCCCCATTTTTGTGGCGGCGGAGACGTTCAAAACATGTGTTGGCACTTTAAAGCGGCGGTAATCGATACTTTTGTAATAACAATGTGTCACACGACAATGTATAATGTCAGCGGCGTCATTCACGTTGATGAATCTCCCCTCTTCTCGGCAGCTCCCCGGGTTTTTACAGAGCATTACAGACGAGTTTCGGCTCATTGTTTAGCTGTCTGGCCCTCAATTTGACTGTTTTGCTTCGCTCTCTCGTGGCACGCCATGCCGTTTTCCGCCTCAGCAGGCGGCTGTTTTCAGAGGAAAAAAAAAAAGGAACTTCTTAGAAAAGACTGCTGCATGTTACCTTGGTGCCAAACAGACCCGGTTCACGACGAGCGGCTGAACATAGCAGAGCGTTTAGCGGCTTAAATAGACAGACTTTGGCCAAGACCGTGAAGGGGGCTAATAGGAGAGTGAATGTCGGGCTTTCATCCACCAGGCGGACACGAGTCAAATGAATAATAGTGATGCTCTCCGAGTGTGCAAATGGGTAGCTGTTTGTCAGGGTGTCTGCGCTCATAAATGCGCACGCTGTCCCTAAGACACCAAGAAATCACAGTCTGCAGGTTGACTTTATCGGCGCATATCGAAGCTACTGCTGCTAAATCGAAGTGGAAGCTGAAACAAACAGAGCTGCGTGACATTCTCTTAAATCCATTCGGGAAAAACCTTATCCATGATATAAATTCACATGACCGATCTTTATAGCACAATAAACTGCACCAAATAAAACAGCTTACAGTTAATATATTTCCTGGAATATTTGGGCTGTTTGTTATGGAATTTGTGTGCGGGACAGTTATTGTCTCTGCGATGGTGCGCCGCCGAGATTTATCGTTTCAATAGTTTCCAAATACTCCGCAGTTTTTCAAGTAATTTTTCACGTTTGTGAGCGGTGGCAGTCTCTCTCAGTGGCTGGCAATGCGGCTTTAGGGGTCTCCCATGTTGCTGCAGGCTTGTCTCAAACGTGTGGATGATGTACAGCTATTATGATATTGGATTTCTTTGCATCAGCTAAAAACTGTATCGTACATAATTGCTGACTTATTATCAAATGCTGTGTCGGCTGAAAAACATTGTCCTCCAGCACGTTCCACTCTATCCCCCTCCGAAGCTCAGTGGCAGGAGGTAATTAGCACGTACTTATTCAATATTTGTTGGAATTGGCACTTTTATGTGTATTAATTTATTTCAATTCAATTAATTTACTCACACGTTTTCCATTTCACAGGGAAATGGAGCTTTCACTCCAGGACAAGTCACAGATGCAAGTCGGCTTATTATATGAAACAACTTCTGGCTTCCAGACGTGAAAACAGGAATATTCATAAGTGGAGGCACATGGGAAAAATTTATAATAAAAAAATTAAAAAAGAATCGCAATATATTGAAACGGAACAATAGTCTGACAATACATTACTATTATATGTGAGGTTCATTCTGCAAATAAGGCAAATTTGCATCTGCAGCTTTAATAGATTAGCTTTCAATGTGTTATTACATTTGAAAATGTGTGAGAACAGCAAAAAAATGTCCTTTGTCTCTCTGCATTCTACTAATATCGGCTGAACTAAGTTCTTGGTGTTCATGAGTGCGATACCGCGTCGCAAAGTGTTATTCTCAGCTTCGGGTGACACCGAGCCCTCGACGTGAGCGCGAGAAACACACATGAAGGGCCACACCAATAAACTACGTACAGATGAAATGAAAACGTGTGTACGCGGCGGCTGTGGTTATGGCAGTGGAGCAGTAGGCAGTGTGATGATGCGTGGAGCCTCTAATGAGAAAAAACGGAGCTCCCAGTAATTTGTTAGACTGAGTTAAGGTCAAACCGCAAATGCTGCATGATTGAGTCACCCCCCCAAAGTCCCTATTAGAATTTGCATTTAAAATATATCTATTATTTATGTGTGTATTATTAAAATGGCTGGCTGAGGATCCCCTGAGCATGGTCCACAGGGCAGACCCACTCCACTATAGCACAATACTGGGCACCCACAATCAAATAATGGACGCAAAGAGAAATGGAAGAATTATAATGGGACTAAGATAAGTTGTCCAGCGTCCGAGGAAAGGGTCTTCAATAATGAGGACCTTGTTAGACTTCCCAAAAAAAAAAAAAAAAGATGAAAGAAACAATGGGGGACATGAAGTGCTGAGTAAATTTCTCAATTATTTCTGCAAAGGTGAGTTTGTCAAGTAACTAGTTTGATATATCAGGGGTGCAACACAACTAAGAAGCTGTGCTTTATTTGCATTTGTGACAAAGAGGCCTTTTTTTGGTCGCCAAACAGCACGAACAGGAAACCCAACAGTCTGGTTTGATTTTTCCTGAGCTTGGGGTTGACTTTACCCATCTGTGCCATGTTTTGGTGTCCAGCACACAGAGCACAAGTGGGAGGACGAAGCATTGAGGTGGGAGGTTCATTTAATGAGGCAGCACAATGCGAACCGTTGGTGTTTTGGGGGGATTTGGCTCCAATAGGAGAAACGGCCACATGTGCTCCGATGCCCCCACGCCGATACCGACCCTTTTACTTGAGAAAACTTGCCGCAATCACTGCTGAAAATATTTAAATCTTTCATTTGGTCGAGGCGGGGGTGGAATGATTTCTGCTCATTCAAATGTAGATTCTTGAATGGTGAGTCTGACAGTATCTGTTCTACATGGATGAAAAACTTCTCCTACAGTCCATTAAATTGCCGCAACTGGCTTCGGGCAGCAGGACGTATAGAATATGTGGATAAATCTGGAGCCTTTACGCCGCGGCCATTCATTCCAAAGCTTTTTAGCAACGTGGTCAGTAATTATTCCTCCACACTTCAGTAAATGACGTCTCCATTGTGAGCTACAGTATGAATGAGACGAGTCAAGCCGATGCGATTCTGTGCTAAAGTCCACCAAATGTTTCCGTTATTCATTTCAAGCCAAGCCTGGAAATGCTAAGTGACCTGAATGCGCATTCGCTGCCAAAGGTAATAACAAACATTCTTTCTGATGAGTTATTGTTGACATGCTTCGCAGTCGTCGGCCAATTTCGTAGGGCTGGAAGTTTACATATTCATCAGCACACCCACTGAACATTATTCCACTTCACCCAGTCCATTTCCCTCCGTGTTGCCGTGCATCCGCGAACCAAAATAGCCGTTGTGCTCCGAGACCCATCGCATTACACCGGCTGATGCACACGCACAAGGGGATCTGCGGAGTCTGCAGCGAACATCATCGGCTTTGCAGGTATTCGGTCGTAAAGCAATAATACCGGCAAATTAAAAACTCTGATCTAATGATGGCAGTGGATGAAAAGTTAAGGGATCTCCAAAGTGATTAGAATTCATCCTGAGGGGGGACATTAATCTATATCAAATTCCTTGGTCAGAGGCTTTGAGACATTTCAATCAGAACCACAAAAGGCACCAGGAGTGCCACCAGAGGAGAAGTCAAGGGATCACCAAAGTCATTAAGATTCATCCTCTGAGGAAGCACGAGCATCTGCGCCAAATTCTAAACCAATCCGCGTTGAGATTCTTCTCCTGGATAAGAGAAATTTCTGACCTGGCGTCTGCACTAGATTAAATCAGCAAAGCTATTAGGATTCATCTTGGGGGCACCGCAGATTTATGTAGCACATTTCATGGCGGGTCCAACCAGTATCGGGGTTGTGTCGGCCCGGTTTGTTTGGCGGAGATGCACACGGCGGTTCTCCAAGGCTACTGACCCGCTGCCGTCTGGAGCTAAAGCAGCTAAATTCTCCCCGGTGCAGCCGCTCTGCACTTCAACTTCATGTCGATGGAGACATTGAGGCCAAACAAAACGTGACTAGGATCCTTACAGCTCGGGTGGGGGGGGCGGGGGGGCACAAAGTCAATTGGTTAATGATTTTGTTTCCAAGTATTTTCAAGAAGCCTCTCTTAAGGCTTGCTTATTGTCTCCTTTGTGCAACCAAGTGAAAACTCTACCAAGTCAACCAAGGAAATTTCAAAGCAAAGGCTGTCAGCGTGTCTTTATAAGTGCAAAGACTT
>CAESWR010000129.1:992126-1002949 GCA_903171835.1 Mullus surmuletus | reverse complement strand
AAAAAAAAAAAACCTAGAGTTAAAACAGTGCTAATACAGTACAAAGAGAAAAGCACACTTTTGTACGTCATATCAAGCTGTCAATTCTCTTACTGTTTCCTCAGTCGGCCTTAATATGTTTTAAAAGCTGACCGGAATATATTTTATCGTAATTTGCTCCGGCTGTCACTCATGTGTCAGAGAAGTGACACGAATGCCTTGGACGGCTTGCGGAGGGGGAGCAGGATGAAAAACTTTCAGTCAGACGGGCTGTTCTTCTTGTGAGTTTTCTTTCGTTTGTGATTGTGAGTGAGGCGGCGACACCCGCTGTTCTCTGGATACCATGTAGTGTTGCGGCGCGGCATGTGGCCAGCTTCAATCCATTGGCTGGCTGACCTGCCTCAAATCAATGACCAACAAGACACAATGTGTGATTTTGTTTCAAGAAGAGCCTCTATTGATTGACACCGTCAATGCTCACAAATTGACACTTACCTGGCAGAGCTGGAGAGCTTCTTTTTTTTTTTTCTTTTACCCTCAGCTTTTTCAAAACATTGACAAGTGCAGAAATACAGTGCACTCAACATGCGCACCGTTGTGAAAGAATCTCCGGCAGGTGGAGAGAACTGTCACAAGATGATAACATCCTTTCATGAAAAAAGGGGGAACGACAAATAAGCCAATCAAAAGGAATGGATGCATAGCTGCTCCTGAGATGTGCTCGGCAGAACAAAAAGCTTCATTTGGCTTCACCGGGGACAGGAAGAAGAAGGGGGGTAAAAAAACGCTTTAATGGACTGCCAGCAGCAGGTATTACATTGAATCTCTATCAGCTGTGGATCAAACAGTAGTATTTATTGCAGCCGACGCCGCAGTAACACTTGAGGATTTTTTTTATTTGAATAAACACAAGCAAAAAGGTAAATACGAAGCCCGCCCATCTTCACTGTTTACCGGGCCATACGTTTAGGTGGGCAGTCCCCCCCCCCGCGCTTGCGTCAGATGGCAAATAATATCATCATCAATATGAAATCAATAGCATCTCCGCCGGCTCTGTTTACCACCGGCAGCGTGACTCATGGGCTGGCGTCCCCGCCCACGCGGTGGGCTGAGGCTTCAAACGGCCGGCCGTGCAGCCGCCGGGAGAGGCTTGAAGAAGCAGCCGGGAAAACCTCAAAACAATTAAGATTATTTTCAGACACAGATTTACTCTTAAATATCATCAAAAGCAAAGAGAGGGCTAATCTCTTCAAATGCATCACGGCGATCATCATTATCAATATTAAACTGGGCTTTACGGACCCCCATGTTGCATATAATGCCGTGGTTACTGATACTATTGGCCAATTGCCACTATTGTAGATTCACCTCGAGGCGTGTTTTCCAACTATAAACTAATGAGATGGCTAAAACACTAAAGGTGTTCTGCTGCTCCGAGACCGCTCTTTAGAACAGTAACAAAATTCAATCAGCTGCAGAAGAAGTAAATAAGATCTACAAGCTCTGACCCCTTAAACAAAGAACAGTTATTTCGTGGCACTCTTTGGGTCGATGCGTAATTGCAAATTCCTCCTAATATCACCTGCAACTACTGCATTTGTGAGTACTTTTTTGGAGACATACGAATCTGGCTTGCAGGTGCTAATAAACATCAGCAGAGGAAAGCTTTCAAGTAATAAAATTAAGGGATTAAATCATGCAGCAAAATCCATATTTCAGCGGGCTTCATCCGTGGGAAGACCTTGAGAAACATTACGCGGCCGCAAAGAGGAAAACTCCGCCTCTGACCCGCGTTTAAACCCTCGGAAACGCTTACGAGCTGTGGAGGAAATAAAGCCGAGGCATTAATGTGCAAACGCGGATTTGATTTACAGTCCGTATCTTGTTTTTATTTTATTTTTTTCTCCTTTTCGCGTGCTTGTAATAGGCTTTAATGATTGTACACTCAGGTCAGAGGAGAGAAATTGCAAGGAGCGGCGGTGACGCTAACGGTATTAGAAAAGCTTTATTTAATGCAAGGGAAGTGTAGAGAGCATGAAAGTGAGACCGATGTGACAGGTAGGCTTTGTTTTTTAATTACGCAGGTGGCGGCACAGTGGGTAAATAGAAGAGTTTTGCAGGTTTTATCGTGAAATTACTCCCCAGCTATTGAAAAAAATGCAGCCATCAAGCTTGCAAACCATCTTTTATATGAAGCCTTGTCTGCGTTAATGCCTCTGTAAACTTTTTGGGTGAAAATAAACAGAGAAGGAAGGGAGGAAAAAAAAAAAGCTTTGAGAAGAAGATCGTGACTTTTAGGTGTTGAGCGGAGATGATATTCCTGGGATGCGAAAAAGTGAAAATAGACTTTCTGCTGACACAAGTTCCGTTGTCGTCAGCGGCAGACAGATTTAGTCGCGGTTATTAATAAACGTGGATTTAGCGTGTGCCCTGACTACACATCCATGACACGGAAATACATAAAAATTAATTAACGGCCCGACGGGGAGACCACAAAAGTGTAGCACTAAATTAACTAAAGTCCACTGTTCCGTGTGGTTAACTTTACATCAGGATGGACAATACGGCCAGATGGTGCATTTCAACTCTCAGCATTTGTCCTGCACACACACACACACACACGCACGCACACACACCAAACACCTCCACACATCTCCTTTCCTCAACGTGGAAGCCAACGCGATTTACAAAAGCACCAAAAAAAAAAAAAAAGGCATTCACTTGTTCTGCGTCCCGTTTCCACATAAAAGCGAATCATCTTGGAGCATTTCTACAGAGCACAACTTTCGCGCTCTGTTTGCGTGTTTTCAGCCGTTGGACCGCGTCCCCGCTCGGCCCGCCGCGCTTTACAGAGAGAGTGGGAGTCTCCAAACGCCGGAGATCAATAACGGCCTGTCAGCTTTTTAGCGTAGCCACGAACGGAGCCAAGACACGGGGACCGCGGAGAGCGAGCCGCATCCGTCCGTCAGACTCCCCGTGCCCCCCATCCACACCCCACCCCCCCAACACACTCCGGCAGCTTTGATCAAAGATGACAGAGAGACAGAGAAAGAGAGCAAAGAGAAAGAAGATGGAAAGAGAGGCGCCTGTGGTGCCGGCCAGCTCTGGAGGCCCCTGTGTCTTTTTCTAGGGCGTAATTAAAGCAGAGCCCGGACTCTGGGTATTTCCCTTTTTAAATGTTGTTGCTGCCTATCGCCGGCCCCCCAACAAAGGACTGTCCAAGGCAAAGACAGAGTGGAGAGGTAAATCCCTGAATAAATCCAACAGCCCGGCATCCAGGGTCCCCCCCCACCGCACAATGTCTGCGTACGTGCCCGCCACATTCCCACATATACTGTACCTTTAAGCAAATGTGCCCTCACGCACCAGGCAAGGCACCTAATTGCTCTGGCAGCCATTGAATGATGACAATGGCCACGCTGGGAGTTGGCGAGACTTTGTCGGGATGTATGTAATTATTCAGCCACACAAAAGGAGGGGCCGACGCGGTGCCAAAGCAGATTTACCGTCCGTGGTCAGTGCATTCAGCGGGGTATCTAATGATGTGCACTTACGGGCTAAATTACCACGCCATTGTTTACCTTAGGAGCGCCGGGTCCGGAGAGAGGGAAAGCGGGAGACCAGGTGGAGGAAGGAGGAGGAGGGTGGTGAGGGAGAGAGAGAAAAAAAAAAGAAAGAAAAAAAGCCCGGATGGATCTGCCGAGGTTGAAAATTAAAGCAAAATGAGCCGATGGTGAGGAAGCTGAAAAAAGATGAATGGTATCCATGGAAGCAGAGGCAGGGGAGAGGCTGAAATATTTAGCTTTTTTGGGAGGGAAGAGGGGGGAGGAAGGGTCGCCTCATCACATGACAGCCGCCAAGCCCGCCGGTCCCGGGCGAGGAGGGCGCAGAACAGCTCTCGCATCTGCACACTAACCTCAATATGATTTGAACACACAAAGAATAAGATAAAGAATGTATTTAGGTTTCCTCGCCGCTTTCAAATGCGGTAAGTTCTGTCATCGGGGGCCTGAATAGCCGAGCAAATACATACTGTTCGTAGACGTTCTCAGCACCGCGCGCCGTCAGAGGAGACTGTTGCATTGATTCTCTGGGGCTCCTGCGGACGGATGAACACTATCCCAAAGAAGTTCCCCGGCATTTGATGTTTTTTTGAGAGCGAAATCTCCCATAGATGTTCAAAAGAAGCGGGATCTGCTGACTGAAGAGGCTATAGAATGTGACATCTGACATTATCTCCTCACCGCCATTGATCTGCCCGACTCCCACTGCCCTCGAAGGAAGCAACATCTATGCTTGCGATAATTCAAACCGAAGCTACACCAACATTAAAACCAAGCAGAATTAGAAATGCGCGGCCATAAGCGGAAATAAACCTTTACAAACTCATCTCTACCGGCACTTATACAATGATGGAGTCCCATTCTCTGTCTCTGCATGGGAAGCAAGGCAGCAACTCTGACCGTCACTTCTGACAGCGGCGCCCATACGCTGTCAGAGGTCATTTACATAATGAAAGAAGAAAATTACCGAGGAGGCAAACGGCAGGACAAGCCTGCCATTTGGCAGACAGAGAAAATGAAGATGGAGGGAAAATGGTTTGGCAAGAACGGAGGGGAACTGAACGGAGAGCAGAGCGGCAGAACTGGAGTGAGGGATAAGGGCGGCGGGTGCAGGAGGCAGAGAGAGCGGGGGGGAGAGCGGGAGAGGGAGAGACAGCGGAGGGGCTTGAAGAGCACATACAGACAGTTGAAGCATGAAGACAGCCGCGCCAGCAGTTGGACGGCGCAGAAACATTTGGAGGAAGTGCAGAAAGAGGAAGCTGGAAAGCCTCAAAAGCGCGGAAGGAAGTTGCAGATTGTGTCCAGCTGAGGATGAAAAAGTTGACGCGGCGAGAGACGGAGACGAGGGAGGGGGCTGACAGAGGAGGAGAAGGAGGTGGAGGGGGGCCCGGGGCAGCCGCTGAGTGTGTGTGTGTGTGTGTGTGTGTGNNNGGGTCGAGAGGGGGCGGGGTCTTACCTTGGCCGACGCCTGTGCCACCGATCCTGCCGCTGTGATGCCTCGCTTGACCGCTATGTCGCTGCTCGACGTTGTCACGGCAACTGTAACCGGGGTGGGGAGGAGGGAGGGGATGACGGGGAGGGGTAGGAGCCCCGGACGGTTGTTGCCATTGACGACAGCAGAGGCACAGCTGTGGTTGGCTCCTCCGTTGTGGAGGCCGGAGGGACGGACGTCTCTCCGCTCCCAGGGTCCCCGGTAGTCCCTCTCAAAGCGGTGGTGGTGGCGTGACATCACTTCCTCTTCCTCTCAGAGGGAACAACGGGGACAGGCCTGCAGGACACGGACGAGAGGGGGGGCACAGGTCAGACTTGCAGATTGAATTTTTGATTATGTAAGTCCATTATAAGGAAACAGACAGAAAGGAGGTTTCAAGGGAGGGAAAAAAAAGGGCCAGGGGGGCAGAGAGAGAGAGAGAGAGAGCGGGAGAGAGCGAGCGAGGCAGAGAGTGAATTAAGGACATGTTGACACCGAGGTATAACCGCTCACAGCATCTGCTCCCAGTGCACCTGACTGACATGAACACAGCGCGGCTCATTTGTTGCCTCTAATTCCTGTTCTCCCAGTCATTAATGAGGGCTGCGACAAGAGCGAGAGGAAAGAGCAGCTCTACCAACAAAAAAAGAGAGAGAAAAGAGAAGCACCAGCAGCAGAAGCCTTTCCCAGACTCCCCAGCCTGGGACGAGAGGTTAACATAACATGTGCCGGCGAGACGCAAACAGGTAGCGCGCGCAGCCGAGCCGTCCCGGCCGCGGCGAGGCAGTATCGCGACCTTGCGGTCAAAACTCATTCATCTGAATAGATAAATACCCCCGCAATTACAGCTCATCTCATACATCTAATGGCTGCTTAATTCAATCAGATTGCCCTTGAAGTGCATTTGAGGGTTCTCCCCTTTTCAAGCACAGCGGGCTGCGCCGGGCTAAGAGGCGACAGCGAGCTGGAATTACATCAGTGTGGGGCCGCCGCACCGTCGTGTAGCATGAGCGGCGTATCACTCTATATTATATCATAAATCAAAGCGCTACAGGATCTGAGTAGTAAAATCCATCACCGAGGGGGTTCGGAGCGCATTGTACTTCTCTCCCCACCAAAGGCGCGTTTACGCTTCCCAAGCCCTTGATAACAGATGAAATAAATAAATAACAACCTCAAACCAGGTTCTGTGAGCCCCATGCAAAATCCCCTGGTCTGTGAGGAGGGAACGACAGCGGATGATAAGTCTTTATTCTGCACGGTGGGGTCTGTCACGCCGCCGCTCGCCTCACAGACGAGCGGGCGCCTTGAAATGCCGACTTCCTCTCCAACGCGTGTGTGTGTGCCTGCGCGTGTGTGTAGTAGCAGTCGTAGTAAGGGAGCGGGGAGTAATGTTTTGCCGAGCGTAATGATCATAATGTATGAGTCTATGGGAAAACGGTGGCAGGAAATGAAAGGTTCTCCGTGGTGAAGCTTTGCTGGGAGCGGCGGCCCCCGCTGCACCCTCTCCAGCCGCTCCACCCGCCTGCTGAAAACACACATCTTCGCTCTCCCTGTTCTGCTCTACTTTCCCCCCCCCCCATCCTTCGCCTCCAATTTTCCCTTCATTTGTTCCCCCTCTCACGTCGGCTCCGCTGTGTGCCAACACAAGCGGCTGAGCGGCTAAAACGAGCCGCAGGGCGCCGCTCACCAGCTCTCCCCGCAATAACCTTTCTACCTTCCCGCCGTAACCCCTTTTAATAACCTTAAATATTCCGCTCTTCTATTATCTCTTAAAAAATAGATATATACGGGAGCAGCAAAGGTGCGCGGCCAGTGGAATAATGCCGGAGTTTGTGCCAGGTAATGTTCTCTCTTATCTCCGGAGCTCCACACAACTCAGCTGAGGAATAAGAGGGCAGCAACAGATAAAATAAAATAAAATAAATCTTTGCATAACAAAACAGGCAAAGACAAAAAAAAAAAATAGGAAAAGAAAATGGACATTATCTCTTCAAGAGTCAGAACTGAGGGCAGAGCATATTTGCATTCACAATTCCATGCAATTTATTTTTATCAATCCCTTTTCGTACTTGGAGTGCGTACATGCCGCCGAATCCATTATGCTCCCGAGTCTAGACAGTTTAGTGTTTCTCTGTGAATACAGGCTATTCTTTTTTTGAAAAAAAAATAAAAAAATCAGAGAGCAAGGTCACGCCTGAGAATAAAACCTTTGATTACACAGAGGCGTCGTGGAACTACATTTGCGCGAGTCGGCCAACTCTCAAATTATTCTTCCCGCTGTTCCTTCTCCTCAATAAAAGGCAAGAAAATAAATACATTTGAAAAAAATGGAGAGAAAAAAAACCTGGCAAGAGCAAATGAATCAGTTAGTAAAATCCATGCAAGTATCATATGAAGAGGTTTATTGGGTGATATTATTCATTAAATATTCTCACTAAAAATTTAATGAGCCAAGAATTCCTCATAATGAAACACCAAAGTAGCGAAGCCTGTGATCTGCTGCTCCTCTGGGTGGCTTCGGCTTGTTGTCGGCCGACCGGAGCAGCATTACTGAGGCAATTGGGGTGTCCTAGCCTTTGCACTAATGATGAGTTTTTTCTCATTTTTTATCCCCCACATGACATAAAAAGTAACAGTCTCCGAGTTGAATGTGTTTCTATGATATCTTGGGGCTCAGAGGTTTGTTTATTCTCTCATAGGACAGTCAACTCACCCGCCATTTCTCTCCAACAGACAATTAATTAATTCACAATATCGTTGGTGGAACCTTGAAACAGCCACAGTGAACGAACCGCCGTTTTCAGGGAGAATAATGGCGCGCTGCGCATGCGCAGTGCTGTGTGGCGAAGGTTGCGCGCGCCCCGAGGAACAACGGCTACAGCAATGGCTGACGTCACTCCCCTTTCCCTCTTTCCCGCTTTTTCTCGCCTTCCGCCGCCAGCCGGAAGCGGAGAAAACACATCTCATACATACTTCTGTGTGTTCCTCCGCGTGTTCCACTCCTGTTTCGCTCCATGCTCTTCTACTTGTGTTTCTTCCCTTGTTGCTGCGCTGCTCTGTTTCTTCTTCTCTGTTTTTGGTTGTATTTGCGCGGCTGCGTTACAGCGCCCCGCACAGGCCGGCTGTATGTATTACAGCGTGTCAGCGTTGTCGCGGGGACAAACATTTCCTGAGACCTTTTCAAAACAAAATCAGCTCCATTTCCGGGTAGCCGATTTCAGTAGAAGCCACGTTCACCTGACAAACCCTCGTCTGATTTTTCTATAGAAACCAAAGAAAGGCTTTGAAAAGTGCTTGGAATGAGAGGAAATCGCTGCCTCTGCACCAAGCAACAAAGTCTAGACAAAGACCTATTTTCTGGAGAATAAACAGAAAATACCTTTGTTTACTGTTGCCTTGTGCTGCTTCAATAAAAATAATGCAAAGGGCTATTTTTGTTTGCCGGGAAAATTAATTGAATTAAAAAAATAAAACTCTGGGTGGTAACAGTTCTTTGATGTTTACTCTCTTGGTCTTGGTTCGCACGGTCTTCACCACCACACTGCGGGATCGTAGCTGAGTGTTGGAGATCAGCTGTGACCGCCGGTGTCTAATGTCAACATACACGGCCATATTAAATATCGTCAGGGTGGAGAAATTAAATTCTATAGAGAGATTGAGATTTACATATCAAGAAAAGTCCAATAAGGCCGGATGTCTGTTACACTATTTTTGTATGCTAACCCCGGTTATTTGCGCCCTGTGCGGCCTTTTGACCCCTGGATGTTAAAAATGACCACCACACAAAGCCACAAAACAACAAAAAGCACTTTGATTCAGCCTCTGAGACGGGCCGACACTCACAAACATGTCACCGGAGCGCGCAGACGCTCGAAAAGCCATGTGTCGCGGCACTTTAATGCTACATGTAAACACACGTTGCCTTACAAGCTCCTGGCAAATGACAAACGCCGTTGTTTTGCGACGTCTCGTCTTACCGTGCCTCGGATTCTATCACTCACTTACCCTGCGGAATCTTGGCACTATATTCTAACGCCGCGCACAATCCGCTACGTGGATTCCTGTCATCCTTGCGCCGTGTGTGTCGGTGTCGCCGTGTAACCGGAGACGCGCGGCTGATCCCCGCGGAGCAAGTGTCACCAAAACAAATCCGGCTACATGTGCGCTTCTTTGCTGAGCAGATGGATTTCCAACTACTAATTGCAGACCCTTAAATTCTCATCATAACTGCAAAGAGCGCCTGTCGAGTCGAGGCTCTGAGGGCGTCGCTGCATGTGTGCGTGTGTGTGTTTAGAGGAGAACTAGGAGGGTTGATAAAAGAAATGTGGCTCCCAGAGGTGCCACCGACACACCTGTGGACGCTGCCAGACCAGATAAACACTTGAATACATCACATCTCCAGTGACGCCTCCGCCGGGCGCCGTGGAGCCGCGGTGCTCCGGCGCTCCGGGGCCGAGGGTGCCAATAGAGATTTGGCCGTTCTTTTTCACATCCAATGAACTGACTGTCGGCCCCCCCGGAGAAGACAACAGAGGAGATGATAACCTTTGCTGCCAGGCCGGCACGGGCGGCCATGCTTTTTAAGAGCCCTTTCAATTTTATAAGAAAGTAATGATGGCATTTTTAGTCATCTCCTAAAGCAATTAACGGCGCTATTCAGCTCCCGCGATGCTGTCAGCATGTTAATAACCTCACCTGGAGGTGGCTGAGTTTCCCACGCCAAACGCTATCTATTTTCTTCAGACTGCTGCTCAAAGTAACAGCTGATGATGAGAGTACCTTTTTTTTTTTTTTTTTCCTCCTGTCTTTTATTTGCAGGGAGATGCAAATCCAAACAAATGATTAAAAACACCGGAAGCCGAAATAGCAACGGAAGCGCTCGGGTTTCCGAGGGGAACAGGTGTCGGAGACGCGAGAGCGAGGAACGCCGTGTCAGCAATCAAAGCTAATGAGCTGATTGACGGGCTGATTGGCACCTGTGTTGAGCCGTCAGACGCCGTCGCGAGTTAAAAGCTGACGTGCTCGAGTCGCAGGAATACAGAGGAGGGTGTGTGAGTGTGTGTGTGTGTGTGTGTGTGTGTGTGTGGGGGTGGCTGAGTTCATGCAGGAGAAAATTCACACGTGCTCATGTGTGTGCAGGCCGTGCCTGCTGTGTGAGTGCGGGGCCCATTTGTCGATGACATCATTATGGGTTCGGCGCCATCGCCATGGCGATGCCCTCCCTGTCAGCGCGCATCAGTTCTCGTCAAGTCAGATTCATTTAGAAATCGCTGCGCCGCGCCAACCGATGAAAGCTAAAAAGACAAAAGTTAAACACAGCTTAAAGAACAAAAAACGCAGCTGTTATCGAGTTTAAAGCCAAGGAGTTTGACTGACAGCGCGCCGGCCCCCTCGGTGTAACGCCCTGTATGGTGCCGCCGCCACCGCCGCCGATGCCGCCGTCAACCATCATTTTTTGGTGTCCACGACACGGCGGCGCGATTAGCCAAATAAAAAGTTGCCTGACAGGTGGGAACGCGAGATGCGCGCCTTTAAGAACAGCATCTGTCACTCCGCGCCGCGTCGGAGGCCGCTCGTGACAGCGCCGCGCTAACAAAGCCGCCGTGGGGGAAACACGCCGCGGAGACGCGAGGAAGGAGGCGACGGAACAGATGGACGGGACGCGGCGGGACGCGGTGTGTGAGCAAGCAAATGACATCTAACGCCTGCAATGGGAGCGCGCGTGCATGTGTGTGTGTGTGTTAACCCTGAAATGGAGAGAAGGTGTTAAGGACAGGATCAGGGCTGCATGTGTGTGTGTGTGTGTG
>CAESWR010000129.1:826681-840634 GCA_903171835.1 Mullus surmuletus | reverse complement strand
AATGAAAGGAAGGCAGCGGGCGAAGCGGGAGAAGAAAAACATCACTGTTTGGTGAAGTGGAGCTTATTTCCAGGGGAGAGGACGGATGCCGCTCACGTGTTTTTTCTTTTTTTTTTGCACTGCTTATTTCACGCAGCCAAAGTTGTCAGTCACTTTGCGCTGCGGTGGAGGAGGACGAGGAGGAGGAGGCTGCAGACGCGTCGGCGGCCCAGTCAGCTTTCAAACAAATCTTCGGCTTTTCTAAAATACTCTCTGCGTCGTGAGAAATGCAGTTTAGCACAATGCAAGAATCTCAGAATCAGTTTTAATGGCCAAGTATTGTGAGCACGGACAAGGAATTGGACTGTTTTTTCTTGCTCCAATGTACAGTTTAAACATAAATACAAACATGCATAGACTTTATATACAGAATCTCAACTTCCGATCTTCGTGGAAACACCAACACAGCTGATTTATGGGTTTCCAGTGTGAAACCACGGATCAGCTGATGGGTCAGGTGATGCCAAAGCGATGAAGGGAATTAATTTTCACTTTTCAGTACACATTAAGTTGTTTTGCATCTTGCAGCTCCAAGCGGGGAAAAAAATCTTTTTTTAATGGCCCGCTGAGACGATTCAAAGAAATTCTTTTCTGACTCCACTCCATTGAGTTGACTAATTTGTCTGGCGTTGCGACGTGAATCAAACGTCTCTCTGTGGAAAAACTGAGCGCAGCGAGAGGAAGAGCGCCATCCTCAAGCTGTGCGGCATGTCCTCTTGCATGTTGTCCAACATCATCATTTGTTTTTACTTTGCTCGGAGCCCTTTAACCAGCTCTTTGCTCCGCTGCGCCGTCAAAACCACCAACCAAAACTCAAATATATGCATTGGTTTTGACTCTTACAATCGTAATTGTTGAGGGAAAAATCTAACCCAATCAGTGTGAAGGTTCTGCTGGACTGAGGATGGAATTGGAAGGTATCGATCCCGGGCTCCTATGAACAGCATCTCCATCTGTTCCACGTTTCGGCGAAAGAGTAATTGAGATGTTTTGGTACGGAGCGAAGCGGCAGGCTGACTGATGGTCCCTGCAGAGCGACTTTGGTGCGTCTTCTTGAGCAACAATCACAGATGTGTTAATGTGTGAGCCGCTGTGTTTCCTCCTGCAAAACACGATCCCTCATTGGCCTCCGTCAAGAAGAAACACGTTTCTGCATGATGGCACGAAGAGCTTTGTGCAATTTTTATGAATCATTGGTTTCCGATGTACTGATCTTATTTTGTGGTTTTCTTCGGGGTTCCAGCTTGACTCTGGACGGGCTGCGAGCGGTGTGGCACGCCGCCACCGACGAAAAGGGGAAGAGAAGGGTTGGAACGGCGGAGGGAGCCGGGGGTCGAGGAGTTGGGAAAGACTTCCGAAGACAGGTCGGGACGGCTGTGTGGATCCTGGCGAAGCAGACGTTGACCTTGACGGGGCTGCACAAACAATATTTGACTCCTTCTCGGTTTCCTCCCTTAGCAAAACACGGGCGGGGACCCGATTCCAAAACAACTAAAACCGCTTTTTTTTTTTTTGTTTTAATCTGCAAAGAATCAATGACGAGCATCGTCGCGGTAGAGCACTGATACAAGACGAGGATGGTGAAAAAAATGCATTCATGAAACGTGTTTTCTGTTAACGGGGTTCACCGACTGGAGTGGAAAATCACCACAGAATACTGAGCTGGACCGGTTTTTGATTGGTCTGGCACCGGCCGTGTGGTTATATGGGCAAGTACAAAGAGAATTCTGCGGTTATTCTTGGACCGGCACTGTCCGCACTTCCTTGTAATGTTCTAGTGTTTACCATTACTGGTTCAGTTCATCTGCTGGGATTATGAGTCAGCCCTGTTAAGAAGCTGCAGAGAGGTCTTGCAAGGACACTGACTGTCTCACCCTTCGCTGCATCCAGATTTGTTTTTTTTGCGCGAGGCCAGGACACAAACCGACCCTGGACACAACCATCAACCACCAAACTCCAGATTTTTTTAAATTTTTTTTACTGTGTTTTGTGTTTTTTTTTCTTCCATATATTTTCTAACTGCGGTGTGTGCTTCGAAAGCCTCAAATTTAAATCGGCCTTGGCAACGAGTTTGGCTTCTTTCTTTCTCCTTTTTCCTTTCCACTCGCACAGTGCACATTTTGTCACGTTGTTTGTGCGCTGCAGAGCGTCAGCGCTGATATTTTCAGTCGTGTGGAGGAGTCTATGCATAGCAGAGCAAACACGACCCAACGCCGGCAGAGTGTTTTTGTTTGCCGAGCCCGTCACCTTTCAGCGAGCGTTAACTCCTCATCCTCTTCACTGACAGTTCCGTGAAGTATCTGTGGGAACCCGATAGGTCCGACGAAGCAGCTGGCTGTTGAACATACCACGGCCGGGCAACATCTGAACCCCCGTAGATACGCGGCATCCACTCGCTGCCGCTCCAGCTGAGCCGTAATAACCTTTGAACAACGCGGCGTGCCCCGGAGCCATTGGAAAAATCCGCCAGTATCTCTGTTGAAAGTGGATTAAAATGGCGTGACTGTTTGACCTTTTGTTATTTCAGCAATGTAGCACATGCTCATCCCCTTTGATTACACACGTCAACCGCTGATGATACCGAAACCTCCGGTCTGTTTCACTCCCGCATCTCCTCTGACAACCTATGACACCATCACAACCCATGAACGCCGACCTGACTGAGGTCTGATAATCGCTCACGACATACCCTGAACTTGACACGAGCTGAACTTTTTGGTTTTCAATGGTTTGTTGCAGAGGAAAACCACCAGGGGCGTTTCTAGACCCTTTGGGGGTCCTAGGCGCAAGTTGTCGTGGGAGGGTGGTCGATCGATGAGCACCATTCCAGCTCATTTTGAAAGTGCTGAAATTACGCGCACTGTGATTGACTGCATGTAAAACCATAGGAAGTTGTTGTTTTTTTCTAGATCTGGGTACAAAAACAACCGACTGCAGGCGCAGTTTCGATACTACTCGGTACTGGGTTGTTTCAATCGATACCTGAAAGGTATTGAGTACCGACGCGACGCCCCGGTTAAGCACGCCGATCGCTTTAAAAGGTACCATTTGCAGCCATGTGAAGCAAAGCTCGCGCCGCGGAAACAACAGGGGGTAAAATATCAGCAGAAAGTTTGGATGAAGTGCTAAACACGTTTGATACATTCTACGCTTGGAAATGAGTTTCCTCTGTGGGGCGGCGGGGCCGGGGACCTGCCTCACGCTCACGCTGCATTAAAGAGCAACGGGAGGAAAGGCATTCGGAAAGAGAGAGCGAGCGAGCGAGAGAGAGAGACGGGGAGCTGCTGCCTTTTTACTCGACGGTGACTCACCATCCCCGATTAAAGACTGCTGGAGAGAGATCATAAGTCATACAGTACATACAGACCATAACTCCCGCTTCTGTGAGTTTAGTGGCTGCTCTCTGGTGCAATCGCGGAGGGAGACGGGAGTCCTAGTTAGCTTGTTGGAGTGAAATTTAAAATTGCTCCTGTAAAAATGTAATGTGAGATCCGATTCAATCATTTTTACCACAATGGCATATACATATATATATATATTTATATATATAAAAATGACTCCGGAAAGAAAAAGGTATCGCGCTCGGCTGCCCAAAGTGAAGAACGTTCCCCTGCTTCTAATCTCAATTATTAACCAATGGCAATGCTCTCAAAAATTAATTTCTATGACTTGTCTCATTAATTTGCACATTCAGTATTCCATTAAACCATCAGCTTGTATCAGCAATACGTGATGTTGAGGTCTATTCCGTCGCGATGGATCACTGCACACAGACGCCGCGCCTCGTGCATTGTCTTTAACAGGCGAATTAAGACGGACGAAGGCCCACTTAGGTGAAAAGTAGCATCTATTAAACGCGGCGCGGCGAACACAGTGTTCCAGGTCGGAATTGAAGTCTGCACAGCTTCAGTCCAGAGTGCAGCATGAGTCACCGGAACAGCGCAGATTGCTAGCTTGCAGAATTCATTAAGACAAATGTAAGGTATATGGATTTCCTCTGGAAAAAGAAAAGGGGGAAGGGAGAAGTAAAAAAAAAACCCTTGGCAGCTGCAGAACAGCCCCCCAGTGGATCCTCAAGTAGCTTTCCATATACCTTTGGAATGACAGCATACATTTTGCAACTCCGCCGATGATTTATGTTGGTTTGAATGTTGTCTAAATGAATATCTTATATCCCCTCGGACCGTTGGCTTTTTCAACCATTCTAATCCAACGAGCAGACACTTTTGAAACACGCTGCTGTTGAATGTTTGTTTTTCTTTAACAAAGCTGCCTGAATTCGAACGGCTCGCACCGGCTTTCACTGTCCAACCTGTCATTTCAGAGAAACTTGAGAAAATGTGAATTACTATGATAAGCGACAGAAGCAAAAACAAACAATGAGGTTAATGGGATTTTTTGTGCGTTTGTGCAATGCCGCCATCAAGCGGACGTGAGGCGGAACTGCACGAGCAAAACACAGCAATGGAGCGAGGGCGTTACGGTAAAAAATGTTTAGCTGTTTTTACTCATTTCAAACAGTTTTTTAGCTTAGATACACCCAGCTGCGTCTCAGTACAGTTCAAAAATAAATTCGCGAGAATAATTTTATAATTATAATAAAATTAATATAATTTTTTTATTTTTTATTTATTTTATATATTTAATTATTTTTTTTATTTTATTTATATAATTAATTGCAGCTAACTGTGCTGCTATTTTACATTTCGATGCGACTCGAATATAATAATAATAATAATAATAATAATAATAATAATAATAATTTGTAAAGCGCTTTTCTTAAAAGTCAATATAAAACAACACTTGCATGTTTTGCTGAATAAAAGTGATCCGGGAACAGCGGCTCGGTCGGTTTTCCGACTCGGATTGGAGCCACAAACTGATCCCGGGTCTGTTTCCGCGGCACCGGATGTTCGCGGGGGGAAAAAGCGCGTGCCCTTTTTCTCCAGGAAATACCGTCCGCGCCGCCGCGCCGACAACATTGTGAAGGGCCGCCATTTTCCCGAGCTTACGGTAAGAAAAGAGCCGCTCCGCGTCGCCTCCTTCGCTGCGCACGTTTCCCGCTCGCAGCGCCGGAGACGCGGGGCGACGAGGCGGCGGCGGCCTCGTCAGCGGCGGAGGGACGCGGAGAGGCGGCGCGGCTCGACTCGTGAAGCCGCTCATCGGCCTCCGCGTCTCCGCCGCTGCTCGAGGCTGCGACACGTCGCTCAGGAGCCAATGATGGTGGATCGATGGGCCTGATTAGCACTTTCCTGCTCTTTAGTATAACGTGCGTCACGTGCGCTGATTAGTCCACGCCCACTGGCACATTCTTATATTATTGTGTGGATTATTATTATTTTTTATTTTTTTCTTATTTTATCATAATTCGCACCTTGCATGCCTCTTATTGATCTATTTCAGAATTTTATTTATTTATTATTTAATTAATTTATTAATTTATTTTGACCCTGCACGCCCCTGTGTTTACATCTTTAAAGCTGCTGGAATTTCTCTGTGAGAAGAATAAAGCATTCGTCCATCGCAGTGCTTTATTATCCTGCCAAACAACTGATTTCCTGTTACGTTTTAATATATTTATGCACATGATGATCAATGTTATTTTATTTTTTTATTGTTCTGTTCATAGAAAACAATGAAAACCCAGAGTCTGTGCATGCAAACGTGCAAACCGGATGCTCAGTCTGTTGCGTCCCTCGTGTTTCTACACTGAAAATGACTCAAATGTACTAGTTGTGCGACCAGTAGGAGTGTCCCGATCTGATATTGATATCGGATATCGGTCTGATAATCAGCAAAGAAAAAAAAACAAGCATCGGATTATATCGGCCTGCGTCTAAAATCTCCGCTACAAGCAGTCCATCCCAGATTCTGCTCCAGCGCTTCAATGTGGAATATTCTTATGTTGCTATTCTTCTCTGTTTGAGTAATATCACTAGATCGAGCCTTTTCTGACACTTGACAAAATAAGCTCTAAAAGTATGTATGATCGATATAAAGTCCTACTGTGTGTCTCTCCTAGCAGCACAGGTGAGTGATGGGTGTCAAAGTGGTCCAGCTCACCTCTAAGTGCCACCATGAGAGCATCCTGGCCTCCCTGGACCAGCTGCGGCTGCACAGGCACCTGAGCGACATCACGGTGCAGGTGGAGTACCAGGGGGACGTGCAGGAGTTCCAGGCCCACCAGGTGATGCTCGCCGCCTCCAGCGGCTACTTCCGAAACATCCTTCTCTCCGAGGACGCGGCCCGAGACAGGTTATCGCTCTACAACATGCACTCCGCCGACTTCTCTGCCTTTTTGGACTTTGTATACACTGGGAAAGTGGAGGTCGCCCGGGACAAGATTGTGGACGTGCAAGCCGCCGCTCAGTTCCTGGACTGCGAGGAGCTGTCGGAGGTGTGCATCGAGGCCATGAGCGGCGGGAGCGTCCGGAAAAGCCCGGCGAAAACATCAGAGCCGGCGTGCGTTGACGAAGACGGCGCGTGCGGGGCTCAGGCGGCTCGGAGGAGCAAAGGCAAGAAGCTGATCAAAAACGCCCCGCTCAAGCGTCTGCTCTCGCCGCAGAGCGCCGAGAAAGACGGGCCTTCCAAAAGACTCAAGGCGAAGAGCGGGGCTGAGAACGAAAAGATTCTGGGGAAAAAGCTCAAGCTGAGGCTGGCCGGCCGCAAAGTCCTGCAGAGGGAAATCGGCGCCGAAAAAGAGGAACCCGAGGAAGCCATGGAGGAAACGGAGAACGGAGCAGACGCCGAACCGGCCGAGAAAACAGACAAGGGCTCGCTGGCGTCCTCGGACGTGGACGATGACGGAAAATATGACTTGGACGTGCAGATCAATGATCTCGATGAGATGTTGTCTCTGGGGGAGGAGGGAGAGGAAGAGGAGGAGGAAGATGAGGAGGAGGAGGAGGATGGAGCGGACAGCGGCACGTCGAAGAGGACGTCCAAGGCCCAGTTCCAGTGCAATAAGTGCCAGCGGACTTTCCACTACGAGAGGAGCTACTTGAAGCACATCAGGTGAGAACCCACTAAAAAAGATATCACAGGCAGTGGGTGGGGCTGGGCGAGACACCGCTATAAAAAATATATCTATCTTTAAAATATATCGGGGTATGAGCTTCGGTCCATGTCGCCCGGCTCTGGTAGTGGTTTTTAGTGTGTGACCAGTTTGCTTCTGGGCCGAACCAGCACGTACCACGGCGTGAAGGCCGAGGTGGTGTACCGCTGCGAGACCTGCCAGCAGACCTTCGCCAACCGCAGCAACCTGAAGATCCACGAGAAGCACGTGCACAACAACGAGAGGCTCTTCTCCTGCGAGGCCTGCGCCAAGACCTTCAAGCGGAAGAAGGACGTTGTGCGCCATCACAGACAGGTGGAGGCCGACACACACAGAACACACACAAAGAGGGGGCTGGAAAAGTATTTAAAGTCAATTTGGGGGAAATCAAGACCCTTAAAAGTATAAAAAAAGTGAAGGCGTTTTTCTGAATTCTGAAAAATTTTAAAATATCGAGAAGGTCTTGAAAAAGTCTTATGGTATTGGAATTAACTCTGATATTCCTGCTCTAATTATCTCTTCAGGTGCACGAACGCAACAGCCTGCGTCACGTTTGTCCCGAGTGTGGAAAGTCGCTCAGCTCCAGGACGGCGCTGATGTTGCACGAGCGAACACACACGGGCGCGAAGCCCTTCGAGTGCACCGACTGCGGCGCCAGATTTACCCAGAACTCCGCCCTCAAGATGCACCACAGGTACATTTTCACTCCCGATCACTCTTCATTTCACCGTCTGTCTGGATGACAATCATCTGCTGCTTCATCGTGGGGTCCAAAATTATCGAGCTTGGATATCGGGCCTATATCAGCAAAAAAACGAGTATTATATTGGCTTACATCTAAAATCTCTGATGTCAATCAATTCTGTTCTCATGTTTAAGGTTCAAATGTATGTAAGCCATTGGTTAATAATCAATGGGTCAGTTTTTCTCATAGCTACTGTTGCTGACTATTGATCTCTGTTTGAGTAATATCACTTGATCAAGCCTTTTCTAACATTCCATACTACAAAATAAGGAATAAAAGTATGTAAGATTCGTGCTGATATCGGCCAATACTTGGATGCGATAAATAACCACAGAGTGTATTGATGAAACTCCTGCTCCTCCTGTGTGTAGGATCCACACGGGAGAGAAGCCTTTCGCTTGCGACCAGTGCGACGCCCGCTTCACTCAGAAGCACATGCTGTCCTATCACAAGAGGTCACACTCAGGTAAGAACATTTTTGGGGGGTTTTTTTGGGGCCGAATCAAAGCGGGAGTGAAAAAGAGAGTCTCTCGCCGCCGTGTTCAGGAGAGAAGCCCTTCATGTGCGAGGCCTGCGGGAAGAGTTTTGCATCAAAAGAGTACCTGAGACACCACTCCAACATCCACACGGGATCCAAGCCGTACAAGTGCGAGCTGTGCGGGCGAGGCTTTGCCCAGAGGAACTCCCTCCATCAGCATTCCAAAATACACACAGGTAATTTTCCACGTCGTTCGCGCACACATTAGCTCGGGGGCCGAAGCTATTCCGTCCCGATTGTCAGCAAAATAATTCAAAAACGACGCAGGAAGCCGTTCTATTCTAAGCGCGAGTTGGATGTCGGAAATGTGTATAATGGCGTGTTTTCTTTCGGTCTGTCAGGTGAGCGGCCGTACAGTTGCAAACACTGCAGCAAGCAGTTCACGCAGCTCAACGCCCTGCAGAGGCACCAGCGCATCCACACGGGAGAGAAGCCCTACATGTGCGGCCTCTGCAGACGCACCTTTACAGACAAGTCCACCCTTCGCAGGCACACCATGGTGAGTTCTGACCCGTCCTGGGACCCAAAGGACCCAGTGCTCTTAAAGCTGCAGTGTATTCATTTTGGGTCATTTATCGGCAGAAATGCAGTTGAGAAGGTATATCTGTGTGTTTATGAGTATATGATAGGGCTGTCAGTAACAGTAGCAGTAACAAGACAAGCAGTAAACAACAGAAACTACTACCTTTGCCGAAAACCAATGCAATGAGGAAAACAGTGATGTGTAGTGCTGTGGAACAATGGAACACGCTTCCGCCTCAGATCTTATCACTGATAAAGCCGTTTTAAAAAGGAACTAAGACGTGTGGAAGATTTTCCAGTTTTAATGCGTACTGTTGTCTAAGCTGTGGCAAAATGTTTGAAAGTTGCAATATTTGTTTGTGATTGTATGTTTATCTGTGTACAGGATGTTATTGGTTTCTGTTATTGGTTCCTATAATGAAGTGATGACTAATAGGGATCCTATTATAAGCAAATTATTGAGGGCAAAAAAAATGTCACAAACAAAACAATACAAAAATGTAAATGATAGAAATGATTTTTCCGAGTTAGCATGGAGTGTCTCGCTGTCGGCGGCGGCCACCACCGGCATGTTTCAACCCGTAAGATACGCAGCCGGAGACGCATGCAGACGCCTAAACACTCATTACCTGGAGCCATGATAGCTAGGTGTCGGCTAGGAAGGGGGAGGGGTCGGGATTTGGGGGGCGACAGGATGGAGACGAAGCAGAGCGGAAGAAAACAGGGGCAAATGTAAAACACACTGTTTTCATGTGGCACTGGATCATTTACACGATATTATGAACCCTTCTCTTATGTTGTTTCTTACTGAAAAATAACAGCAGGCAATTGAATTTCAAACCCTGACCACGATTATCATCAATATGATAATTGTGGTCGTCAATATCACGACAGCCTTTGTAAATAATGAACTTGCCAATTTGAATTAACAAAAAACAACCCCTGAAAACACACCCTGACCGCTGTGAAAGTAACACACGCTCCTTTAACCCTCAGATTCACGACTCCGACGCTCCTTGGAAGACCTACCTGGTGGTGCTGGAGGGAAACGTGGAGGACAAGAAACCCAAAGAAACCCCCACCAAGGGAAAGACGGAAAAGGCGGCGGCGGCGCCAAAGAAGAGCGGCGGCAAGAGAAGCGGCGCAGGCGATTCCTCTACCGCCGCAGATAATGCCGCCATTCTGGCTCAGGAACCCGGCAAACTGCACGCCGAGTCCATCATTTTGCCGGAGCAGGTCACCCTCCCGCCCGACTGGACCAGCCACGGAGCCATCGCGCTGGTGAGTCACGGCGCCCTGGGCGGGATCACCGTCATCCACACCGAGGTGCCGCCGGGGACGCAGATCCAACCCATCGTCACCACCGACGCCTCGGGGGCCAGCGTCCTCTCCCTGGACAGCTCGGCCATCCCCGTCCCCTTCTCCATCCCCGTGTCCATGGCGCACCCCATC
The DNA here is from genome assembly GCA_903171835.1 of Mullus surmuletus. Taxonomy (NCBI): domain Eukaryota; kingdom Metazoa; phylum Chordata; class Actinopteri; order Syngnathiformes; family Mullidae; genus Mullus; species Mullus surmuletus. Next base: position 830,284 of record CAESWR010000129.1, on the reverse strand, counting down.
CCCCTGTCGGCCGACGCCGCCTCCGCCCTCTCCATCCCGGTGTCCGACGCCACGCTGGCGCTGGTCTCGGAGACGCCGGTCGTCTCCACCTCGTCCGTGCTGGAAGCCGCCGCCTCCCAAACCATCCTGGCTCCGGGGTCGGGAAGTCCGGCCGCGTCGGGGCTGGAGGCCGTGCATCCGGATATCGAGACTGTGATCGTTGGAGACCATATCGCCGCAGAGAAAGCGGATGGACATGAACAGATAGAAGAGGAGCCGTCACCGAAACCTCACGAGGTCTCAAACGAGGATTCACAGTAGATTAGTGTCTGAGCAGCTGTTAGTCCCTTTGTTTTTGTTTTGTTTTTTTCCAAATCATGAACAAACGCGTCTCACTGTACGTTTTTTGACGTTTGACCATTCTGTAGTCTGTCATGTTAATGTGAATCTCCGTAACTCACAAGAATGCAGGACCCAGACCGGATACTTTAAGGTGAAATAAGAGCAAGGGAGTGTTTTTTTCCCCCCATTCAGTTAAATGACAAATATCACGGCCAGCAGAGTCCATTTCATAGCTCACAAATGAACACTTTCCTCCCTTCTCCTCCACGCCCGCAAGGAGATTTATTGTCGTGCGAGTGTGTGGGCCGGAGGGATAAACGCAACGCGGCGCACTTTAACGGAAAATGTGGTGCTGAGGAATATCAGAACAGCACCCGAGTGAATCCTCCAGAAGCCATCCATACTTTTTGGAGTGACTGAATGAAAACACCTGGCTGGATTTTGTGCAACTGCGGGGATGAATGTAGACGGTGCAGCTTAAATCATTCTGACGTCTCCCTCTCTGTGGGACCATTTACATCCGACTGCAGCTGCTTCAAACGGTCAGTTGCGCTCTACAGCTGCAGAAAAACTGCCCATAAATAATAAAACAATTTAATTATCACAGAAAGTTGATTAAACCGCCAAGAAACATAATTAGGCCGCTCTCCTTTTCAGAGGGCTGCATTTGAAGAGGCAGATTTGTTTTATTTATGGTAACTAACGGCGAGATTTAAAGGAGTTTTCATCAAAACAAGATTTGGAAAACGTTCAACTAAAGAGGCTAATTACATTTTAATGTGTCCCCAGAAAGCACATTAAAAAATAAGCCCGACGCCAGATCGATGTACAACAGGAAACGGCGGCGACAAAACCAGGTTACACAAGCGCTCGACAATAAAAACATCGATTCAACTTTTTCCTATAATTTATCTCCAGTAGTCGTGTTTAAGTGTCATTTTGAGGGGCGCGACAGGGCGGCGGATCCATAGCGGCGACCGGAATGACGCACAAAGCAATGTAGCGGATCGAAACCCCATTGATTAACAGTCAATACAAAAACACTGGAGTTCATGGTTGAATGGGGATACAAAATTATGTTCTTCTGGGCGGCAACAAAGCACAAAGAATAAGAACGTGCAGGTTCATGCTCCACTGCGGACATGAATAACCTGCTGTGTTACTGGGATAAAATGTAACTGGTGTCATGATAATATATGGGACTAAATGTACGTCTGTTGGAAAAGTTGTCTGAAATAAGCACAGCAGGCTCAAATTAAAATGTTTGGGTTTTTTTGGCCTGAATGTATGTTTTTTCATCTGCCCTCACGGTCCATTTCCGAAGGCCCTCTAGAAGATCATACAGCATGAAATATTAAATAAGAAGCTTATAACGTGGAATAGGTTTTGCCACATAAAGCTGGAGGCCGGACAGCTGGGATATAATAACTTTATTATTGTCCATTCGCACGAGCATACAGATCATATCCACCGTTCTTTGTCACTCCACCTGGAAGAAGCTGGATACGCAGGGTGACTGACCCCTTTAGTAAAAACTTTGGTCTGGCTCACACTAGTGAATGTAACACAACAAACACGAGTCTATACAATGACATGCTTTTTTTCCCCCTTTTTTAGTTTTAGCGACTGGCCATTTGGACGGCGCGCAGCAGCGTCTGCACGGCCTTCCATGATAGTTCACGAACACGACACGGCACGAGATGAACGGCTAACGACACCCGCACGACAAACACTACTGCCCTGGGAATAAGGAAATCGGGGGTTTCCGTATGAGTGCTTTTCATAAAAAATAAATCAATAAATAGATAATTTACAGGCAAACTAGAAACTGCACCACACAAATTCAAACATTCAAAGTATTATTACATCAACAAATCCTAAAGCAACAACGAATAATGCTGAAGTAATAAAATGATGAGTATGGGGGGGGGCTGTGATTAGATACAAAGGTTTAACAGTCTTCACTTGGTGCATATCATCGCTCTTCATCAAGAAGAGTCCCTCCCCGTAGCGATAAAATGGAAAACGTCTATTTTTCCTCGCCGTGATTGATCTTTTGTACAACAAACTGAAATGCAAACTAGATTTTCTTCTTTCAAAAAAAAAGCTGCATCTGACCAGGAAACACTAATTGTACAAAACATGCAGTGCTTGTCAATACTAACATGAGTTTGAATACCACTCTGAACACCCCCCCTCCACCCCTCAGGACAGATTTCAGCAAGAAAGGTATGCAGCAATCCTCTGGGCAGAGGTGAGGGCGAGAGGATTTACATTCTGACTCGATCCAGATATGCTCGGGAGGAAAGCAAAGATAGTACTGTGTAGCGGTGAGCCGTGGGATATTTAAAAATCTGACGCTCCTCTCCGGATGCTATACACAGTGAGCGAAGGAGTGTGTGTGTGTGTGAGTGTGTGCGTTTGTGTGTATGAAAAGCATGCGTGATGGATTTGTCCCTCCATGCTGCATTTGGAGCCCGCCCCCTTCCTTTCATTTCAGGTCTCCCTCGTCTCCCTGGATGGTCTTTTTGATGCGCAGCAGGAGGGTTGTGTGCCACTGGTCCAGGCGTGAGATTGAGTCGAACTCCTTCACCTGCAAGCAGACACACACACACACACACACAACTGTTTTGTCACACTTGCAAATGACAAGTGGAACGGTTCTGCTCCATCTGAGACATTTGTTGCAGATTCTTGTTTTTTTTTTCTCCCAATAAACTTGCTAATTATGAAATCTGCGTTTGAGTGATTTTTTGTTTTTTGTGGCCAGCAGCACTGTGTGTGTCTTCAAGGATTTTTTTTTAAATAGGGAAAAAGGTGAAAAGGGTGTAAATATATACACATATACAGACTTCTTGCACCTGACCTTTTGTTTTGGTGAATTAGTGTCTATCAGACACAGTTTGTGCCCATATTTGGAGCAAAAATTAACATATAATACAGAAAAGGTCGAAGATTCATGCAACTCTAGCAGCACAGTATTTGTCAATATATAGCGTTTGCCATCTTTTATTTTATTTTATCTAAAAGTGCTTCTACATTATCTGTTTCTTTCCTCTTGCTATTCCCTTTCTTTTTCTTGTACTTACTGCTTTTTCTCTCTGTATGTATGCTGCTGGGACACTGCAATTTCCCCATTGTGGGATGATAATAAACAGTATTCTCATAATTAATTGGTGGAATATAGATTGGCGGCCAGTATATTAATCATATAGTAATTCAAATTAAATTGTGGCCACGCAATGTTGTTTGTGCCCTGTTTTGGTTCAATCCGGCACAAGA
>CAESWR010000129.1:792065-803260 GCA_903171835.1 Mullus surmuletus | reverse complement strand
GTATCGGAGTGAAGATAGGACTGCGTGATAATACATTTATCCACAGGCTGAATTTAATTTCCGTAAAAAAGGCGAAAGACAACTCATTTTTTCCAGCTTTCCGTCAGAGTCTTGTCCCGGTTTAAACATTCATTCACGAGTCACTCCGAAGGCACCGAAACACTATCAACAAACACTCTTAACAACAACCACAGGTAGAAAGTTTTAAGAGCCAATTCTCTGTCGCTCGCATGGCTTCACAGAGCAACTTCATGAACAACCTCTGCGTCGTCATCAGGCCGCCTTTTGGCTCCGTCGTCCCGCAGAGATTCTCTCCAGGGACAGAACGGGATGTGACGCAGCCAGGACTGAGACGAGAGGCACGACGTTATTCCAAACGGAAGGTCGTAAACGTCTTCTTTGTCCAAGTCGCTCCCGCAGTGGGGCTCTTCATCCAGATGTAACAGCCCACGCTCACGTTTGGTACCTGAGATGGTGGGAAGAAGGAATAAATATGATCAGAAATGACTTGATTTATTGCCTCACTTTCTTTTTCTTTTCTTTTTTACCTGGAATTGTGTTGTCGAGGAAAAAGCCAAGGAAACCTCCTACGAACATGTGAGTCGTCAACAATATGTGCAACACCTGGTCCAACTCGTTGACACCTGCAGAGCCACCAACGTGAGACAAGCACAAATATGTGACTGGCTGACCTTCTTTGAAACACTTTGAGATGCATTATTTGCTGTTCATCACCCAAATATAGTGACTACAAATGTTGATGAGCAAACCTGTCTCTAAAGATCCAGGATTCTTCATGATCCAGTTTGGAATGACAAGTGCAGAGAACATAGAGAACCCAAAGACAAAGATATTCCTGGGCGAATTCATATCTGTTGACTGTAAAATGGAGTGTTTACTGCAAAGCCAACACACTCAAAGGACAAACAGAAGAACAACAAAAAAAGACACCATGTAAGAATTGAACCAAAGTGTCATTTTTACCTGCAGGTTAGCAATCCCGGCAGCCGTAATGACTCCAAACATGATAAGAAACATCCCTCCCATCACGGGGGTTGGGATGGTGCTGAAAATGGCTCCAATTTTACCCAGCAACCCCATCAAAATCATGAAAATTCCACTTAATAGAATCACCCTGCGACTTCCCACCTGTGGTCACACAAACGTGTATCAGTTTGACACTCATACATGTGGTCTAAGAGGTGTTTGAGCTAAGGGGAGAATCCCACCTTGGTTATTCCCAGGGCGGCCACATTCTCACTGAACGAGGTGGTGCCGTTGCCGGTTCCGAAGGCGCCCGCCAGCAGGCAGCCCAGCCCCTCGATGCCAATGCCTCGACTGATGGCGTGCTTGGGGGGACGCGGCGCCCCTGACATCTTGGCACAGGCGTGGTAGTCGCCAACGGACTCGGCCATGGAACATATGATCCCAGCCATGATGCCCAGCACACCTGCCAGGCTCACGGTCGGCACGCCCCATTGACCTGAGGGGCAGGGCGGTCGTCATGGCGATGAGCACAATGTGAAAGCATGTATAGTAGGGCTTGGTATCGGTGACCGAAAAAACCCAGTACCAAGTAGTATCGAAACTATGCTTGTCTAAACGATACCTGCAATTGGCTGTTTTTGTTCCCAGATCTCGAAGACTGTTGCTATGGTTTTACTCGCAGCCAATCACTGAGCACTTTCAAAATAAATTTGTCTAAAACTCTTTTGAATATGGAGGAGTGGTGACATTTGCATAACTGATTGCTTTCTATTGGCATGATTAATATTGAATGAAGGAACAAATGAAGTACCCAATTGGTATCGGCATCGTTTGAAGGTTTTTAAAAGATACCCAGAACTATATAGTACATATACCAGTGAGCATACCTGAAGTAATGGAAATACATATGAAACAAGTATGGCGACAGTTCTAATGTGAACTTACCAGGATAAGGCACTGAAAACCAGGAAGCTCGCCCGACCACGTTGCCCTTCACATCCGTGCGAGCCAAGTGGCCGTATTGGGCCGGATCAGCCGGCAGCACGTCGTAGATGGTGAGCAGGTAGCACACCAGCCAAGAGACCGCAATGCCCAGCAGAATCTGATCGACAGCGTGTATAAGTTACCAGATGCACCAAGGAATTTCATGCATAGACCCAACGCTTTATTGGCATCAGGTCAATGGGCGCCATCATGCCACTGTAGCTCTGATTGGATTGGACCGTAAAAGGACGTACCGGCATAATCTGGAAGATAAAGAATTTTGTGATGTGCAGTCTCTTGGCTTTGCTGTACACAGGGACCAGGATGGGAATGAGTCGGAGGTACTGGGAGAACAGGATGATCAACACGGTGGTCCTGTGTGTGCGAGGACAACGATCGTTAGTGTGGAAAACCCACACACACACTTTAAAGGAAGCAGGTTTTTTTCATTAGCAGACGTTTTGCCTTGGATGCATGGGTGAACTCTTGGAGAAGGTCAGCCCCAGCCAGTGCTACTGTTACAGCCAAGTGCTTCTGGTTCACACAGCGAGAAAACATTTCCCTTCCCAGCCGGAAGAAAGAGACATTGGAGACGACAGCAAGCCGTTACGCACATAGCAGAGATGCCCCAGTGGCTGCCAGCCTTGACTCCGGCTGAGTCGTACAGCGACAGGCCGATGAGGGACACGGTGGGGGCGATGGTTAGCGGGCCGATGAAGCGCATGAGGAAGCCGATGAGGCCAGAGAACCCGACCAGGATCTGGAGGAGCGACGCCACCATGATGGAGCCCTGCAGCTGCGGACACAAGAACCACCGGCGGCGGCGGTAAAAGTCAGTGTTGGCAGACTGATGGGCTCGAACACCCAGAGCGATTGGCCGCCCCACTGAATAAACCATGAGCTCTATTTATGCCTTGTATGTATGGTAGCGCTCGCCGATATGTATATGTTTTTGAATGAGATATGGAATGAGACCATATTGTTTCTATCAATTATAGCCAGATATAGTGTATTTGTTATAAATGGAGAAGAAAATCTTAAATTTGATTTCAATAAGCCATTCAGTTGTACAAACTGAACTAAAAAGATTGGAAGATATTTTACTTTTCTTGAGAAAAGATTTGATTTAAGGGGCTATTTTCATTGAAGAAATATTTTCATGTGCATCTTACATGGAGCTTTATGAAGTCAAAAAAGTTGTTATAAAGTGTTTGTTATGTTTAAATTGTGATTTGAACAGCTGAGTTTCAACCAGGTGAATAAAACCTATTTATTTGTTTATGCAAGTGTTCATTGAATTGGCTAGACTAAATAAAACTACTAGTGACATGTCAAATGTGACTTTGACTGAACATTTAGCTCACTTTGCAGAAAAAATGTCGGGCTATATATCGTATATCGATATTCAGCCTAAATGGGTGGGTGCGTTTGTGTGTGTTGGCGTACAGTTCTCATGCGGCTCTGCCACACTTCGATGAAGACCGGCGAGGACACGTTGACCAGAGTGGCGTTCTGGGTCCAGGCCGGGCACTTCCACTCGGGCATAGACAGCATGGCCATGGCGGGGGTCAGCAGGGCAAACGTCCCCCCCTGCAGGATGGGAAGCCTGTGTAGCCAGACGGGGTGGGAACACACATGTCAAACATGCAAAACACTGAGGGAAATCAGAGAAACAAAGGGCTGTACGACTGCACAAGTTAGCTTTGAGCCGATGGCATTGTGCAAAAACATGAAAATTAGGTTTCCAGTTGCAAATCAGTAGCTGTTGTTCCAAAGGGTACGTTCAAGAATGCAACAGTCTTAGTGCTAAAAAAGTATACAGGTGCATCTCAATGAGTTAGAATATCACGAAAAAGTCTATCTCCAGTAGTTCAAGTCTAAAATCCCCAACCATGTATTGATAAGATGGCCAACATTTCCACATCAAAGATACTTTTTACAATCTTACATTTTTTTGAGACACTGAATTTTAGGCCTTCATTAAATGTAAGCCATAATCATTATAATTAGAAGAAATTAATTGATTGAGACATGAAACGTTTCATTCTGTGTGTAATGGATCTATATAATGTATTAGTTTCACTTTTTGTATTGAATTACTGAGATAAATAAACTTTTCTATATTCAAATGTATTGAGATGCACCTGAACTTAGTGGTTTCCAGTCACTAAATAAGCCATATGTCCACTCGTATACATAATCAGTCTCTAGTAGTTTTGGTTTTAGAGATCATTGACTATTCAGATGCTTGGGGAAATCGTACTAAAAGCGTTTTTCCGTCCTGAATATCTTTGCAGCGCGTCATCAGAGGCAGCCACTGTTGGCTTCCCGCACGGTCGGCTGCACAGAGATGTTGTCTGCGCTGCCCTGGGATCGCTTCGATGGAAACGAGGATATGGCTCATTGTCGGCTGGAAAGAGACCTGATTTCAGTTCTAACATCGTTTCCGCTTATGAGTTATCGATCCGGAGACATTAAATTTTTTTCTGTGTGCTCTTTTTTCGCAACTGAAAGAGGGACTCGCTGTACTTAGACTCCTATATCGTTTTGTGGTTAATATTGTGCAAGCTGTCGCGCGCTGGCTATATGTTTCACATCAGTACAGCAGCTAGTTATTATTCCATCACGTCACTGCGGCTGCTTTACATTTAAAACTGCAATTACATTTCCCTGTGCAGTAATTATGCAGCCCCCACACGTCTCCATGGCAACTGGTGGGCCCAAACGACGTCACGATCCTGACCTGACCCCGAAGGTGACCTGCAGGACGGTGCAAAGGCCCGACACGAAGAAGATGGTGTTGATGAGCTGACTCTGGGTCAGGCTGTCGTGCTGCAGACACAGACCCTCCGACAGGATGAGCGGGATGGAGATGATCCCGCCGAACGCCGTCAAGTAATGCTGCAGCGGAGACGGGAGGGACAGAGAGAGCATAGCATTTTATCATGGAAACGGACTCATCAAGATCTTATCTGTCACATAATTAAAATCACAGACTGGCAACCTTTGGCGTCCGGGTGTCTGTTTGTGTTTGAGACGGTTAAAACAGGAGGAACCGCACACCCACCCATGATACACCCACCTGAATGGCCAGGAAAATGCAGAGGTACCAGGGGGGAACATCGGTCACGCAGTATGTTGGCTTGTGTCTGTCCTCCTCCTCCTCCTCCTCCCAGCTCCTCGCCTCCTTTTTCCCCGCGGGCTGATCATGCTTTTCCACCTGCTGAGTCAGACGCTCATTCAGAAACAAATGCTACCAAACATATAACAAAGGCTCACACCGCATCTCTTATCACTTTTGAATTATTTCTTCTTTCGATACAGAGTTTTTTTTAATACATTGTAATGGTATTGTAATGGAAATGTTGGAAATGTCAACATTGGTTTGAAATGTGAAAACAGCGTAAAGCCAATGAAGGGAAAAATGAACTCACAGTCAAAAGTTGCCCAAAAAAAAAGACTTACAAAAGGTTTAAACAAGCGAAAAAAATATAAAAATCATTTAGTACTCACATCAAACGAACACTTTTCCTTCCGTGAGGTCATCTCAACTCCGGCATAAAACAACAACTCGGGTGTGATTTCCTGAGGCCGAGCTCTTCAAACCGGGAGCCAATTTGGAAATAAGCAGTGGACGGACTGATTGAGGTGTGAGTGGTAGGAGGAGGGATTCATCTGCTCACGTGAGTAGAAAAAGTGTTTGGCAATGCTCACTTCACTCAACATATCAGTCTTTATCATCATTCCACTTTTACAGCTGTGTTCAGCTGAGGACAAAGCTCAGTAAACTTATCTTTAGTCATTAACCCACGTGCCTGTCAATGATTGGAACACAACAATGTATGGATCTTTGGGTGGATGTTGAATATAAACAGGGGTGTTGCTATGGATAAAGCTCGTTTACTTACATACTTTATGAATATATTGTATCATGCTAAAGCTGTGACCTATGATCAGATAAGACACATTCCACCTATAGCCACAAAACTATATATGGGCGTCCAAATACAACCTTTTCACTTCCAATACGATACCAATATTGCAGCCTTGAGGATTGGCCGATCCGATCCGACATCAGCACGAATCATACATGCTTCTATGACTTATTTTGTACGATTTTATGTTAAAAAAGGCTTGATCAAGTGATATTACTCACAGAGAACAATAGTCAGCAACAGTAACTATGAAAAACACTGACCCATTGATTATTAACCAATGGCTTACATACATTTTAACCTTAAACAGAAGAATATTCTTCAATTGAATGAAATAGATTGAAAGAAAAATTAGAAGACCCTGAAAAATAACCTTAATTAATCCAATAAAAACAAATAATTATATAATTTTAAAGTGCAAAATAACCACAAGTTAAAGTTAAACATCAGCATATTAGAAGTGATGGAGCTGAGTTTTTTTGCTGATATCGGACAGATATCCGATATCAATGCCGATTTTTCAAGCGCATTTACAACACAGCCAATTGAAAATACACAACATTTCATTGTGAAATGTCATTGTTTCTGTAAAATGACACTTGCATTTTGAATTTGACGACAGCAAAATGGCTCCAAAAAGTTCCTCCCGTGGCCTCTTTATTCGACAAGACGCTGCGAGTGTTTGGGAGCAGAGCCTGACACGATGCTGTTAATTCCATCGTGACGGAAGCCCCTTTTAATTTCACCCCATTTATGCAAAGGAAAATTCTGCTTAAAGGGATCATTTCCAGCGCGTCTCGGAATATCCCCGTCAGCTGACAGGGGAAGAATCAGGATCACGGCTTTTCGATAAAGAGATTCAGGGCCTTCAAAGAGGGGAGTCTCTCCGGTCCCAGAGTGTGTGTGTGTGTGTGTGTGTAATTCGTCATGTGGGAAACACACTGCGGAGGAGCAGAAAGGATCTCTGCAATTACAGCAGCCGGGTCAATAGCTTTTCCTGATCTTATCTCTTGGCCTGAGATCAGAGGGGTGTTTTACGGTGGGCACACTTCCTCACCGGGCCGAATGAGCCATTCTTGTTAGTAGAGCATCATGGGATAAAAGCCGGTTCACTCCTTTGCAGAGTAAGCAGGAACTCAAAGAAGCAGTGCAACAAATACTTTAAGGAAGCACTTTGCACTTTGGCGACATCCATCATTGTTTATTTGCAATGTGCAGTTGAGCTCAGCAGCGAGGGACTCGTTTGTATCCCAAAGAGCGATCTTTACACAATGTTAAACTTTAATGCCATTGTCTGCCGCGATGTCCATGATTAACTCCCCGCTGACATTTCTGAGCGCGCATTTCATCTTCTGACTTATAAGCAGGCGGGTTAATTTTTCACCGTTATGAGCGCAGAAGAAGACAAGAAATCTAAATGAAGAAAAAAGAAACGAAGTGGTGCCGTCTGTAATAAATCATCTTGTGTGTTTGAGGGAGAATTATGCTTTTTTATCACACACACGTGGAGAGAAACACGCCGCCGCGAGTGTCACGCTGCTTATAAAACCAATAATTCTCCCTCAGGAAATGTCAGCAGCGACGGTAGCAGCAGCCAGACAAACAAACACCCATCATCCTTTGCTGCACGGTTCATTATTTAAAGTGTGACAGCCGCTTCGCGCGCGCACACACACTGGGGAAGCCAGGGCTGATTCTCACACACTCTGACAGGGAAAGGTGGGCGACAGGGATGTAAACACGGGGGTCTGCGTGCAGGCAGCAGACGTCGCTGCACATAAAGAGCGGCGAGGGCGAAAGGCCTGAGGGAGTCGGAGTAAAACACTCCAAATCTCCCCTGATCTGAAGCTCTCCGGGCTGCGGCGTGCAAGCTTTAAATCAGGAGCAGATGATGTCAAATTAAACGCGTGTTTGAGAGGTCATTCATGTCTCTTACATTCTTATCAATCTCACATTAGAGCCTTTTATTCTTGACATTTACTTATACCTGTGTTTATTTTCATCCATTTCTTTAATTATGTATTCACTTATTTTAGATAGATAGATAGATAGATAGATAGATAGATAGATAGATAGATAGATTCACCTTTATCGATCTCAAAGGAAATTTAGCAGTATTTTGGCAACACGTTATATTAAGATACCATAATAATCCTTAACTAATGCTTAATAAGCAATTAATAAGCACTTATAGGGCATTATAAGATGCTTATAAACAATAGGATGATGTGAGGTGTTAATTAAAGCATAATAATACAATTACCTTTACTTATAAGAACATTTGTTTATGAGCATCTTATAATTCCTTATGCTTGTAAATTGTTAATTGATGCATATTAAGCATAAATTAACGCTTATTATGGTACCTTGATATAAAGTGTTATGAGTATTTTCTTATATATTTCTATTCCCTTTGTTTTAGAAAGGAGTGTATTGTTTTCCCCAGTGCAGATGACATTATGTGCTGTGTTTTATATCTTTATTATGAAAGGGCCTTTGTGCTCCGAGTTGTTAAATAACCATTAAAAAAAACAAGAGGCACAGAGATAAAGACTGTTGGATTGAATGATGCTGTAAAATGATTGTAAAAAAAGTAGAGCGTTGGATCCACAAAGAAGGTTTCACCACCGCATGTCCGTGTTTATGTTTGTGGCTGTGATTTTCCGGGTTGTTTTTCTTAATATCATCATCAGTTTCGCTTGATAATCTTTATCTGTAGGAGTGAGAGCACATGGGGAGATATCTTCATCTGCTGCACCTTCAGGCAAAGACACTGACTCATCCCAGACGACACACACACACACACACACACACACACAGAGGTATACCATGAGCACACCTTTGGATTTATTGGTTTATTCTGCCCACACATGGGTGTTTTCTTCTTATTTCGTTTTTCACCGACGCGACACAACCACAGACTCGGGAATAATCACTCGTATGCCGTGAATGCAGAGAGAGCAATTTGCAAAACAAACACAACGTGCACAGTCGCCCCCTTGTTGAATGAGCAGAATCCAGTTTATTCTGGTCACACCTGCAAATAAAATTCTGGGGAAGTGAACGATTAGATTAGGTTAGATTGTGGAACAAAGATTAACAGCGTGACGGAAGTAGGAAGAGTTTCGGCTTTGAGGGGGCAGCGGGTTAAATAGTGTTCGGTTATTGTCCATCTGAATTTGATGCAGTTTAAGACGTTACAGCCTTTGTAGGAGCCACGAACACAAGGTTGACCCATCAACATCCCCACTTTGTAACAAGATTTCTGAAGGAACACCTGCTCAGACCCTTTGGTCCAAAGTTGGGATCTTACTGGTCTGATGATTCCAATGCTCCTCTAAAGCCTTTCAGAAGAAATGGAACCCGGAGCCATCGGTTGAGATCTTAGGAGGGACGGAAGCTCTACTTTTAGCCAATATGTAAGAAGCTGAAGCTGCTTCTTTAGGTACGGTTGTGGCGAAAAAAAGTGATTCTTCATTTGTGGAATTGTATGGAATGTAATTATATGGAAAGTACAAAGCCTTGAAAAGCCTTCTACTGTTGTACATAAAGGGCCAAGACCAACTTTTTTCCTACGTACATTACATTCATGACCGTGATAACTGTTCCGTCGACATGTGCTAAGCTCAGTCCATAATGAAATAATAAAAAATACATATATATGAAAAAAAAAAAGAATTGTTAACACATTAACTAAACAGAATTTGCAATTAAAAGCTCAGCCAAAGGTCGACCTTCAAAGCAAGGAAGTCGCCCCTCAGGGCTCATGTCTGGGCTCACTTCGGCTTTCAGAAAAGTGCCGCTTTGGCTCAACCTATCAAACCTTTGACCCGGAGGCGGCGGCCGGCCGACGTAATCCAATTTCTCCCTCTCGGCTGTCGGCCGCCCGGATCCGTGGCTCTTGATGTTATCACCTCTGTGAAGAATGCTTAGCATCAGTCTCAATTTTGGCCCAGGCACTGAAGGTCACGGCGGGGAGAGGTGCTTCAAGGGTCGTCTTTAATATCCCGTCAAAGTGAAAAGGCCGCTCGGCGAGTCCAGCCCAAACACATCACACCACCCAAGCGACTGTTTTTCTAGAATATTTGATCCTCTTTGGTGCCGCGTGTCGCTCCCCGACCTCGGGAGGGGAATGGGATTGTCCTTGCGCATATTTTTTAAAGTGGTTTTCAAGCACACGGCGCATAATTGCCGTTCTAATTATGCAACACCAGCGATTTCCCCCCCCGGAGCGGAAACAGAGGACCAAACAAACCCGGCCTGTTGAAAATGATTACTGTAAATTGCCGTTCTTAAGGCACGCGGCGTCCCGGGTGTCGCAGGCGGCAATTAGTGAGCAGAAATCGATGACACGTAAAGCCAGTGGTGATCCTCCAACCTGCGTGGGTCGCATGTGCGAATGGAGGCGGAGCCGTACGTGCGGTTTGTTTTGAATCGCTTCACGTGCGTCGCTGCCCTTGTTTGGCAGAGCTTGTATGAAGACCGACTCCAGCGACGTTTCCGTGGGAGTCGCTTTCATGTGACGTGTGGGAGTCGTGTTGTCGTAGAGCTGCAAAACGTGCTACACGAAGCCTGGCGGTGATGGAGGAGAGACAGCAAAGGAGAGCACGCATCACGCTTCCACAGGTTGAACTTCTTCTGCATTGTGTCTCTTGTCAGAGTGTAAGAAAAATACGCCAAAATATTGCGATATGTCACGACGGGATACAGTATCGAATATTAAGTATTTCATATTCCATCAGCTGTTTGCTGGGTGACAGCAGTACTTAGTTAAAGGATGATACAGGAGATGCAACACAAATGCAGGTTTTTCCCTTTACTCAATTTATTTTCTTAACATTGATTTTATTTTACTGTATGCACTTTTTACTTCTTGAGGTAGATGTTATAGGATTTGAAATATAACATTGCGTGCTCTTGAGCTTTATTTTGGGGGGTGAAAATCACAATATATGGCCTTGCTTATAGTATCTCAATATATCGCAAAATATACCATATCACCGCCCGTGCATCAGAGATTCAGATCCTTGCCAATACAAACCGCTAGTCTTTTGCAGGGGGAAATGGAAGCTTGCACGATAAAAGAAATAAGATAAAAATCAGTGCGATCATCTCTCCTGACAGTTAATCATCCAGTGATTGTTCAGTTGCACTCGGGTTTTTCCTCAAACCTCGATCGAATGTTTGACGGCCTCGCAGGAGAGCAAGCATTGATCTCTGCGTGTCTCTGCAGACAGCGATGTGTAATCAGGCCAGTTTGTATTAACACCTCCTAATCAATAGCCATGA
>CAESWR010000129.1:738833-763362 GCA_903171835.1 Mullus surmuletus | reverse complement strand
TACAATGAGTGTAATTTTGGCACAATATTGTAATTCATTGCGACAGTTGTGGGGAGCACCATGGAGCCGTGTCTACTGTGCTGACAGAAAATAACTGGCTCGCAACTTGTGCATGACAAAATACTCAGTTACGTTCTACAGCAGTGTTGGTAATGAGAAAATGTCCTATCAAGGTTGTTTTTCCCCGTCAAGATGGATTTATAGACAGCCACAGCGTTATGAATAATCATGTTTACCTCAGATGAATCAGCCCTCCATCCTTAATGCCCACATCCTGGCCAGTGAGTAAATCAAGATGAATCATCTTATTATTGCCCACTTGTGAAACTCCAATTACACATCAATAAAACTGATGGTGTTATCCATAGTTGATAGCCTTAAAAATGTAGGCGTTAACTCCTGATGTGGATTACTGCTGCAGTCATTTCTTGACGAGGCCATGTGGGAAGCCTGCCACCCCTTGGTTTCTTTTTGTATGAACATAAACTCTATGTGTATTTTGGCCAGAGTAGTGGAGCAAAACACATATAATCGTTTAAGATCATTATCCTCATATATTCAGATTTAAAAATAAATTACATTTACTCCCATGGATTAGGCATCTTGAGCACATTTTTTAAGTTTAATTCCAAATGTACTGAGAGAAAAAGTTCAAAAGGAGTTTGGGGAGTTTAAAATGTTCACAAGTGAGCCCTTGAAAAATCTGTTATTTGACTCTTGGCCGATGAAGACATTTTTGGCCACTTAGTCATATTTTGGTCTTTCAAGCATCAATGAAGTATTCGTCATTCGTCATACTGTAACTGGAAAATTATAGTCATATCTAACATGAAATAGTTACAAATAGATTTTGTTCAGTGGCAACATTGAACAACAAAACTCATTAGCAGAGAGACATTCAGAAGCATTTTGACATTATTCTGCTGATTCAAATAATTGATGAGTGCAAGAAGTCATGTTGCTATTCGAAGACAGAGATTTTCTTTCATTCCACACTTCAGCTCACACGGTCGGTTCACAGTGCTACTGCGGCCACACAGTGGCGCCATTAGACCACCAGAATTTAAAGGGAAAGGCTAATAAGTCTGAATCAGATCTGAGAGAAAGGTCCTGTGTTTATGTGCGCTAAACTGTCACATTTTATTTGTATAAATTGGGAGAGAAGGTTAAATCATCCCATGTATTGTATCATATTTAAAAAACAAAAACAAAACAAAAAATGGAAATATCACAATTGAAAAGTGCCCACAGAAATACTAATACCAATAAGATGGCTTTGAATGCCTGTTATCTCGAGCTGTACTAGTTTGTAAATTGTGGCTGTGAAAACATGTCTAAACAGGAACATTAACCACCTCATGGGATGTCAACCATATAATTGAATGATGTCATATATTATTGTTAAATATGCAATATTGTCTTTTCATTTGTCTCACGCAGGGAGGACAGATGCCAGAGTTGGCAGCAGAATTACAACCTCGGAATTGGTAAGTGCTCAAGGACACTTAAGCATGGAGGGTGCTTGCCAGCGCAAGGGTTTAAACCTGGGCGCAGCAGCTGAAGGACAGTTTCTCTGACCACTTGACCATTTCGACCACACCCTGCAGATTAAATGCAGCAAACATGCCTGTGAGACCATCTAAGCTCTCTGTTCCAAGTGCGTATTGCTGGCACACGATGCCATGTGGAGTCCTTGTGTAAGAGAGGAAATGTAAATTCCATGACAAAAACAAACAAATAAACCCTGAGCCTCATAAACGGTGTCATTGGCGGACAGA
The DNA here is from genome assembly GCA_903171835.1 of Mullus surmuletus. Lineage (NCBI taxonomy): Eukaryota > Metazoa > Chordata > Actinopteri > Syngnathiformes > Mullidae > Mullus > Mullus surmuletus. The sequence continues at coordinate 761,584 of CAESWR010000129.1, read as the reverse complement.
CACATGGAAAATAACATCATTGGGACCTGTCAGGCCTGGATCGACTACAGAAAAAGTAACAGCATGTCCATGTCACCATGACACCTGTGGCTCAAAAGACAACAGGGCACACAAAGAACAAGCTAAAAGAAAGGACAAATATCGATTTATAGTGCCTGGAAGAATGATAAAATGTAGTCGTCAGAGTGATGAGGAGAGAGAGAGAGAGCGAGAAAGAGGGAGAGAGAGAAGGAAAATTTTTGGACTGTGGTTTTAGACACAATAAATTACATCGACTGCCTGAAGCTGGTCTGAACCTACTTGGAAGCGGGTGGGAAACAACATCTGTAGAAGCCTTCGCCGGCTTTCTGTATTTATGGAAAGAGAAACCTCCCGGTGACCTGGGAACACGCTTACCCAATTAGCAGCCTCGCCGATGGATCAAATGGAAGTGAAAACATTCACTGCCGTGACGGAGACGTATCACAATGACCCATTCATGCTGCCGAGGCCCATGCTTTGGCGATGAGGTGGGGTTGGGGGGTTGTTCTTCTCGGGGATGTAGTGCGGCGGTGGGACAGGCATGAGGGAGTAATGAATGCAACAAGAACCTAACTTACCTCACCGCCTCCTTTGATGTGTTGTCGGAGGCCTAATTCATGACTTAATATGGGTGCAGGGGTAAACACTGCTCAAAGGTGTTGTTTTCATAAGGTTAGCGACCACTGCTCACCTCGGCGTTCCACATTGCCCTCACCTCAGCCCCTGCAATCCCTTGGACGCTTCCTACCTCTGCAACCCAACACAACCGCCAGCCTTATCCTGTGGGAGTGGGGCCGTGGGGGTCAGGAGGCCTGAGAAATAGCACTGGAAGAGAGGCTCTTGACAGCACTGAGCTCTGGGGACCAAAAGCTACGCTGCCTTATGACCTGCAAAGTGTTACAGCTCTGATTCATTTGCTCTCTTCAAGGCCGCTGAAATTCACGTCTTGCTTTCTATTTTTAATATGACCTCTGTGGATGTCGTGAAATGCCACATTCGTTCTTGTTTAAATATAAAAGAAAGGGAAAAAAACAAGAAAAGATAACACGCACCTGGCGGCTTATTTGTTTTACAAAAATGAAAAATTCTGTCCTGATGGGCGTCAGGCAAATGCCATGGTTTACAACAGAGGATCTAGTATGTCTTTGGCCAGCGTGATTGACTAAATAATACAATAAATATAAATATGACTGACCGCTCCTCAGATAGACTGTGTAATTCGTGTACTGCAGTGACGAGTCTGTATAAAGGCTCTTTTATTTCTAAAATTAATTGTTTATTTATATGGGTGGAGCCATAGGAGCTCCTGTAAATGGCACCTTAAGTTCCTTGCTTGTGGATGTTTCCATTGAAGCTTATAAAAATGTTACTAAGCCAAGGCCAATGCTATAAAAATTCAAAATAGTGAAAAAAAAGTGTGTAAAAGAAGTTAGCGCACACAGCATGCATCTCCAATTACATTTGAACTTTCCGTACGACATGGCTAAGACTGATATCCATTTTTTTTCCTCCCCTGTTCACCTTTCTTTGCGTGGAAACATCTGATAGAAATAAAACTTTTCATGGTGTCAGGTCAGATAGCCATAAATACAGGTTGTCAGCACAGTGTGACCCTCGCGTCTAGCGAAGCGGCTGCTCCGAGCCACGGTTTGGAATAGGATATCACATGTTTAAATATTGCACTTCTCTCTAAAAAAGTGGCTACTGTAAAACAACTTCCATTACAGAGTATCGCTTTACCTGTCACTGGCAGTGCTTCATCGCTGTTCTGCCCGGAGGCATAAAAGATATAGATGAACACAGCCATATGGACGGCGATCACTCACCTCAGACACACACTCAGCTAGTCCAAAATTGAAAGAAAGAGAGATAGATGGCCTTTTCCCCCACAAATTACAGTAAGCTAGATGGCCTGACTGTCCTCTTTTTTTTTGGCAGAATTGATGTCAGAAGTGCGTTGTTTATCCGACTGTCTCTATCCCTCTTTGTTAGCACCAGCAGGTGTGCACGAAAGTTTAAAACAGCTGGCCATTTTGTTCCTGTGTGAATATTGAATGGGTTGAATGAAGCCATGTGCAGCGCTGACATTTATTAGGTTTGTCAGGGCATACCGAGACGGAGTGGAAACACTGCCCGAGATCGGTTGAAGATAAAATCGCACTTTGTGTTGCAGGTCGTCTGTGCGGAGGCTGTCGGGGCGAAGTGTTTGCGCGGAAGCGTTTAGATGCCACCCCGCCACGTCCTGTGCTGCAGAGTGACATGGAGGAAACAACTCTTGACGCCGGCCTTGAAGTTTGCCGTGACTGATCTCGCAGGTACGGTGTAAGAGGAAGCAGGGCGTTGTGTTCCTTTCCTCCCCACATCAATTTGCCAACTGGTTTGTGAATGGGTGCCATTTTGAAACATGCAAATGCTGGTAGCCTCTGCCTGTATCAGCTGATGCAGGTTCATGTTGTCTTTGGCCAGACCTTAAAGGCCTGAGGGGAGAAAGACGTACTGAGAGTTAGAAAAGGTCGCATAAACTCTAGTGGGATTACTTTACCAACACTTTCCATGGCTGAGATCCTGTGAATGGATCCATTGTGGGGTGGGTCTCTGCTCGCGGAAAGCAAACCCTGTCAGGATCCAGTTCATTAGCACCTAGTTTACTGTTTGAAGTTAGTTATTTATCCAGTCCAAAGGGGAACCCCGTTCAGACATATGAAGCGTGTGTGTGTGCGTGTGCGCGAGTGTGCATGTACACATGGGCGGGCATGTAACGTGTACTTGCACAAATGTACAGTACTCATAGGATCTACAGGGGGTTTCCAGAGCAAATTGCTCAGGAGCAAATAAAACTTTCCATGGCGCAATAAAACGTATGGGAACGAACAGGGGGGACATTGGCGCAGTTCTGAAGGTGGGAAACAACCTTGAGAATTTGTTAAAGAAATATGTACATAGGAGTTTGATATGTATATGTTCTGACAGCCACTAACTTTGACTCTGTAAATAAAAAGCAGTATAGGAAGTTCGAAATGTAAACCAAAGTACAATATATATATATATATATATATCTACATATTTATATAATACAGGCTGTCATATTCTCCTGGAGGTGCTCTTTTAAAAAAACGGAGAATGAGTGTTCATTACATAATTCTGACTGTTTAATATGGAGAGGAATCGGTGTTAGTAAACAGTGCTTGAAATACTGTTTACTTGTGGAATAACACTGAAGCAGCAGCAGTAGTCCATCCTCCTCTGAGTTATTCCACTGTCCTTAAATCATGTGAGTGTGCCTGTGTGTGTTTTCTCTTTTCTTTTGTGATCTGTTTGTTCTTTGGAAGGCGTCCCTATCCCTCTGGTCAGACAAAAGTGCCGCGTTGAGCAAAACCTCCACTCCACTTTTATGGTCTGTGTGGGACGTCCTATTTGTACATGCTTAGAGCAAATTAGACCAGCAGCTGCGCACGGCCGGCCCATTCCATGTTGGCTTTTCATGATAAAAATATGCTTCGGTAAACCTCGCAGCTCGGATCCAGAAATACGCGGCCAGTTTCTTCTGGGACTGACACCTCTTCATATTTACAATCAGCACTTCCCTTTTCCGGCGTGAAAAGTGAAAGAGGACAGAGAAACAGAATAGAGGGGTGGCGGTGAATGAGGGGGACGGAAAGAGGGAAAAAAGCGAGACGGGGAGAGAGAAAGAAACAGAAGGACCACCAGTGCAGATGTTTTCCACATGTAGAAGCAAAACAAGCTGTGGCGAGAAGAGTATGAGGAGAGGAAAGAGAGAGGGCTGCACCTGTTGTAGGGTGATACCTGGCCATGGCTGAGCTCAGTCCTGAGGCAACAAGTGTAGTCTCTTTTGTGCACTTTGAGTCAATATATTCTTCATTTTAGTCATTTTGTTTTGTTTTGCTTTTAAAGAAAAACATCATATTGAATTTGTTATTGTAGATTAAGGAAAGAAAGTCCAAAAAGTACAATTGCTCCTTATTTAAATTACTCAAAGCTACTAAAAGCTTTTCAAAGTGATGTTTCATACTTTGATTCTGCAAGATATAAAACAGTTTACAAGAAAAGTATGTTTATGTTTTCATACGACTAAACATATCCACATGGCTTATTCATTCAACTGCCCAAGAAAAGCTGTCATAAATCCATATAGCTACTAAAGATATACAAGAAACAGTTTGAATAAAGAAATATGCAAAAATTAGAGTTTGTTTTGCTTAAGGTTCTCACCCTTAATGATCTTGATACAGCTGTGTGTACCTGAGTCGAAGGTAAGGTGTACTTTACCTCTTAATATTTAAATCAATATCACACACCTGCCTTATTTCCATTGATCAGTCAAAACTCCCTTTATATGTAAGGACAGTTGGGGGAAAGTGGTAGGTAAATATCATTTCGGACAGTGTGACAGGAATAAGGAATAGTCCTGACTCGGAATTGAGTTCTTAGGCTAATCATCCATGATTACAGCCTTGGAAGCCAAAACACACTCCATGTGAAAGAAGTTGTTTTCATCTGCTTGCTGCAGCAGCACGGCTGGCTGACAGTTACCTATTCTCCTGAGGGCTCTCACTCTCCTTCTGCCTCCGCTGGACTGGCTCGCAGCAGGTCTCACAGCCTCCGGGGACTGTCCTGGGAGACCTGGACAACATTGGCAGCAGGCGGCTTAGAGGTGTCATTTCACCACGCTACACTACGGACAAAAGCATCTCTTGTCGTCGCAGGCTGTTTGTGGCACTGCCTTCCCAACCCTGTGGAAAGGAAAGGACGGCCAACGACCAATGCCAAACAAACCTGCTCCAGCTCACCTGTACAGTGAATATGGAACCGAGTGACCCAGATCTGGATGGAAACCATTGCAAATATTTCCCAGCAAGGTCTGTGGAAGAAGCATTTAGCAGGGCCTCTCAGTGGGGAATTTAACTAACTGTAAATGATTCTGACTCCCTCCAGTTGGTGTCATCTGTTCCTAAGAAATAGTAAACAGTTGGTTTACCATCAAACCATCCGGCACGTAGCTCAGCGCACAGCAAGGTGTGGCTTGAAATTTAGTTGTTGCCGGCTTTGGGGTGGATTTCATGTACATATTGTGACACTTGCTGAAGTATTTGTGCATAACAGACTAATTAATGGGGCTCATGATGTGATTAGAAGCAGAGTTGATGTCGAGCAGTGAATCTGTTTATTGGCTTGTCTGTGCAGTACTACTGGCAAAGAAATACTCTTTTGCCCATACTACAGCTCAGTTTAGAAACGCAAGCCATGCTGCAAATATTGGGCTTGGCAATGGAGATTGAATTATATTGGCACAGAAAGCAGAGAAATAAAAAACAGCAACCTTGGGAACAATTATGCAAAGTGAAAAGCGGTTAAACCAAGTGCTACTGGTTTTCCTATGCTTTCCTTTAAAAGTTTATCTGCCTTAATAAATATGTCGAAGCATTTATCCTTGCCATTGACGCTGTGGGGATGGGCAATTTTGTAGTTTGGTAGTTAGCAGCACAAAAAAGGAGCATATCCTCTGGAGCATTCATGTGAACCATGGGCTGTGGTGAGTTATTGGTGCCTTTCAGCCACAGATAAAACCCCGATTACAAATACCATTTAATAATTCTTCTGTTTCCTCAGAGCATATAATAGTCTGACAACAGTATGAGTGTCATTTAATACAAACCACAGCAATGTCTGCTTTGGCAATTAGATAAATGGAGGATGGTTTATGCATCTCAAATATTTTTACCTCTTCCGGGCTCAAAGCAGAAGCAGAAAATCTCATGCGGTACACTGAGAGAGTTTGGTCGGAAGTGTTCAAGTTTGACAAAAGAAGCATCACCTTATGACAGCCAACTTGCAAACTCTTTAGCAACTCTTTGGCCCCTTTATTTGGAGAGATTCTTTACCAGATGCAAGGAGAACTTTGCCTATATCTGACTTGCAAAAACCTACATCCCAGGAGGACATGCTGCAATTCAAATGTTGAATACACTGGCTTTGGGATAAAATCTTTGTAATTCAATATTGAGCAATATTCTTAAAACCGTTTGATGGTCTTAAGTACTAATGCTAATGCTAATGCTACATCATTTTCATAGTATCTTTATATGACATAATCTTTGATAAAGATGTGTTGCGTAAACAAAAGCTCACTATTTATTAAGCATCTACATTTTTCAATCTATTACAACTGAATTTATGAAGAATTCCTTTGCCAACAATGTCAACTGAGCACTCTGTTCCACTGTAACCATAAATTATGACATTTTGTTAATGCTTAATTATGAATAAAAAAAAAAAATCACTGTTGAAACTTGACTTAATCCCCAGAGCCACTTCACTATCAAGTAGTAAATTTGTACAATACATTGACTTGAAAATTTTGAACACCTCTCAAAACTAACCACAAAATATGCGTTTATTGGCTGTTATGAGGGCCTCATCAGTGGGGCATTGACTGGGTCTTCTCTCAATTGCCATTGAAGCCCCACCTGCAGAACACAAGAAACACAAACACTATTGCTCTCATTGACACAAGCACCAAGGCTGCTAGCCAGCTACCTAGCTAACCATCATGCAAACCTTTAAGCCAGCTTTGTTTGTTCACAGCTGAGGCTCAAAAGAAAGGCAGGACCGGTGCAGAAAAGGGCCAGCTTTGACAATTTTCACACAAAGGGAGCACTGTTGGCTAACAGTGAGCGGCCTGTTTCTGGGAGGTTTGCACTGTTCCTGGGGCCCATTTCATGGAACAGTTAGCAAGGCCAAAGGCAACCCGTGGACTGCAGTGATAGTTAAGGCCTTCGGGGCCAAACCTGGGTCTGGCCCTCTAGTTCAGCCCCTCTCTTCCCCCCACCCAGTTCAGAGGCTTTCACAAAGCCAAGTGGGAACTCTGGGTGCTGCAGGTGTCCTCTCATAAAGACCCACATCACATGGGCTGGTGGACTGAGTGGCTTGGTTTGTTTGTTTTATGTTTTTCCTCACCACAGGTGGTGGAAAAATTAATGCAGTGATGAAATAACAGATATTCAGTGTAAGAATTGTGAAGATACAGTCATTGCACTGCCTATGACAATGATTATTGGGCCCTAAACAAATAAGGCTTTTGATGATGCAGCATTACCTGTCAGTGATCTGGGTTTGGATCATATAGGGATGTGGTTGGCTTCAGTGGTCTTATTCCAGTTAAAGCAGTCCTGGCAATTATTAATGGGGAGATTAGTATTAAAGAATAACTCAGACCTCAGCTTGAGCTGCTTCTATTATCCATCACTCTGAATTGGGTTTAGGCCAGATCATTAATTTCTTTCCACCTCCCATCCACAGTGTCAGTGCTTGAGCAGATACTTCCTCCAGCTGCAACTGCAATTGCAACAGCTTTCAAAAGTCTCTGCCTTCGTTTGATTTAGCCTTAATGGGATGGAGAGCCCAGAAATACGTCTTGCGCGGTGAGAAGGGGAAAGAGGAAGAAAGCATGCAAGAAAAGACGAGAGGGAGAGAGGGAGAGAGAGAGAGATTAATATCCAGGCTTCTCTCCTCCTGACCACAGAGTGGGCATAAAGAGCCCGGCGCCTCATTGATGTCAACCCTAGCTGTGCCTGTCCTGTAGTTTTCAGTTTGGTTTGGACAGAACAGGCGGCCTGGCCTACAGGGGTTGGGAGGACAGGGCCCAGGGTTTCCCACATCACTCAAGGGCCTCTGATAGGCGGTCACACAGGCCGGTAATGACAGGGGGAGAGATTTAGTATTAAAGTCTCCTCTGCTGCCTCCTCTGCTCCTGTCTGACGTCAGACTGTTAAATACGGGGGATGAGAGCATGGCATGGCCTATGGGGAAGGGAGTTAGACCTGTCTCAAGTATACAGCTTTGTATGAGAGAACCCTGGCTGGCTGTGTTCCCTTTGACCATCACTAAGTACACAAGCGCTACAGCGTAAAGTGGAAATAGCGGATCACAGTCAGTGATTAAAGGGATTTGAATCTACCATAAATATGATTTCAGTCAAGGTAAATTGTGATACAAATGAAATAAGGAGGGACATCCACATACTGGCATACTGTTGTGACATTCTAAGTGGTTTGGAATTCACTGGGTAAAGTCTGGGTTAGCAGTACAGTAATGGTATAAGGAAGTAGAATTATTCTGAAGTTGTTGGGAAATTATGGCTTGCTTTCATTTCAGTGTTCCAAGCACACATACATTACTGTGGGTTTTCCCCTAGTTATTTTCAGAGCATTATGATACTTAAGTCCATGACTAATGAACTTGGATAGCCGACTAGATGGCTAGAGATGGGTTTAAAAATGTCATATATTCACAAGTAAATTACCCTATTGTTGCCAGTTTGCAACGCAACTGTACAACCAATCTCGAAAGCAGCTCAGCAACATTAAAGCAGCCGATTGCTGCACCTGCATCTACAGATCATCACACCATTGTGGCATTTAAAGAAAAGGCCTCAGTCAAACACGTCCCCTGACCTTCTCCAGCTAACATAAACTAATTAGGCTGGCTCTGAAAGGAATGGTCTGCCATTGGATTAATCAGCCTCCACAGATCTGGACCGTGCAATTCTGCTCCAGCCAGCTCTCCCCACTAGAACCTCATTATCTCACGTTGTCAAAGGAGCGCCATGGCAAATAGCAGAAGGGGCTGAAGGGATGGAGAAACGGAGGAGGTGGTGTTGCAGGAAGGGGCTTCCCCAGTTACTCTCCTCTCACATCGGACTCAGAAAGGAAATGTCAAGCGTAAAACTCCATGAGTGGTCAGTACCGCTCGGTCCAGCAGGCAGCACAGAGGGGGCCTTTGTCCACCATCACTTAGCGCCAATTACAGCCCGTCAAAATAGTTTTTCTGCCGCGGGGCGACGTGTTAATGGGCCCGGCGTTGGGTGTGAGGAGCGACCTTGTCCACACACACCAACCAGGGGTCAGGGGTTAATAGGGCCCCTCTGATGTGGCGGATGAGATTTTTGCAACCTTTAGCTGGCGAGGGAATGCCAGGACAAAGCCTGTAGAATGTGATACAATTAGGCGGACAGCTAGCCATCCTGAATGGAGTTGCTTAGAAGAAGAAGGGGATAGCAGCATTGGCTTGGAGCAGATGGGCAGCCGGACGCTAGCCAAACAGGTGCCATGGAAGGTCAAAACTCCTCCCAAATGCAAAATGAGGACCCAGGTGAGGACACAAACACAAGCCAAATTCAAGCCTTTATTTGCAGAGAGCAGCAATTAAAAATCCTGTTGAACAAATAACTATTCTTCTGGACACAATTAAAGTCCTTTTGTACTTGTGAAAAGGTCAGAGGCCATCTAGCCTTCTGTAGCATTTCCCATCCCTCCCGAACGCACAGAGCTGAAGCTTGGCTCAGACCGAAGTCTGTGCCGCAAAGGCTGTTGACTGCCTTCAGTCAACTTGGAGACTGTCATTTCTCCCATCAGAAAAAGTGAGCGCGTCACAATTGGCATCTGACCTATACTGTGTTTCCTGAGTTTAAGTAATCAGTGATTATCTGATGTAAGATGAACGAAGTTCTGGCAAAATGTAATGTTCATAATATTACATTGTGCTATGTGTGCCTGGTCTGGGTATGCGAGCACAAAGCCAAGCCTCCGTTTACACCATAAGTGTGGGAACAGAACCAATGCCAAACAACCCATGGGCCCTTAGAAGGCCCTTAACACTGTGCCAGGGAGTGCTGAAGATTTTCTACAAAATTCTCTACACCACGCTGTGCAAATCCAACCACATGCAAGCCTGTGGGAACAGGGGATGACATGTATCCGCGCATAAATAGTCTCTAAATGCTTTCTGGATGTATTGGTGTACAGATTGCTCCCCCCACCCAATCCTCTAGGAAATGGTAGTGGTGATCTGGCCCCCAGCTTCATCTACTTATTGTTGAAATAAAAGAGGTGATTGAACTCGGCCTCCAAATTGGATTTGTTTAATCTGCATCAAGTTTGAACATCCTGTGTAAACACAAGCGTGTGCAGATGCCGGAAACGCCATGACTGGAAACGTAAAAGACCGTGGTTGACTTTGGCAGAGAATCAGAAGAGCAGAAAGGGGAATGAGGCCTGCACAGAGGCTGGATAACTTCCATTGTTAGAGGAGGGTCAAAGGCTACCTCTTCAATCTGCAAATTAGAACCTTGAAATGGAATGGATTGATCTTGGCTTGTGTGGAGGGTTAAAAGAAGAGACACGGGGAATTTTTGTAATTTTGATCATTGCCAGATAAGTGACACCCACAACGTGCTGACCAATTTTAATTAGATTGTTATTGTTGTTACACAATGATGTATAAGTCTTATTAGAGTTACAACCTGTGGGAACAGAAACCTGCAATCTCTCCTCATAACCTTTACACCAAATTCTACTTTGGCAAATGATGTGGAAACAAAATTGAATAAACAAAAACATCATTAAGAGTTCATGTGTTCCAGTTAAACAACCCTTTGGTTAGACTCTCATTTCCTTAATGGCTTTGCAGCCGTATTTCATCCTCATGTTAAGCCACAAATCATTGGCAACCAGCATGATTTCTTGTGCCTTGTTTTCCCTCAGAGATAAGTGAGAATATGACTTTGCCATAGTAGGATTTATTTGCCTTACAGCACAAGGCTGTACCCCCTCAAGCCCAACTCATTAGGGAGTGTGTTTTGGGGAAGGGGGGAGGAGAAGTGAAGGTCACCAGAGGTTAATTCCAATCGCAGTGCCTCCTTGAAGCAGCATGACAGCATGTCTCCTCTGCTCACAGATTGGATGAGTTCTTGGTGATGCTGATGACAATGTGTGGAACATTGAGGCTCTTTCACGCACACACTTACACATTTTCTTTCCACCTACATAGGCTTTTATTTTGTTCATTACCTTGTGGTTTTGAGCTGAGTGCACACATTTGCTTATTATTAAACTAATTTAGAATCTTGAAATTGGCTACACGATTTGTTGAATAATGGGCAAAACAACAATGTTTCCAATAAATGTAATTCCAAACCTAATTTGGATGTTTTGACATTTTGACTGTCTTCTGTGATATATCACGTCCACTGTCGGGGGTGGTTGATGGGTCATTGCATTGCCCTTGTTCTCGCTGTTTTTTTTTTATTGTTTTCATCAGCACAAGCTGCTGCTTTATGACTTATCAATGTATGACTCCTTGATCTTGAGGGAAGCAAAGAGCAAAGGGGAAGAATGAAAGAAAATCAGAGATGATGGAGACAAAGGAGTGGCGAAGACATAACAGCAAGGAAAGAAAGGAAGCATATGAAAAAGAGAGCAAGAATGTGAGGCGGAATGAAAAATGCGAATGAAAGGAAGAAAAAAGAAAACAAAGACAGGCGAGAAAGAGTGAGATGTGGGCCATTCATAAGCAGACTTCTCCAAGGGATCTAGGGCCAGCACACCTGCTACTATTCACTTCAGAGGAAATAGACACTCTGTGGAAGAGAGGCTCTTGGCCTCGGGACAAAACCGCTGCAGCGCCAAATTAGAAACAGGAAGGACTGTGGCTAAGGCTCAGATTAAAAACGCACTCCCCACATGGACTCAATATACTGCAGCCCTGATCCCGCTCTGGAAACCCAAAACCCAACAGCACTATTTTATGCCCCAGTCAACAGAACACCCGCTGTTTGCACAGTGACAGTACAGAGATTCATTCCAATGTCAACTCTTGAATGTTGGTAAACTGTGGCCCTCTGAATAATGCCAATTCTACTGAAGAGTAGAAGCGTCATTTTCCCACTCACAACTGTGCCACTCACAATAATAGTACGGTAGTCACAACTTCATTTTCACTAAGACTGCTTTGTTCAAGACTCTGGGCGGTAGACTTTATATGAACCCAGTTATGAGGAAATTATGTGGGTATCATAAACCAGAATTGGACCAGGTAATCTCTTGTGCAGTGGCCTCTTTTTGGTCCCTGCCATCTGTCTAGATGTCAGGTACACGCCAAAAGGGAGGACACAGAGCTTTCCCACAGACAACCATTAGGCCAGCTAGTTGTCAACAGGCAGTGAGGAAGAACTAATGATCCATAACATAGCCTATAAAGGAGTGAAACTAGAAAGAGGCCGGTGAATGTACCAGAAGCAAATTAATATTGATATATGCTCACTGGCTTTCTTGAGCAACCTTTGACCCCTAATGGGTTTCTTCTCTGCTGACAGGAGCTGAAAGGCATTTCCTGGCCACTCACGTACATGCTCACCCAATCTCTGAGCAAAAAGAGCCAAAAAAAAAAAAAGAGGTTGGTTTCATAAAAAAACATAATTTCTTACAGCCCAGGACAAGGAAAAAAGTATGCACTCATTCTTATACAATATTTCCATTTACTCATGGGCCTGTCCAAGTAGTGTGTTCCCCTCAATCTATCATTTCACTGTGGTCACTGACGGTAGAAAAGCTCACTGTAATTATTCCTACAGATATTGAGGACATCTAGAGGTTGTTTCTCCTCTTTGCTGGAAAAAGAACTATTTCTTCCTTTTAAAGGTCAGTTTTTCATTATGTGAAGCTCAGTAAGGATTCTTATAAGTAATTGAATGCGCAGACACAAGGAGGCAGCAAAAGGACAGATTTATATTATTATGTTTATATGTTGAATATATCTTCCATCTACCACTGTCCTATTCCTCTTCTGTCTGTTTGATGTGACTTTGTTCTCTCCAAAGTCTTTGCTTCACGGAAGAGGTCATCACTTAAGCCATGAAGGGCTGCATTCACCGCAGGTCCTCTGACAGATGTCTGAGCCAGGCATGCTGATGGATGTACACACATAAACACACGCACACATGCATACACACATTATGCCAGACGGGGAGTGTGCTCAGTAGTGGGACTCCAAGAGGAAAACCTGCCATGACATCACCCAGGGGAGTGCAGGTGCAGGGCTGGGACAGGAAGTGAGTCACAGGAAGCTTGGTGAGGCAGACTTTGCCATGCCACTGTCAGGCTGTGGGACAGCAGGGGGAAGGAGTGTGAGTTAGACCTCGTAATTGAGTTGGCTGGGGCCCTCAGGTTGGGGACCTGCTCATTGCACAAGTAGGCTCTTCTCATCTTTCTCTGCAGTCCGACTGAGGAAGCCTCCGTTCAAAACAAAATGACTTGCATGGAAAATAATTCTACTCATAGTGTTAGAAACAAAACATGAAATATTCTTTCTTGTGATTAATATTCTCACAAAGAGATGGAGAGATGTTATTCCCCCCTCATTTCACAATTATATTTAGTCTTACAGTGCTATCTTACAGTGCTAGAAATGCATCTGATCAGCAGATTTTGGTTTGTATGTATGTCAAGGCAAAGTGAATAGAACATAATATGTTCCGGGCCAGACATTGCATGTTAAACAGGTTGAACATTGCTCAGAATAAGTGTATGCAAACATTTCATCCGAACATTCACCAACATGTGTGACAGATGGATGAAGGAGATGGTGTATGTGTCCTTGACAATGGCAGTCCAGTGGTTTATACAAAGCTTATTACACTAATGAGAAAAGTGTGGGGAATGAATTTGTCCCATACCACCCAGGGAAAGAGAGCCTGTTCCTCCTGGTGCAGTGCATCTGGAAGCAGCCTCCTGGTAATCTGCTCTAAGTACAAAAGGTTCAGCACCAGCTTGTTCTCATAGACCACCAAGTAAGGCCCCAAACTCCATAACGGGTCTCCTTTCATAAATGGGGATCAACTGATGCTTGGCGGACTCGGTTCCAGGCCTGGAGCTCCTCAAGGTGCCACATAGACACTTTGCAAGTCTAGGCAATATTATTAGTGAGGGGATGCTGTAATCCTGAAACGTTGGGACATGTACCATGATAATAAATAAACCAAACCTTTACTATGATTTTTATCTCTATTGTTTCTGGGATACATAATAGAAGACAGGAGACTTTGTACTTATAGCGGGAATGGGTAGATTAGTTGTTGCCACCTTCGAGCTAGGGGCAAATCGAGCATCACACAATAAATTATTCTCTCGGGATCACTCTATGAATATCTACAAATATAATTCATACTTGCCAATGTGTCCATATTTATTATGCTACCAAAACATTTAAATGTAACAAAATAATGAAAAAAGTTTAGAGTAGTTGGTTCATATGTGCTGGCAAGTATAGTGCTCAAAATCTAGTAAAAATGCTGCACCATGTATAATACCACAATAAAAACACTGTATTGTAAATGTATCCATTATCCGTCATCACACCAAACAGATGAGTTTAGAACTTGCTTTTCATTGCAACGCCTGAACGAGAACTTTTTTGATTTGAAGTTGCATGCGTGGTAATCCAAAAGATTTACTGTGTCAGAGATTGACATTTATTTAACAGGCATGCTGGGGGATGTCATGTAGCTTTCTTTGATTGATCTCTTCACTTCCTGCTACAAAGATGGAGGCCGCTCCCGTAACCACACTTCCCCTTTCAAGCTTGGGGTGTAGGAGACGCCCTTCGGCAACGTTCCAGGATCAGTTGCACTCACCCTCCCACCCCTCCAAATCTAACTATAACCATCAGAGTAGTAAACACGACACTGACCTTAGATCAGTGTCTAGAGGCAAATTCATCCTCGTGCCTGTTTTAGAAGCCCATATGTTGTCCATATGGTACTCTTTCCTGTATTGTATCTGGAAATGTGTTTGTCCACAAAGTGTAAGGAACACATCCAGAAGTCCATTCTCATTTAATCACAGAATAAGGCTTGAAAATTAAGAAAAATAAAAATGAGTAGTCATTTGTTAACCAAAAAAAGCCTCCTATATTTAGTTTTACTCTTGCCGATTATTTTTTGTAATCAAAACAGAAAGCAGGATATTGCACACTGGTTTTAGACATCACAAGGTATGTGTGAGTTATTCAGAGTCCTTGGATGATAGATGAACAGCTCTGATGTTGCAAGGTCACCTCTCCTGCTGCTGCCCCCCACTGTCCATCGATAAAAAGTGTCTGCCATAAGGTCTTGTCCATCCTATAAGGTTTCATTGCATGTTTTCTCAAGAGTAAAATGATCGGCAGCCTTTTAACTCTGCACTATGCAATACTATTCTATGTGAGTGTAAGACTTTATAATGGTCTCTTCCATTGAGTTCCAGCCAGAGGTAATGACTTCAGCATGTCACTCCAGGCCAACTCTACTGTGATTGCATGGATGATTAGCTCTTACAGTAATGGTAGTAGCAGAACATATTTCAGGAACAAGTTAGCAGTAGTTTTTAGTAATGTTGCTGTCATTTCCTACATGTGTTTTATAATGTTAATGTACCAACGCATTCGATAAGTCAGGGCGACGGCATGTGTTGCACATGTGCTCGCAGATACACTTTAACTCATGTGTTCTTGTATGTGCAGACACATGCACATGGATAAATGAAAGGCTAAGATTGTATACATGTAAAAGTACTATCATCCGTGCAGTGATTCTGGAAAAGCCATTTCCATATTTGCTCTGCTCCTGAATCAGTGGACGCCTCTCCGTTTGATGTGTTCAGAGCTGCAGCGCAGATGCCACAGCTTTTGCTATGTTGGACGTCATCTTGCTGGCTGTTCTCGGAATACAGAAAAAACGCCATGAGCACCACCTCTAAAATTAGTGTGTGCAGCACATGAAGGAGAAAAGGTCTGAGGTAGGAAGACGCTTAAGAAGTGGCCGCTGTCTCTCCTCACGTCTCTGCACTTCTCTTTGTGTCCCACCTTGGCGTGGAGCCAGTCGAGATCTCCCATAGCGACCGAACCCACCGTTTCATCAAAGATACACAGCACGCCACATACTTTCCAATTCTGGGCCAGCCAGAAATCTGGAAAACTGATTTTATAACCTTTATGATTTGGGTTGTTTGGGGCTGCAGATAATTTTGGTGTGGTTTTCTGCTCACCAAACAAAACGAATGAGCCCTGCCACGCTAGTAGGTCCCAGCTTCCAGTGTTATGCTCATCAGTTGTGCGGCTGCTCTGTTGTGTGTTTGTGCGTAAACAAAGACGGCGAAGGACACCTTTAACTTATTTACCAGATGTTCGTGGAGAAAGAAGGGGAAAATCTGTTTTTGGAGAGTGACTTTGCGAAGGTCTGCGTAGCAGGTGAAGAGAATCTTGCCAAGAACACATTTCTCACAGTTGTGCTTTTATAACAAAGTCACACAGTCGTACCTTTAAAAGGTTTTAGCTTATTATGCTGTCGTGCCTAAGATAACACTTTTTAAAATCATGTGGTGTGTAAGTAGTGCAAAATAGATGGATTTCGAAATGCTACAACACTCTAAGTTCCTGTCACTGGTTAACAACATTTGAGACCACCAGCCTATGATGAGCCTGGAAATCAGTCAGTAATGGTTTAGATAATAGGTCCTTATTACTTTGACCCTTAACCTTGTTCTTAGCGAGAGGTTTGGGAGAGGTCCCCGAGGAGCTGTCTGATACTAACATGGCTCTAAAATGAAAAGCCCTAGAAGATGGAGGAACAGTGACCAACTCACACTCCAACTGGAAGGCAATTCAGCAAGGATGGGGGCGGGGGTGAGGGGGGGTGGGGGGGGCGTTGGGGGCGCAGGAGGGGAGTTCTGAGGAATGAGTGCTACCCATGTGTCACCCACCCTGGGAGCAGTATTTCCACCCAACCCAATGAAAGGTTTATGGACTTAAACTATAAAGGCAAACCACTAAATCTAACACTTTTTTTAACACAAAGATTTTCTTCCCCCCACCATCCAGCTCCTGACGTTACCCCTGAAACTCTTGGCATGAATGTTTTCCTGGGGTTAACGTTTTTAAATTTAAGTGTTTCGTTTTTATCAAATGTTCATTAAATGTGCTAGTGAAGTGACTTCCTCCCGAAGTCCATTAAAAACTGCGCTGCTACTTGCAGAAGGGCACGCAGCCCCATGTGCGGGGTTGTGGTGTGGTGGGGTACACAGAGGAGAAATGGACGCCAGATGGGACCACAGGGGGCTAGAGATGCAAGGTAGAATAAAATAACACATGCAGGAGATTGGAACTGAAATGTGGTAGGAGGTGGGTGTGTGTGTGTGGGTGCATATTTGGAGGGTATAAAATAATTGGATAGTTGCATCATCTGAAGTAGATGGTTGCTACACCCCCGTGGGTAGGTAAAGAAAAATGATCTGAGGTGCGTAAAAGAAAAAAGAAGTGGCATTTCAATGTTTTTACGAACCGTGGATAAAGTCTCACAGCTCCTTCTAAATGTTTTGATTTACATTTCCTATATAAGTAACAAGCGTATCTTTGTTCAATGCACATTTGTTTTTGAAGAGAAAAAGCCCACCAGGAAACCCTTGAATAGATGATTGAAAAAACAACCGTGTTGGTTTTCCATGCGAGCGTATGCATGTGTCTGAGATTGAAAACCAACATTCCACGGTCCCAATGTGCGCTCACATAAAAAACATTCTATTTAGAGCATTTTGAGCTGCCTTGTGATCCCTCCAAACCCTTTCTAATGCAAACACAGCAGAAAAACGCAGTCAGTCAAACTCCGCAAAACTCTCCCTCTCTGTTTCTCTTCCCCCTCTCATTATCTGATCTGCCATTGTGGCTGCACTATAAATTTTCATGTCTTTTTGGAGAAGTTTGAGTCATTTCACTTTGGTCTCAAAATTACATTGTTTCCATCGAAAAAACATCGCAGCGTGAAGATATTGACACAGGTGTTCCTGCTTCAAACTGTCTCACTGCAACATATGATATGTTTTGTTTCTGCCAGCCAACCATCGGCAGTGTCTCAGCGAATAAAACGTGACTCTTGAGATGTTTTCAGCGTTAGCTTTTGTTTGTGTTACATTACTTTATCTGCACTTTTCGACTCATTTTGTGAAACAGTCCTAATTTCTACCTTATTTTTCCCTTCAGTGCCGCAACACATCAGAGGGTTATGACTCAGAGAAGACAAAGGAAGGCAGCCAAACTCGGTAAGTGGGGAAGAATCTGTCTGAGCGTGTGCAGTATGTGGACAGGTGCAGGTGTGTGTTTGTTTGTCTTCATTAATTAAAGTGCCAGTAGGGTTCTTTTCTTACTTAGCGTGTCTGTCTGGCCCTGTTTGCGATCTTTCGGTCTCACATCTCACTTTAAATAAACCCCGTGCCCCGTCAGACCTTCCTCAGAAGCCCGGCAATACCGTGACAGCTGAGTTTCTTTTCTTTTCGTCTGTTAGTGTTGGTCGGGAGCGAGAAAAGAACACAGGCACTTTCAGAGGAGCCTTGTGGATCGTTGCAGTGATATGTAATGCATGAAAACATGCTCTTCGTGTTTTTCTAATCCTCCCAGGGGAGTCTATCACATTTGTGGGCTTGTAACTTGTCACTCTCGTCCCATGACCTACTAGTTCAGTTCATTACACCAGTGGCACCCTGACCACCCTGACCCCGGCACTTTCCTCTTTAAGCCTCTATTGTTGTTGGTTTCCAGTTACATTTACCGAAAAAGCCCAATGGCTGATTTGCAAGCTCTGTAAAAGGACAGGCTTGTATTTTTTCAGCTAATTTCTGTCAGAATTTGAAACTGTGTTATTCGTGTAGTGCCAGCCATGTATGCTGACCTCTGACACGCTTGCATCAAGAGCTGCTGACGCTCACTCTAGCTGATCTTGGAAAATTGGAGTGACCACGTGTTCTCACGATAAATACACATATTTATTTACAAATAAAGTGGTTATAATAGAAATAAATACAAAATAAAAATCTGAGAATTATACTTCATGTGGTATTGCACCCATTTCGAAATGTACATTTTCAAAATCATGATTAAAATATTTATTTTTCCCAACTTTAAGCAGACATAAATATATTCATATATAGTTTTTTTTCTTCTTCCACAATAGCTCTGTTTTGTGTTTTTTTTCATATAAATAAACGTCTTCATTGGGAAACTGGGTGTCCATAATAACCTCTGATGTGTCTTTGAGTCCATCTTGGCCCGCGCTCGCTCTTTCAATCCATACAAATGTCCATTTCTCACCGGCAGCCGCAGCCCTCGACCACCATGTCCTGGTAGTTTTTAAGGATGACCTTCTCGTATTCATCCAAGTAAAGCAGAGAGATGGGACTGAGGTCAGTGGGCACGCAACAGGCTCTTGGAATGTTAGCGTTGACTGAGTTGACCAGCGTCTGCACGATGGCGTGATTGGTAGAATTGAGGTGGTCTGCGAGGGGAAATGGGCATTCCCCCTGGCAATAAAAGGCATGGTAGCCAGGAGGCGCCACTATCCACTCATTCCACCCCACATCGCTGAAGTCCACATATAGCGCATGCCTCTTGCAGCTGGCCTTGTGCTGGTGCTTCCTGCGCTGTTTGCGGAGCGCCGCTTGGCGCTTCTCCCGTGTGTGGAGCACTGAGTCCCCACGACCATCATGGCCGTACGTCACCAGCAGCGGTCGAGCCTGTGGCCAAGAGTCCTGGTCCTGGTGCAGGGACCGGCTCACCCTAACATGTTTACTACGTTTCTGGGCATGCTCCTTGTTCATCTCCCCCGCCTCTGGGTGAAGCACTTCCACCATGAAGCCATGGTTGTGGCCCTTCCCAGTGGTCCACTGAGATACAGCGGGGCTGACGTCAAAGCTCTCCCATCGGCTCAGAGAGTCTTGCACTAGCCGAGTGTCCAGCAGGCGAGCCAAAGGTTCCCCACCAAGAGATCCCGGAGCTCCGAATATCTCATAAATGTTGATGCGGTGAAAGCCACCAGTGGTCGCACTATTGCTGGTGCTGCTCTTTGTGGAGCTGTTGCTGGAGGGTGCAGTTCCCATGACCTGATCCCGGTAGATGCGTAGCTCTGCAGAGGTGATGAGCTCCTCTTCAGGGATCGACGTAAGGTTGAAGTAGAACTGCTGAGTTGTTTTGCCTTTCAAGCTGGCCAGGGCCTCCATAGACTCTGCAAGATAATACACAAAGACAAATATAGTGTGAAGCGTGCCATGGATGAAAAAGTGTAGGCACAGAAAAACTGTGATTTTAAAAAAATCTTGTTGGCCTCCACTGTGAAGAGAGAAACTGGCCGGGGATGGCCTCTCCCATCGCCTTCTTTGCTCTTTCCCTTTCTCTCTCTCACACACACACACCAACACACAAACACACAACTTGCAGCCTTCTGTCTTCGCAGCCAGCCAAGCTGCCACGTGGTTGAAGTGAGTGGGTGTGGGCCATTGTCGCAAAAAGCGTAACACATGCATCAACACACTTTGCATGTCTGACTCCGGTTTAATCGCAGGCAAATTCCCATGGCGATGTAATAACCATCATTAGCGCCATGCCCATAGATTCACCCGGCCGAATGTGTCACAAGATGGAAGCCGTAACCTTCTATTCGTTGATAAGATCGAATGACGTGAAAAAAAAAAATCTATATACTATCTATATTTTGACTCCTTTAAGTAAAGACTGGAGCAATTGGGTGAACAACATAAATACAAACCTTTGCAGAGCTAGCAAATGAATAACTATCATTCAGTGTCAAATGTCCCTGTGAATACTAATTATTCTTTGTAAAAACCACTAACTGGAATAGAAAACTGTAGACCTCAACATTTTTTACAAGTCTGACAGTCAAGAGGGCGGTGGATATAAAGTGTTTGATATCTTTGCGTGAGTAAATTTTCTCTGTGGCATATGAAAGAGTGTGTATGAGCAATATGTGCTTCAACTATGTGGTATTTCCCTCCTAAGTGTACAGTAAATGACAGAAATCATAGTAAAGATGCAATTTTCTTTGATGCAGCCCCACTTTGAACTCTTACTTTATGAGGATCAAAGGTGATGTACACTTTTTAATCTGTTTGGTGTGGTAAAATAAACACAAACTTTGAACCCTGCGCGTTTTCAAAGGAGGCATTTAGGAAATTCCACCATCTCATCCTAAACCTCCTCCAGAGGCACAAAGACCTCAATTAGGCATATCACTTCTTATTTGATGTGGGAAAGCCCCCTGTCTCTCTTTCTCTCTCCTCTGTCCCCAATCCCTCTTTCTTTTCTTCCCCGACTCCCAAATCCCCTTCTCCCTCTGTTCTCCCCGTCCCAAATCCTCTTTTCTTTCCGTCTCCCTCTCTGTCACGCTTTCTTTGTTTCTTCCCGCGGCGGCGCTCTCACTCTCTCCCCGTCTGTCTCCCCTTGGAGGAACCGGCTGTGTGAACAAGTCGGGGCTTGTCAAAAACGTGTGAACCACAGATATGAGTGTATCAACATTCCTAATTTCTTTTTGCGCCGCATGCCAAAACAAAAGATAAAGGCTAATGCCGGGTCATTTATCACAGACCTATCTCTGGCAGCCACTTCCTGTGCAACGCTGGAAATGTTCTATTTGGCATGGAAAGTGGTTATTTTTGAAAACGGATCACGGTGAGGCTAATTATCCCGGTGAAATTAATATCCACGAGGAGATGTGAGGAGTGATTAGGGCCTTTTCGCTTTGATGTGCCGCACTGACATCTGTAGATACACGCTTATTATATGGAGTAGCCATCGTTTCCACGCCACGAGCAGAGCAAGAAGGGGGGGGGGGGGGATGAGCAAGCCACGGGAGCATATGTAAACACGGCGAACACGGTGCTAATGGCCGGTGGTGTAAAGGTGTGTGCTGGCCCGGCACAGAGGTTTCCAGGAGTAGGCAGGGAGCAGTCACTCAGCCCGGCCGCTCCAGCCAGCCGTGTTTGCAGTGTGTCAGAGTAGCCACTGGGTGTCATTGCGCTGGAGCCTCTGGAGAGCACCCAAGCAACCACTCAGCCACCCTTCTGACTCACCCCTGATGGAAACTTCCCCACTGAAACACTTAAGAGTCTGTGTGAGGATTCTGTGCGGAGCCCCTATGGACACAGTAACTCGCATGTTGTGAAAAACTGAAACATGGACCGTGATAAATTGAATGGAAGATACAGACTCGCTGTGTGTTTAACCGTAAAAAAACCCGCCATACATAAAGCATTTTAATATCATGACCAGGTGCATCCCTCTGCCGTTCACCACTTACACTTCACATATTCCTAATGTGTTTTTTTTTCACCTGTTGTGATGTGTTTAACAGCTCAAGGTTCATTTTTAACATCTGTGCGGCCGGTGAACTAATGCACTTTATCCAAACGTAATGAACCCTGAGTGTGTGCAGAGCCTCATTCATCTCAGCAGCACGTTTCCTGCGAAGTAAAATGGAGTTGAAGTGAAACCCTGAGTTCAGCCATCAGTGCGTATCCAGCATATAAACTAAGTGAGCAATTATGGTATTGTTGGAACGTGCGCAATGGCGCAGAGAGGGGTGATTTGGAAAGAATAAGGCACGCACCCCCCCTCCCCCTCCTCCTCCCCCTCCTCCCCCTCCACCTCCTCCTCCCCTAACCACGGACAAATTTCAGTCCTGTTAGAAATGACTCAGAATTCAGTCTGACATGATGACTTTGTCATAATGCGTTAGTCTAATGTCACGTGTGTTAATAAGGTAGCAGAGGGATGACTATCACCTGCCGCCCTTTATCCCGCTCCCGCGGTGCGTGTCTGGAAAAACTGTTTTCCAGAGCCCACGCAAACACCATCAATTATTAAGTAACAAATTACCCGGGGGGGATCGCACCGCCACTTGATGTTTTTGAGGCCGGTGACAGCTGCACCGGGGAGATGTTTGCTCGGAGGTTGCGTCACCACGGTAATGCCCTTTTACGCGCGAGTGAGAGACGCGTTTCCACATCGTGCCAACCAGTTTCTGTTGTTTTTTTTGTGTTTTTTTTCTTTTCAAAATAAATCGC
>CAESWR010000129.1:724884-737384 GCA_903171835.1 Mullus surmuletus | reverse complement strand
CTCAAGGGTTTTCACTTTACCTGACGAGGAAGCGCTGTGTCCGGTCGTCGTTCCACCTTCGGGTTCTGATAAATTCCACATTAATTCGTGTTTATTCCACGCTGCTGCTGCTGCTCCTCGGAGGACCAAAGACAGCCCGTGCCCTGCGCCGAGCCACTCTCGCACATATTCTCAGCAGCTGCAGCTCTCGGGGGGTGAGGTCTTGGTCAGCGCACGGAAAGAAAAAGGAGGAAAAGTGTGTTAAGTCTATGAGGAAGCGGCTCCGCGTAGGCAGGACCGATCTAAGTATAAAACATCTTGGTTGAACATCTTCGAGAAAAAGGGGGGAGCGAGTTCTCTGAGACGGAAAAGAAGAGAGCTGGATTCTTCTTTCTTTTTTTTTCTTCTTTTCTTGGAGGGATAGGCGCACTCCCGCGTCGCTCCGTGGACCTTGTAGCTGCGTGCCGGGGAGCGCGTCGCCTCTCCTCTCTGCGCCACGGCGGACTGGTTCAATTGATTGGTGCCTTCGCTTCCCCCGGCGACTCTTTTTGTCGTACAGTGATGTCACCAAGGGGCCGTCAATCATTTGTCCTCCATAAAAGCACCTCCCGCGGACTTCTAACCTCCAGGCTCCAAACTTTTTTTTCCAAATCATATCAAACACATTGGTCGAAGCTGATCAGATGGGTTTTTTTTTCTCCTGTATTGCCTCACCCTAATAGAAAAGTCTGGAAGTCGTTCAGAAAAATGACTTTAAATAACAGTGAAATCTTACACCATTCCTTCTAAATGGTGGGGGAGATTATCCCAGATAACTACTCATTCACCCCTCCAGAACTATTTTGCCATGTATAAAAAAAAAAAAAAAAAGTATCCCACATACAAACACCCCCTCTCCTTCTATTGCATCCTTACATTTGCTGGAAACTCACGCCATAAAAATAGTCATAAAGTCAACAGCTTCAACCATCGCGTCGCTTTAGTTGTGTGTTTTTGTGTGATTTTCCACACATAGGAATAGCCTGTTTGGGGGGGGGGTTGCTTTTTAAATACATTGCGATGGTGCGTTACAGGCGTTGGAAATAGCAGCAGTGAGGTGGCTCTCGCTGTCTCGCGAGCAGATAGTTGATCAAGAGGCGTCGAGAGGTGGATCAAACGTGTTTGGCTTTTGGATTAAGTCTCACGGATGGCGGCGTTAAAAACGCGTTGCTTTTTCTGTGGTTCAAAGGATCAGACCCCGCAGTCAGACTATCACATCCTCCCTTTGAACGCCTGCGTGTGTGTTGGTGTATGGGGGTGTACGTACATGTGTGTATGACACCCGGGCTGATTTACACACGCTTCCTCCTGGATGAATGGTTTCATTTCATTCCAATCCACAGTAGTTTATCAATTTATCAGTGGCAGATTTGGCTGCCGTCTCGTCAACAGTAGTCTGCCGGTCGTCTGTGAGCTTCATGAGATGGAATCAAGAGAAAAATCCCTTAAATTCCCCTGGAGGGCAATCATTTTTCACTTAAGTGAGAATCTACTCGCATGAAATCCCGCTTTGGCTCAAATAATGGCGGAATTTAGAATTCGAACCGCTGCGCATGCAGCCGTAGAAGGGCGAGACGATCTTTGCCGCAGTGTGTCTGGCCTGCAGGGTGTAGTCAGCGGCATTAATGTTTGGGGCATCTCCATGAGAAAAGCCCCCATTGATTCCCTCTAGTGACTTCCATTAGGTGATGATGGTGGGGCAAGGCGGCTGTGTTTTGGCCAAAGCACCAGGTCTGTTTTCTTCCAAGAGATGGCAATAGATTAAATCCCACAGAGATCACAAGATACCTTTGTCTCCTTTTGGGACAATAACATTTTATGAGGGATAATCCCAGATCATCCACTTAGCAATTAAAATAGAGAGAGGTCTGTGGTTGCATACCGTTACTTGAGTGTCAGTGGGCACTGGTTCTTGGCCTTCCCCTAACTTGATCCAAGCACGTTTGAGTGTGTGTGTGTGTGTTTGTGTGTCGGCTGAGTCTAAGATATTCATCTTTTGTTTTTGGGTTTCTTTTCATCCTGCAGTCAGTATCAATCAAAAGTGACACTTCACTTACACTGCAGTGAATTTGTTCAGCCGTGAAGCAAAAGTATGGGACGAAATTCAGCTTTTCATACTTCATAGACTTTCCCCCATTGTGGTGTTAATCTGTTGGCAGTGGTAGTTGGGTCCCGGCTGTTGCCAAAACACCACTCGGTCAACCTAGTGCTATATCCAAAACCAAGTAAAACCCGCTCGGCATTTAGATGCTTTAGATTTTGGAGGGGCGATAAGGCCTCACACAGTAAGCTGTGAGTATCTTTAATTACCCGAGTGAGGGGATTAGAAAGAGAGGGTTTTATCTGATGCTTTCTCTCTTTCTCTCACCCTTTTCCATCTGTATGTGTGATTTGAATGCCATGTAAAGAAATGTAACGTGTGTGTGTGTTGGCAACGGCACAGAGAAATGTGTCCCGCCACGGCTGCGGACAGACGGAATCCGCAATGCCCGGAGTGGTTTGAGAAGATCATGCAGCTCTGTCGGTTTCCCAGTGTGATATTGTGCGTATCATTGTTGTGAGTCAGATACATCACACTTATCTAATCTCTGCCGCTGATCCAATTACATGCTGACTGAAAGGGCAACATTACAGAGCAAACTGTGGCAGCCGGAGAGGGCAGGTAGAGATATCTTATTGGAGACAGACACAAACGAACGACCCACCACGGGGGGTCACGAGATGTTAAAGCGTGACTCAGGCAGACGGGTTGACTCTGGGCGACCACCAGCATCTCTCACATCATTATTTCCTTCCAGCGTGCGTGTGTGTGTACATGATAGCAGTAAATATCCCCTGTAGATTTCAGCGTTCAGCGGCTGCACTGCAATAGTGAAGAGCCTCTCATCCTATACGCAAGATTGGTTTACTTTCCCCCTCCGGCTATATTTCTGGATGCTCTACACTGTTGACCTAAAGGCAGGGGAAACATTATTCAAGTCAAATGCCGTTTTGTCAAAACAAGCGCATGTAAAGCTTTTCCCACACTTATCCTAAAGTTCAGTTCCAAAACATTTCCATACATCATGCTGCTTTTTATGGCAACTCAGCAGCTCGTCTGTTTTTTCCTGTGGAGAAAACATCTTCTGCATAGCTGTGACATAAACCCGACTACAAACGAGAAATCAAGGGCAGCAGCTCGACCCGCAATCCACAGCTAAGTTCAGTAGTTTGCAAGAGAAATAAAACAGGGACCCACATTGGTGCCGTTACCCTGACTTTGAAAAACAAAGTGTTAGAGCGTCCGCGCATCCGCATAACAATCGTTGAGCTATAGGCCGTTGTTATCGGCTTAAACGGGAGTTTCTTGGAAATCCTTTTGTCTCGGCAGTGAGGACTCTGATCCGACCCCCGAGGCCTCCAGCCCGTGCTCTGAAACACTGCATAGACCCCCATCACGCCACCTCTCGACATACTGTACCATCTAACTTTGTTTTAGGTTCAGACTTTTTCACTTCACGTGACTTTGAATAAGTTCTGCGTCATCAAATGTGATGACCCCCCCCAACCTGCGTATTTTGTACTTTTTCAGTCATTTCAATGTCAGATCAGTAGTTTCCGTCACCTTTGGGCGAATCATCCCCGTAATAACCAAAAGGATAATATACAGTAAACCACCATCACGGCTGTGTACTTTTGCTTCGGCTAATAGATGTATCTTTTACTTGCACGGAAACCCCCTAAAAGGGCGAACAATGCGAAATAGAGCTCATTTATAACAAAAGTATAATGAATCTATTCAACGGGGGGATATTTGAGGTAATTTGAGGGAGATTAGGGTAGAATCTGTTTTGCTGTTTTTGTACATCAGTCCCGAGAAAGACAAGAAGAGGTGGTTTATTGTCCTCTGCTCACCAGAGACCTGCGCACCCTCTCCTCCTCTGCATGCCACAGTGTGTGCTCCATGTGTGTGTCCGTGCACACATGTTGTGCTGGATGAGGATGGCGCGGCCTTCTCTTGTCATCACGTACATTCCAGGAGTCAGGGGGCAGACGAAGCCCCGAGATGACACTGCAGATCCAACTATTAGCCTTTCACCTGCTGTTAACAGCAACTTGGCTAGACACAGGGCCTGCATTCCTCCGCCCTGAGCCAGATGTAGTCCTAACACACTCGTACATGCCTACCAGGAGATAATCTTCAGAGATTTCGCTCGAAAAACCATGGAGCAATCGGTTGCCTGCGACTCACCTCTAATTCGATGCGCCGGCGCAGTGTTGTCTTTTTAATTTGGAAACCAATAAAATCTTCATCAGGCCACATGTGTTTGACAGGAGAAGCACGACTGCCGGGTTATGCCGAGCATGTGCACATGGAGCATGAAAGAGATTGCGGGGAAACGGGACACATTTCATATCGGTTGGTCCCAAAATGGAAAACCCACCAAGGTCAGAGACGGCCAGCTAGAAAGCCAGAGTCAATATTTATGGATACTGAACATGTGGCACACTTCTCTACCCACTAATTTGAGCAACAAGTCCACCTCCAGATTATATGGCCTCTCGGAGATCAGAAGAAAGGGTCCAAAACCTTGCTTGGATGTTTCAGATATTGAGAGGCACGCTGAGGTTGGTCAATGACTACGAACTGCGTAATTTGGCAAATTGGCGCGCTGCTTATTTGTTTGTGTTGTTATTTCCTGCAAAAAAAAAAAAAGGGTTCAATGTGGCTTTGATCAAACCGAGAGGGTTCGTCCTCTATCCAGATGTCTTGTCTGTAATCATCAGTATTACTACTACTACTACTACGACTACTACCACTACAGGCACGTAAAATAATTTGAATCCTTTGTCAAATCATGTTTCTGTCACTATAAAGAACGACGTATCGTAATGTTTGCCGGCGCACACACTTGATCATGTAAAAACAATCTGATTTAACAGTAATAAATCCAGTGTAAAATCGGTACGAAACATTTAACACCGTATGGACGTCACGCTTTAACGGCATACAATAGAAATCATATAACCACATGCTCCATTTAGCGAACGAGTTGGGATGAGAGGTAGTTACTTCCATTTTGGAGGGAGAGAGGCAGCGAGAGAGGGAGATAAGTACAGGGTTCTGCCCTTTGAATGCAGCTCCACTCATAAAGACACCACGCGTCACTCAATTATATGTCTGCATGATTAGAAGCTTGGGCTACGTAAACAGCCAGCGTAAAAATTTACATTTTACCACTTAAGCACAAGCAGCTGTTTACAGGCCAAGGAAGGAAGGAAAACACTTAGCAAGTATCTATGCATGAGAGGCTGTCAAGTCTCCGCCAATGGTTTCAATTAATAGTTGTTTATGTAGATCCACTGCATTACTGAGCGGGAGGAGTTGATTGCTTTTTGTAGTCTTAGTGCCTCTGCTTCTGGATTTCAAACATGTTAATGCAAGACGCCGCCAAGTTAAACTGAGGGCCGAAATGAAGCCGGAGCTCTGTGCAACCGCGGGTCCTTCAAAAGGTTCATGAAACATAAAAAGACAAATAGAAACATCCTGATAGAAGTGTGGTGACCTTCAAAGGCAAACACAGACTGACAGCGTTTTCAATCACTGTCGAACAAATTGGAAGTGCAAAACGCTTCATATATTTCATCTGTAGTGTCAAGCTGTAAGCAATAACACCAGCTGGAGCTTCAGATTTTCCTCTTTCGCAAAAAGCATTTCAAGCACACAAAATTAGATTGGACCACAATGTTAAAAAAAGGGGAAAAAAACAATTCAGTCCATTTTATGTGTGTAGCTGATTTCATATGTGAGACGTTAAAATGTCAGACAAGGATCTAAGCATCTCATTTCAAACAAAATAAGGTCAGTGCATGAATTTTGATAAAGGGTAAATAGTCACAATGATGTTAAATGGTATGATAGATTTTTTTTTGTAATCATTATTATTTTTCAAATCTTCTTATCATACATTGACCACCACATTTATTTATATTTTTCAGTTGTCAGACATCGCTGTTTCCAGTAGAAAATGTAAATATTTTATTCTTTAACATGTTAACATATTTGAGCTAATTTGGGAGTTTTTGTAACTCATAACTTTGTTTTATGTCATCAGCTGGCATCATTTAAAAAAAGAAAAATTCAGTAATACCCATAGACTATATTGCTTTTATCTGGTGGACGGCGATTATGCCATCACACCTATTCTGTAAATAATCAAACAATTAAACGTATAAAGCTGATTAAAGCCAGAATGCCCCCCCCCCCCATACTCTATCATAAACTATAAACTAAAAATGCAGATAAACTTTAATCCAGTCAGCCACCAGGGGGCGAACAAGGCATTTTTGATTCGGGGAACTCTGATGGCAGTCTTTATGCATAGATAAGCCTTCTGTACAACAACTGCACTGCATCAACATAGATTAACAACACAAAATGTAGCTTGTTAGCATAATTGAGCAATAAGAATCGATTGCATAGACTGATATTTTTTCTTGGTTAGGGGTTCAAATTTCAAACAGCCTAATATATCAGGGCAGTGCTCACAGTTTGATGACACTGCCCCCAAGTGGCTAAAAAATCAGTTGACAATGCATTACTATGGGTTTCGCACATTGACGTGATCTGTCCTGTCCTGCAGAGCATTTCAAGCGAGCTAGCAATCAAAGCTTTCTCTGTTATCCTCCCATTTTGACAAGATACGCTCAACTAAAGCCAAAATACTGTGATTGGACGGCAATTAATGCTGCTTCCACCTGCTTGCCTGCAGACTTCTTTTCTTCTTCATTCGAACACATAGTGCCGAGGTGACGGCAGTAAAAGCCCCAAGTCTAGATTCAACCTCTTGTGAGCATAGCCCAGCTGACCTAGCCAATCCGAGTGCCTGAATGCTACACGGGGCGTTTCCTTGCCAAGAAAAGCAGCCAGATCCGTAATAGCGCGTTAAGGCCGCCGTTCACAGCTAGGCCCCTCGTCATGTTCGCAGCCCTGTAAGACCAAAAATTACGTCACGCCGGCCCGCTAACGAGCTGTCGACCTTTCCGCCGTCTTAAATGGTGGATTTCAACACACTACGGTGCAGCTGTGGCAGTGGGGAAAAAAAGTCTTAATTCACACAAATGCAAACACTGGCTTTCACATGGTCGAGGTTGTTCTGGAACAAAACTATTTTTTGTCACATTTCATTATCGTGGCGCTGTGCTGAGTCTGATTCCAGCCCTTCAGCCTTGGAGGGAGTCGTGCTGCAGACTTGCCTGACGGGGAGAGAGAGAGAGAGAGAGAAGGCTAGTAGGCTATAGGGAGGACCTGATTGTACTCTGGCATCCACAGAATGACATTATAGCTGTGTGGTTCCATGATAATAATAATCTTCAGAGCAGCTGTATAAACATTTAACTGACATCCACTCCCTGGGCATGCAGTATGTATCTTTAACTTCAACTAGGTCCCGTCTGATGCAACTACTCATATCTCCGCCCATCTCTCTCTCTTCTCTCCCTCCCCTAGCTCTGTCTGCTTTGGGATACACGATCCATGTTAGTATTTGCCGTAAATGTCAATGGAAAACGAATGTTCGCGTCACATTAAGCTTTCAACATCCAAAAGAAAAGCACGTCGCAAGATCGCGAGACTCGTGATTTATTGCGCGGACTCACCGGGAGCTGTGACAGTTGTCGTTGCTTTGCTCATATTTAAAGAAAAAAAGAGAGAGAAAGAAAAAAAACGGGTTTCCAGAGAGGCCATAATAAATTTAGACAAACCCTTGCTCAGGCCCCTCACAATGTAGCTTATTTCCTGGTAACATTTGTCTTAATTCGTGGCAGTTTGTGTAAATATTTATGTCACTAAACTAACTCTTCTGTATACAGTAAGCCCCCCAATCTTCCCTGGAATGTGATTTAATTGGCAGTTTCCTCTGTTTATCCTGTTTCATTCGGTTATGGGTGAGCTTACAGTAATGAATAATCAGGTAGATAAAATGTGGCCTTAAATTAAATGTCCTCCTTAAAGGAAATCAAATGAAGGCTAATACCCGCTTCATGCCCCCTGTCTGTAATTCAAGTTCTCTCATCACATGCCAGATTACCATTATGTGTCATTTGTAATACAATAAACAGACTCCAGATGGCTTGGATTCCCTGGAATATACACAGAGCAACAGAAGCTATGGGGAGAGCTGCCGTATTTTACTCTGTAGTCACTTTGCCTCAGAAAGTCGGGCCATCTTTTTTTTTTTCAGTCTATGCCAAAAACCCGAGAGAGTAAGCGAGAAAAAGAGAGACAACAAATGACTAAAAACTACTATTCAAACTATTAGATGAGTTAAAGGTTCAAAGGAAGTTGTGTGTGTTGTGTCATTAACTGTAAGAGGTGACTAAGTTTGAGACTTTTTTTGATATCTGAATTTGTCAAACCAACACGGCTATGAGATATGGATTGATCAGGCATTCTGTGGCAGAGCAGGCAGCGTAGAGGGAAGATATAAAAGAAAAAAAAATCAAATGCCCCAACTGTCTTTGTGCTTTTACAGCCACATCTTGGAGTTTCACCCCACGCGTCTGAAGGCTGGTCTTTCTCTAAAATGCACCGAAAACATATGCATGACATATGAGATGTCAGCTGCCGCCTTACTTAAACACCTCTGTTATGATGGCTATCTCACATCCGACAGTGATTTATCTGTGATTATTTGGCCTCTCCGTATTTGGGGCAGGGGACAAGGAAAAGACCACTTGTTTAGTTTACGCACGGATCATTGAGGAACACTGGGCCTCTTGTCAGTATGTCGAATTTTACCCCAGAATGAAACATACTATTTTCCTAACCTGGTTAAGTAATCACATTACCTAAGACTCTATAAAGTGGAACAAACAGTAGCATATAACCCGGACTTCTTTTTATGTGTCTTGAGTGACAGATTGGCTTTCATCAAAGAGGCAGGCAAAGAAGTTATATAGTCATTTTGCTATGCTAAGAATACTAAATTGATCCTCATATGTAGAACATCTGGTGAAAAGCAATTTCCACCCAAGTGTTTTAGTATTTCCTCCTAATTAATTTCACATGTACATGACAAGAGTGAGCGGCCTCCCAGAACCGAGGCACAAAAGCCAGCTTTGTTTCTCCATTAAAAAAAAAGTCATCTGTGGTTCCTGGTTTAAAAATCGTACCAGCATTTTTTTGGAGGGGGGGGGGGGGGTAGTCACACCTCACACCTCTCCGTGACATAGGAAGGGTGCACGTTTACAAATTTGGTCAATGGGTGACTCATGGGGTGAGTGGGACATGTAAGGCATAAGGGTTACGTGCGTTTCGGCAAAGGTAAGAGAGAGCACCCAGAGTCTTCACAGGAATGAGTGAAAAGTGAGCGCTAACCCGCCAATCCAAACCATAATGAAGGAGTGCGCTTTAAAAATGCAGAGTATTAGAGGCAGCTCTTGGATCTGCGCATGAAATGCTTGAAATTGTCTGCTTTGACTCATGGCTCCCTAAAGTAACAATTACCTGGAAGCAGTGGAAGGAGGAATCCCTGCTTTAAAAAAAAAGAGAGAGAGAAAGAAAGGAAAACCTCACGCTTCTGTTGCAAAAGTTTATGATTTATTACAAATCGTGATGCCTCTCGGTGAGAATAACTGCTAATATCATGCTGTAGTAAAGATCACAAGCGTCTGAGAGGCAGGCGTCTCGGCTGCTGTGAGACACAACACTTTCTTGTTATTACTTGTCCCAATGACAAGTCAAAAGAGATACCAGAACTTTGGCGTCAACAGATGAAAAGTTGGCTTGATCAGATTAATCATTAAAGCGTGGAGATACGAGCATACCGTGGCATTGTTTTTAACTCAATCTCGACGCTGCTCAATCTGTTTGGATAGGGCGTCTGGGACCACCTGGATGAATGTAACTTTTGTTTGCCAAAACCGCACATTTCTCACCTGAAGGTCTCCTCTTTACAATGCCCCTCCCGCCCCCAGAGAGTCAGAGAGTCTGCTTTTCATCTCCACCTCCGCTTCATCTTGAGACGAGATGTGATGCATGGCTACGGAAGAAATAAGTGTCCGGAGCTTGCAAACAGAGGTCTTGTCTGTACATAGGCAAACAAGAATGGGTGGTATTTACCCATACAGATGCAGAGGCCAGATACAAGCAGGTGTTTACAGGAATGTTTGAAGTTGAAGGGAGATGGTGTGCTCCGATTAGGGCCCGGAGGAGGACGGACACTGTAGGTGTTTCTGCTGACATAGAATGAAAGGTCCTCACCCGGCCTTATCTTTTCATTTCTTCTTCCCATCTGCTTTGTGTTTTTATAGCTAAGCTTGACTTTCAACTCAATTTGGCACCGCAGAAGCATGACATATTGGCATTCCAAACATATTCTTGCTTTTTGACTTTTTACACCACCAATGACAACAAAATAGCCTTCGTTTGCCTGCTGGGAAGGAATCCATCACGCTAACCTCGGGAGGTCAGTGGCCGTGTTTCTGTTTGTCGAATTAAAAAGTTCAAGGATTCCTATTGTTCCGGAGATCGCTGTTACCTCCTCTCATTGTGAGGCTCGGCCGCTGCGAGCAGCACTGCACTGGCCGCAGTGAAGAAGCCCTTTTCTGTTGCAGCTTCAAAGCATTTTTCCTGGGCGGCAGAGTTACAGGCTCTTTGTGGCATGGGTTATTTGTCAGAGGGTTTGGAGAGTGACTTGTTTCACTCTGTTCTCTGAAAAAAAAAGGCCAGTGCGTGAGTGCTCGAGCAGTCTAAAGTTACAACCATGAGCCCCAGTATTACAACCCGATGACTGACAGGAAAAATGGGGTGAGCTCTTTGCCGGGCTCTAACAAAAACACCAATAAGAAGTGGAGGGAAACAACAGATTAGACTACTGATCTCAATCTGCTCTCCTTTGGTTATTGGGAAATAATAGCTCTGAAAAGGAAGTCATTTAAAAGGGCCTTTAATCAATTCTCCTTTGACGAGTGAGCGGCATGAAAGTCTGGAGCGAGAGGGAGAGCGAGCTCCATGGCTCTGAACATTTTGGTGTGGGGGAAGTACTCGAGAGATGGGCTCTAATTTGTGTTCTCATCGTGTCCAGGCATCTCCAAAGCACTTGATCACACCACAGCGGGCCTTGATGCCATGTGTGAGTGTAAAAGGCTCCAAGGCTCCCCGGTGGTAAAATCGCATTGCCAAAATGACCACCAACTCTAAATGAAACACTACCCCCTTTTAAAGGGTCCCATTCAAAACCCAGTGGGTTTTTTTTTTTAAAGGCGCATAAGGTAGCAATTTCCCTCAAATATGGCGTAGCCCAATAACTGTTGAAGTAACTGACACCATGTCAAGGCGAAAGAAAGATTTTTTTTTTTCAGCAACACGTATGAGGACCAAGAGGTCTAAGATAATAAAAACAGTGTTAAGGAGATATTTTAATTTTATGCAAACACGAAGAAGCTCATAAGTTGTGCTGGGCTGCGTTACAGCCACCACTGTAATTCTTTTTGCCTCTTTTTGTTTTAAAGTTACAGCCAGAGAGGAAGGTCTGTGTATGGAGTGAGTGAGTACTTTGTTCATTCCAAAGCATGCACAAATCTGTTTTAAGTTCAAGAGAGGAGGAACCCTTTAATTTAAACCCTAAAAATGAAGTCATTCATTCCCTGCTAAACTGCACTGTGACCCATGAGGTTAGGTAAACAAGTGTCCCTTGCATTACTGTCAAAAAGACCCAGCCCCTTGCTCTGCTGTGATGTAAACTCCCACTATCCTGTTACAGTTGCGCTCAGGGAAACTGGAGGGATGGAGAGAGAGGAAAGGAAAAGAAAAGACAAGGGAAGGGAGGAAATTTATTCATCCGCACTGTTTTTTTTTCTGATGACAGAGGGAGGGAAAGTCGGTACCTGCGGCTGTTCTCAGGAAGGTGTCCTACAAGGAAAGGGCTGTCTTGTTCCAAAGCAGAAAACTGAGGAAGGGGAGGACAGGCCACAATGCGCTGAGCCCAGCAGGCCTGCTCAGATCTATTACCAGCTCCAGCTCCAGCACAGGCTGGAATGTGCGGAATCCTACTGGGCTGGGGTTCTAGTGCAGGGGTCCAAACCTCACATTGCTGCTCACACTCATTTTTCTCTCACTTTGACTATTGCATTTGGATATGTGATTGTAATGCAGCAGGAATGTGGACTAATCGCTCAGAGGATAGCTGCTGACAAAGAGACTTTAAAGCGCTCAAGAGATCTACTGTGTTTCACCTTGAACGTGGGCAAGATATGGATTTCTGAGACTTTAAAAAAAAACACATTAAGCGCGGGGATATCGAACAAAGCATCTGTTTAAAAAGTGGATGAACAGCAGCCACGGGAGCAGCAGCTTTGGCACGACTAAGAATTATACCCTGGATATCGCTAATGTGACACTAATTGCTTCTTAGTCTGTCAGAGGACAAGAGAGAGAAGAGACAGAAAGACAGAGGATGAGAAAAAAAGGTGGGGGGGTAGGGGGGGGGGGAGTACCGGGT
>CAESWR010000129.1:672254-724871 GCA_903171835.1 Mullus surmuletus | reverse complement strand
GGGGGGGGGGGGGGGGGAGTACCGGGTGCTGACTGAGGGTAGTAATGACTGCCAATGGAATGCCTACACCCATAATCCTCTCTGTCAATGCTGACAGATCCTCTTGACCCCTGAACCCCCCATGTAAGGAGCGAAAAGAAAGGAAGTTGCAACTTAATAAAATTACCTGGTAGTTAACGCTTGTTTCTGCGTGGCGGTCGTCTGCAAGGTAGCGCGTGTCAATATTGGGAAGCGGCGAGATAGAGTTTAACCTCCTGCTGCTTTGGATATGCCCTTTGGTTGTTGCTCCCTGCTTATATGCGCTGTCCAACACGTAAGGTCAAAGGGCAGGGATTTGATAACATTAGCGGCAAGCGCGAACACTGCGATACAGAGAGGTGAGTTTACATGCGTTTCAGAGCTGTGGCAACGAGTATCCAGTTATTTTAGAGGGGCCCTTTCTGCTCAGACATGGGCTTTTTAATGCTTTCCTGTGGTTTGCCTGGCTAATCACTCACACATTACACAAGTATCTGAGTGTGTGTGTGAGTGTGTGTTGGAGGCACACCGTGATCTATATTTCAGCAGGCGGGCTAGGTCTGAAGACGTTGGCCAAAGCTGTCAAAAGTTTGTCATCAATTCTCTCTGCCTTGTCATCGGTCTTATCTGATTGCCCGGTGTTTCTTGTTGCATGCTCTCCTCCCTCACGGCTAATGGAAACACAGACTCCCTGTGCTCAGGAAATTCAAGGGAGGGCCTCCAGAGGGCCTCTTAAACAATTTGCGGGTTTCTGTGTAGTAAATGTATTTATGTATTTTTTTCTCCATGCGCTCTGGGCATCGACCTCAAGTCATGTTAAAATGGAATAATGCTGTTTCTCATTTGATATTTGTAAAATGATCTTTAGAGGGGAAAGAAATCTCTGGAAATATTGCATTTTCATTATACTATGCATATTTCAGGAGGGATTCAACTGCTGAAAAAACACACACATCATCCCTTTGCTTTTTTCCGGAAACGTTTTATTCTAGTTATTTATTCACGAGAAAGGTGACAGCATGAAATCCTTATTGTATTATATGTTACACATAATAGGTAACCGCTTGCCACCCTCTGAAACCTGACAGTGGAAGTTGTGTTGAAGTGCTCCTCCTGAACTCCTATAAACTCTGCACATAGTCAACTACCACCCATCTGGGAGCGAGAAGTCCCATCTTTGCAGTGTGCGCATGTGTCAATTTGAACAGTGGTGTCTCTTTATCATTCTTTCATGTTGATCCTGCAGATCATATGGGACTATAGGATGATACTGCTGTGCATGTTCCTGTGTGTAAGCGTGTCATTGTCATGTTTCTGGCCCTATACTCTCTTCCTCCTCCCGAGTCTGCTGCACTGACAATTCGTTTGACAAACATGCAATCACCGTAGTTACAGACAACCCCTTTAGTTAGGGTAGAGCGCAGTGTGAATTATGGTTTAGATGGAAACCTTTGAATTATGGGTGAGCTCTGAAGTGCCTCACGTCCAGGGAACGAAGGAGCGAAGGAGGAGGGATCCTTTGCAGACTTGTGCCACAGAGGAGTGCTGACAGAGACCTGGCTCGGCGAACTGCAGCAGAACCAGAACAACAAGAGGCTAACCCAAACACGGACCAGCAGAACCGGAGAAACCCAGCCTGGGCAGGGTCAGACGGTGCATCTCACCGCGGAACAGTGAGGGAGGTTGACGGCGCGTAACCTCTCACCAGTTGATTTGCCATTTGCTCAAGCCAGCTCTGCGAACACACACTTGGAAAACAGCATTGCAGGCATTCCTGCCTAATTGTACATTTGTCCTCTTTCAAAGGGAAGAAGTGTTAGGCCAGATACAAAGAATCTTGGGATAGGGCGATAGGGCCAGCATCCGTCCCTAGCCTCCTTAGGGCTATTTAAAGGTACAGTAGGCTGTATTTTCCGCCGCACAGTGAGGCACCCACCCTTCCGCCTGGCTCCATATTGGAACCAGATGCTGCTGGATGCGAGGCCCCACTAATTTAAGTGGACAGGGCAGATGGAAGCAACTCGGCCTGCATGCATACCACCCCCTGTTGGCTTTCATGTGATGAAAAATCTTTGCAGTATGGTGGGGGAGGTCCATTCAATGATGCACACACACACAGACACACACACACTTGCAGCGGTGCAATAATACAGCATGGACACACATGCATGCTCTTGTGCTTACAGGAACTGTCTCACAAACCACGGGGGCGTAAGCGACACACAAGAAAATACACACGCACTTTGGAAGATATGTTGGGTTTCTTCAAGAAAGGTATTTCACAGCTGGAGAAAATGCATCTGTACAGGCCAAATAATGGTATGTAGAGAAACTGGAAAAGCCATTCCCTATATTTTAGTAAAAAGTCTGTTTTATGGACTCGAAAAAACATTAAGGTCCACACCGAACAAAGTTTTGACAGTCTCTTAAAAATATGTGAAATTTTTGGCAAGCGCTGCTATGGTTGTTTGGCAGCTCGCTTCTTAAAATTGATATTGAATTTCTCTCACAATCTCAATTGGTCCTAAAAAGTTCTGCGCTGGCCTCAACGGAGAATACATTGCCTTACTCATAAAATTTCAGCCTTTTGTTTATATTCCAAACATCCAGCGAGTGCTGAGGTGTCGCCTCGTGACCTCGCATGACGCTGAACATCCCCACCAGTTAGATTAGAGGGACTTAAAGCCCTGTCAGCAAACGCTCATCACCTGGTCGGAAGACACTGATGCGGCGCTAAGCCTGCAACCCTATCCTGCCATATATTACAACAGTGCCTAGCAACCATAAGCACCATTGTATCGTACGCCGTGTGTGCATTGGTGTGCCTCTACGTTTGTGTGTGTGACAGCAGACAGTGTGTGCGCGTTCAACTGCATGTGCATGTCTGCATAAGAAATGTCCCTCTATAGTGTGTTCTTTGTCTGGTGAGGTGACAGGTAATTGAGTCAAAGAGGATGGAGGAATTATGGCTGGGAAGCAATTTGAAACGTTGCAAGACTTTAGAGCCAAACCCTCACTGGTGGTTAATTGCTGTGTGACACAGCCGCGTGCAGTTCTTTTGCTGGGTCTTACGTTAGTGTGAAATGAAAATGTTGTGAAATGCTCATATAGCTGAATGCTGTTTTTAATGCAGCACAGTTCAGTTCCAAAGGACAAAAGCTGTTAATTCATAAAATCAACAAAACTGGGATTTCTAACCGTTTCTTTTCCTTTGCTCTCCACTGTCATGAAGATAACCGTTTCATAGTTTGCGTTTGTCAATCAACACTTTTAATTTATACTGGTGGTAACTTTGCAGACTTCTCGTCTCATCCCATGGGATAATCTGGTGAATGTACACTATCTGTGAAGAGAAGACTTGCAGATTGGCCAAGAAATTTCCTCTTTGATAGTGCTTGTTTGTTTAGCTGGACGCGGTTGACCTGTGTTGACCTGTCTCCTCTAACTCAGCAGTCCGCAGCCAGAGCCCTGCCTTGCACCGACAGCCATCCACCAACAAAACAAAACTTACTCTACTGCTCATTGTGTAACGGGCAAATGAGAGCATTTATTTTCAAGCTGTTAATTTTCCGTGGCACTGGCAGGGAATGTGTTTTCATTAAGTCGTCGCCAGATCTCTGTGTTGGCCGGACTAATTAGCCACTCGAGCCTTAAGAAATTCATGAAGTTGAATGCCTAGCTCAAAAACCAGTGCAACACTTGGAGTGATCTGCTTATATTTGACATCTTTCTCGCGCAGTACAAATTTGTTGTTAAGGAAGCGTTGAGGAATACAGAAAAAGCTGGACCCGGATCTGAACTTCTAGCAAATCTTGTTAAAATCATATCATTGTTACAAACCCTGCAAGCTGATGCTGAAGCACGACTTCTTGCCTGGTTATGGCATAACTTTGGGGTATTATTTTTATTGACGGCTCCATTCAGAGCATATTAGATAATCACATGTAGGGAATCCCCTCCAGGTATACAGTAAACACCCCGGATCTGTGTGGAATTACAAATGAGTATTTAAGCAGGACTCCTTTTCAAACCAAACAGTGACACAGAGAAAAGTGGATGATGCACTCAGAATTCCTTACCCGTGGCTCTTTATTCCCTTTGTTCAAAGCGATTTGAAACCAAGGAATCTGAGCCCACAGCCATGACACGTAAGGATATGCATACATGCATTAAGAAATACACACAAACAGAGCGGGGTTAAGGGGTTGCTTTGTTATCATGGGGGTGCCCTGTGGCTGTGATTAAGCGTTGTTTTCACTATCCCTCTGGTGTCCTAAAGCTTAGCTAGATGTCACAGCTATGGCAAGAATGCTCGAGTGGAGAGGCCAAGCGGGGGTCACAGCTAGGATGTAAACATCAACATTTTCTTTCTTAAAGGGATTTAGGTCCACTTGAAGGGAAAAAAAGCTCGACCACAGGAAAGCCTGATCCCTAACTCCACACCTGGCCCTAGGCACAGACCTATGGCCACCTTACTGCCGCATAATCCTCCATTTAAAACCATTTGTGGGGCACAAAACTGACCTTAGATCAGCATCTTAGTTTGGCCTAGGCTTAGTCAGCACAGGGTTGTTGCTGCGTGCATGGATTGGGAGGGCTTTAGCTACAGATTGCTATCAGTGCAGACAGGGGTTTTACGCCCTCTCTGGAACTGTGCCACGGCAGGCCATGGACAATAGACCCTTTGTGTCTCGCTCATTGGCAGATCTTCTCATAAAAATCAAAGTAAATGTACAAGCATGATTAACGCTGCGCTTCATGTTGACAAAATAATGCCCGCCTTAGTCCCAAGATGTCACTTTTGCAATGACAGTAATACATTAAGTACGCTATAGATGAGGGAATACAATATGGGCAAGCCATAATTCAGGAAACAATATATGACCGCGGAAACATAAACCGTGTTTCTATTAATTTTATCCCTCTCCAGAAAAGAGCCCACCTCTGTCTTCCAGCTGTGAGGAGATGGTTTGAATTAGCCCCGCCATCTCCCCCGAGAATTTGCTGTAATGATGCAAATATAGGGGCTTTCTGACAAGACCTTGACACTTGATATGTTGGTCAACTCCCCGTTCTGTGTTGGCTTTACCAATCCATAAATATTGCGTCCGCAGGGATTAGCGGAAAGAAAAAGACAAGAAAAACAGCGAAGGAAAGAAAGAAAGGGTGGGTTTAATAAACTAACGCTACTTTCATGTAGTGTTACAGACCTGCAGCCCCATCTACTGTTGCACCACACAATGGGAGAGAGAGATGCCCAGAGGCGCAGATGTCTGGGCGAGTCTCTCCTCTTTTAACCAGAGCAATACCCAGCTGGAGGGGAAGTGGCCAAAGTGAATGGCAATCACTTCTGGCCAGACGTGGCTTTCTTGTTTGTCATGCGTTGTTATTGTTCAGAGCTGTCCTGCAAAAACCAGATTTCAATAGCTACACCTCTCTTTCTCTCTCTCCCTCCAGCGCTCGGTTTCTCCCTCAAACATGTGACCGTGGTTATGCTAACACAGCATGGGATGTGAACCATTTTTAGGCTGTGGCCACAACCATGGCATCTGCAGCCCTTCCACTGGCCTCATCTGGAAGTTGCAAAACTTGAAGCCATGTGGTGGATGGATATATTTAACTAAATATTAATTCAAATGCAGAAAAGCAGGCGTTTTGTTTGCGAACTTGGGTCACGACAAAGTCCATGTGTTTTTTCACAGCAGAGTTACGTCAATAAATCAACAGCATGATGGTGGCTACTATGCAGACGCCATGCGGCAATCTAACCACCCAAGCCTAAATATTTTCAGACGCAAAACACAATTCAGGGATGAATAAGTTGGGGGGGGATTTTAGCAGACAAATGAATTAATCCAGTTGCTGCTTATCTTTTTAACGATTGCAAGTATTTGTCTGCAGTTTGAAGTGGCCGTGTTTTCCTTCTCGGATCATTTTGACGTGCAGGTAATGAGATCTTTCTGACAGAGTGAAACTGGCCCAGCTGCAGCTCCGCAGGTGAGTGATGTCTTCAAACTTCCTGGCTGTGAAAGGGCTCTGTGTGGTCCCAGTTTCTTTACATCATACCAAAAGGTGCACAAGCTGTCATCCATGTTGCCATTTGATATTCAGGAATACTTAGTTGATTGTTGACATTACCAACTGACCTTTTTTTGTTTTTGGTGCCGTGTCAGCGTGCGTGCGTACATTCGTGTGTGTGTATGAGTAGAGCTTCTGTGGAAGTGTATGATCTCCACAGCTGTGAGGTAACTGTGCCTATAATCTGTCTCACCAGAACGGTGTAACCTGAGTTAGAGTGAGGTTAAGGGTCAGTTATTGAACTTGAATTACACTGGGAGAGGCCTCCCTCGGCCCCTCGCAAACCCTCGCAGAAACCCTGTGGGGTTTGTTTGTTTTCTCTCCCAGACTCTCTCAGAGCTTACCCAGTCCTCTGTAATGAGTATTTAATACACACCCTCAGACATGTTTACACTACATGTAACAACACTGGCTGTGTGATCTTGCTTATGTGTCAAAGTACGTGCATGAGCGCGTATCGCTGCACGCATGTGGATGTATACATGCATGCATGTGTGTTCCCTTTCATTCCAACTCCCACCCTCTATTTTCCTTATTTCTGAAGTCTGCGGCCTGAGGGGAAGAACACCTGCCAGCCCCCCATCCCACCATCCCCCTCGTCAATCTCAGATA
Source organism: Mullus surmuletus (assembly GCA_903171835.1). NCBI lineage: Eukaryota > Metazoa > Chordata > Actinopteri > Syngnathiformes > Mullidae > Mullus > Mullus surmuletus. The sequence continues at coordinate 718,163 of CAESWR010000129.1, read as the reverse complement.
AGACAATAGAAGTAGTAGAGGTGTTTGGTTACACACAGAACAGAGCAAAGAATGAGACATTAAAAGCTCTGCTGTCTCGCCCACAAGGTCGCTGCAACACTCCAGGTGTGAGTAATGTCAGGGAAACACATTTTTGTGTCAATGGAGTCGGCTTAGAGAGCAGGAGAGCTTCAGCATTTTTCTTTAAACTTATAATTTGACCTGAGCCGCCACCCCTGGGCCCCCTCTGCAAGCTGTTAAGTTTTTTAACATATCGTTTTTCACTGCACATGTTCTGTGTTATATTAGTTACCAGGAATTTGGATTGAATGGACAATGAGGTTCCTGAACCTTGAGAGAAGGATTATTCTTAATCCTAAACAGAGCTGAGCCACCGGGACCGTTTAAAGTGGTGCCACAGCGCCCCCTGTCAGTGAGCCGCCTGAATTGTCATATTAGAAACATTTTAAGTCTCAGAATGGAAGCTTTTGGTTATTTTATATGCAAGAAACCACATCCCTGGCTTCTTTGAAGAGCTTGTATTCACTAAGTAGTAGTTAGGACTGCCAGTACTTACTCACAATTTTATAAGTATGAGTGGTGGAGGAACTCTTTGAACTGCACCCATTTAGAATCCCCAAGCTGATGGTTTCATAATACAGTAGTAAATAGATTATAGTCACATAATTAGCAGCAATGCCCATCTGTTATCCATCCAATGATCCCTCTGTCATGTTATTGTACTTGCGTGATCAAACCAGATGGTGGTGCTGATCAATTGGATTCACAGTATGCTTACGCATTTATTCTGCACATTTACGTTTAATTGTTAGTATGACATACATTCCCATCTCTACTGTACAAAATCTAGGACAATACAGTCAATAATTAAAACATTCCAAGCATGAAAACTTGAATTTAGCAGTGTAACAGATTAGAAATGTATATATAAGGCACAGGTGATGATTACAGTGTGTTGCTCAAAGTCAACATAATTGTGGCACATTTTATATGCCACTAACAATTCTTGTAGACCAGTAATCGGTCAATTTGTCGGGAAAAATAAAAGCTAGACCAAAAAAATAAAAGCAAAAAAATGAAAGGAAAAAACATTCAACAGATGAACAAAAAGGCTCATGACTGTTAAATACTTAGCAGATTACAATTGGCACTTAATGAAGATGAAAGCTTAAAGCATTTTCTCAGTCGTTTTAATGCATTTTTGTGTTTGTGGCACATCTGCAGACCAGTCAGAGAGCATATGATTTTTTTTTTAGTGCACTGGCATGAGACATCCTGAAGATGCTGCTAATGTACTGCATTTGTACCGCGGACTCCGCCTGGGTTCATACAGAGGACAGAGTGGACATCAAATTAGGCAGACCTCTTGCCATTCCCAGAGGCTTTGTTTATAAGTGTGATGAGATTTTACATGGCTATACCCCGAACATAACACGCCAGTCGTGTTGTCCGAAGCTGCATGATACAGCATAATACTTAACAGCAGACATCACTGAAGACATCACTTGAAGGTGAAAAGGCCAAAAAGGCACACGGCTTTGATGGGACGCACTTTGGCAGAAATGTAAATCAGCACACATAGTGGTATGCTGAATGTGTGTGCAGCTTTGCAGGGATCTTGAGTTAATATTGATAATGAAAGCTCCAGGAGGCAGTCATTTAGGAACACCTGTTCCTCAGCATGTGCAGTTGAAGCACTGGCATTCTGCTGCGCCCTCGCTCGTTCTCTCTCGTCGCCTCCAATGAAGCAAATTACAAATCTTACATTCACAATAACATGAGTGTAAATGCCTGATGATCAGGCATTTATCCATGTATACGCGTGCGTTTACCGTACATAGCAGCGTCAGTTGAAGAGCAAGGTCATTTATCGTGCAGAAGAAAGCGCTATTGACTACTTGAGTATGCCTCCTGAATGCAACGCGAGCTTGAGGCTGGTCCTGAATACAAAAAGTCCTCCTCCTGCAAATAGTCAGCCATCTGTTGATCCAACCTGCCATAGCAAAGGACATCAATCTTTAAGGTGATGATTACGCTCCTTATTCAGGCAATATTCCCTCATTAAATTCAAGACTCAACTATAAGGGATATTCCATTATTGGATTGGCACACTCTGTGCCAGGAAGAGATGTGGAGACAAAGTCTTTTAAGTGCACAACCTGCAGTTTGTTTCCTTCCAAAAGCGTAATTCTTAGACTTTAGAGACTTGAAAACTGGAACATTACAATCAACACAGTCAGGTGAAGGCCAGTGTTAAAACAAAATACAGAGCTGGTAGCAGGTGCACAGACACAGCCGTGCTCTGTGGGAAATGCTTGCAATGGAATGCTGACATTGTTAGAATGTTTTTAAACTACTTCAGAGGTTGAGATGATTCTAATTCATTTTCTGTGCAAAACTATTTATCAGACATAATGCTTATTGCTTCGAATAGTTTAAGGATTGTCAAAGTTATCTGTGGAATCTGAGGATGTCTGTACAATGCATCATGGCGGTCCCTCTGATGCTTGTTGAGATATTTTCATTGTGGATCAAAGAGCTGAACTGAGTGAAAGCCAAGCAGACAGAAAGACAGACAGACAGACAGACAGACGGCTGACCGACATTGGCATCCCAAGAGCCGTGCCCCTAGCAAACACGCAGCACCAGCTGAACCCGGCCAAAACATCTGTCTGTGAGCCTCCCCGAAGAGAAGTCCTCTGCTTTTAGATGAATGGAGGTTGGAGTGTCTGTGGCAGAGCAGTGAAATGTTTTGAACATCAAAAAGCGGCGCAGAAGGAACCGGGGGGAGACGACGCTCTCCTCGCAAGAGCCGAGGAACTGAGACGGAGCCGCTCTTTTGAAATGAAATGTTGCAGCTTCCAAAGGACACGCGGCGGCTCTGTAAGACGAGATTGAACCTCCGGGCTGGTGGGACGGATAGCGATGACGCATGGCAAAGTCTTCCATATCAAGGATAACAGTGACTCATTGGGGGTATAAAAACATTTGTCTCTCTGCGCGATGACATCTTGTACATTTGTTATTCTTGCAGAAATAACCACCTCTGCTTTTGGTTACTGGCACAAAATATGTGAGGGCTAATTTTTTCTCCCATGCATTTGCGTTTTCCCCTCATTTCACCCTTTCCTTCCTTCCCCTCTCTCTCTCTCTCTCTCTCTCTCTCTCTCTCTCTCTCTCTCACACACACACAAACACACACGATTGTATCCCTCTCTCTTTCCAGAGCTGTCACCCGACTATGACTATATTCAGGGCCTGGTCCCCGAACTGTCACTGTTAATCAATCATTAACGACAGGAGACAAACTCAAACAAACTACCATTAAGGCTGACATGAAATGCACCGGTCAGGATTTGACAGGTTTGACTAGTTTGACAAGTCTGTCGGTCAGCGGCGGCCAACAACTGACCACAGAGAGAGAGACTCGAAGGCGAAACTGCTTGGAGGACTCGGATAGTCTGTCATCCCCTTTTTGGAAACGTCAGAAAATAAACTGTGGGTGGTACCAAGCCCGGAGGGGATCCATGTTTTATTTAATAAGAATGTTAGACTTGAAAAAAAAAATAAGAAAAAAAAAGTCCTAAAGGCAGTGACGTCCTCTTGACTCATAGAACTTTTTGAAGTTTAGTCATGAAGAAGTCAAACGGCCCAAAGTCATGCAGGGCCCGGATATGGTACACTTAATTATTTAAGTATTCATTTGAAGCATTGGTAGTTTCAATCCCCAATGGTCGATTTTCAAACATAATTCAAAGCTTACACAAGACCAAAAAGTAAAAAGACAAAACAAAACAAGATTATTCAAGCTGACTCAACACGCAGTTCCACACACACACATCATATGATTTCAATGATGAAATGCTTGCATCAACCTGCAGGCTGTGAGTCTCTCAGCCTCATAAACCAACATAGTGTCTCAGTGAAAATCCATCCCGGAATCAGCATCATTGGTCAAACTTTCATTCAGGGAATTTCAGGATGAAATGAAATGGAAAAAGCTGAGCAAGACAGACATTTGCAACCAGTTTAATATTTGATGTAATCCCTGACGAGACACCATTCACCTCCAGGACGATCTGCTTCCGATTGATGATGCATAATAACAAATGATATTCACCAGTGTGACAGAGCACAGGCTTCCATCAAGGCAGCAGACATAACGGTTTTATGAAACAAGCAGCGACCACCCGCAGCAGGCGCCGCACCTTGGAGCCACTTCCCCCCGTTGCAGGTCCTGAGTTGCCTCGGACGCACGGAGGCGCTAGATCACTTCACGCATCGATCCCGTGTGCCCTGCATTGACTTGTGGAGACGGGCAACTCATTCATATCGCCCCCCGCCTCCTCTCCCTCTCTTTCTCTGTATCTCTCTCTCTCTCTCTCCTGCTCTGGCGCTGTAGCTGCATGTCTCTCCGTCCGCCAGTCAGTCAGTCAGTGGCCGTGGTCCGCTGCGCCTGCGTCCGCCTCCACAAGCTCTCCAAAGCGCCCAGACGCGCCGCCGCCGCCGCCGCCGCCGCTGTCGTCAATGCGGGCATGACACACTGGCAGCACTGAGAGGGCTTCCCGTCTGCCTGCTATTTCATTCGTTGTGCTGGAGCAGATTGCCCAGAGGAAGCGGAGAGAGTGAAGTGGACTGGTTTCTAACCCCGGCGTGCGTCTGGAAGAGTGGATGAGTCAATGGCAGGGGCACAGCCTGGAGTTCATGCGCTGCAGCTCAAGCCAGTGTCCGTGCCGGAGAGCCTCAGAAAGGGCAACAAATTTATGAAATGGGATGATGTAAGTAATGGCGTGAGAAAGCTGAATATTCTCTCTCTTTATGCTGTTTCTCCCCCCCTCCCTCTGCTTGCACGCTTTGTTTGCATGCATGCGTTCCCCCCGGGCTGCGTTACACAATATACACGGGGAATAGATTTGTCAGGCTGCTCCAAAAAAAAAAAAAAGAAAAACGCAGCAGCGATGGCTTTGCGTTGCGCGGTGCGGCGTCTCCAGACATGTGCTTTGTTTACCTCTGCGCGGTTATAGTAAGTGTAGGTTGCTGTAGGCGCGCTCGCAATTGAGCGGGGACGCGCGCTGCTGATTTAATCAAACCAAACCTTTGAATTCCACTCCCACCCAATCGTCGCTCCCAAACGTTTAGTCAATTAGGCGGGATTAATTAGTATCTCAGGGACCCGGAGTTGAACAATAATGTGTGTGTTTATCTGTGCATGCTCCCCCCTCACCCTCACCCTCCCCCATCCTCTCTTTGGTTATCATTCGGCCACGCAGGTCCAACCATAGAGAAATGACCTTGATTAAAATTGATTGCACGCCGCTGTAGAGTAGCCAGTGAAAGCTTACAGTGAGTAGCCATTCAGCAAGCAGCCGGGATGCACTGCACCTTCTCTGAGCAACAAATCAACTGGAGAGGCTTCACTTTAAGCTGTTAAAGTCACACAAGACACATTACTGCACTTAGCGATGGACGGGTGTGTGTGTTCCTCCCATGTCGTGACACACACCTCCAAATCCCGTTGAATAACTGTGCTTTTTCTTTTGCCGTAAAATGCACAGCGGCACCCACCTGTAACTGTTATTCAGCTGTAAAGTAGTTGGTGTTGCCGCGTTTCAGCACCGGTGCTCGGGTTTTTCCATAATAAGCCATTCTTGTTGCATTACATAAGTGACATTTTGAAATTTTTTTATGCTGATAGGTCAGCGCTCAGAGAAGCACAGCGGCGAAATGATCCTAATCACCGAGCTCAGGTGATTCAATCCCAGCACAGATGGCATTAGTGGAGTGGTGTTAACAGAGTGTGAATTTTGCTCAGTGCAGATGGCAGGGTACATTTTGCACCCTTCGCATAGCGCCCTGTCAATCATCAATCTTAAACTCAAACAAGAAAATGGCAAGAATTTCCTTGAGTGGCGATTATTAATGAACCTGCGCCGCTCCCCGGCTGCTGTGCTGTGAGAAGGGTGCGAGGGTGCACGTCTGTTTCCCCTAACAGCCGTGTTTGTGTACTCCAGTGTGTCCATGTGGGCCTGCCTCCAGAACCCGAGTGCCCACCAGACCTTTCCTGAGAAAATACACACCCCTGAAAACACAGATACTCGCTTTGTTTCATTTCCCATGCACTTCTTCCTTCCTCTTTCCTCCCCATATCATTTCATGGAAAGAATCACAGAGGAGCACAGAGACAGGCTATCCTGTGAGAAAGAATTAGAATTAATCCATTTGCTCCACTCTCACCTCTTTTAATTGTACAGGCAACGGACAATACCTGATTTTAATTGCATTCGCTCTGTAATTTATTGCTCAGTGGGATTTTTTGTTGTTGTTGTGACTTTTGGTGAATTGCGGACCTTGCCAAACAGTTGGCGGAATCACAAAAGGCGTGCGGGTTTAATTTCACGATGTCAGGATGGCAGCCTGCACCGTGTGAGCAATAGTCACGACTCTTTTAACCCTGGGAGCAGGCTGTCTGCACCCGAGAAAGCACTGCAGTGTTTGGCGCCCGCGATTGACTGTCGGGTGGTAAGTAAAATAGAAAAGCAATCAGACGACACCTTGAAGTGCGAGCGAAACCCCCAAAGTGTCAGACCTCCTTGACCTCCCTTGCACAGGCAAACACGTGTTTTTACAAATTTTTTTTTTGCTGCAACACTTGTGAAAATTTCCAGCCCGGGTTTTAAAAACATCACCTCGCCTAGTATTAGTATTTGTCAGGCGGCTCCAATCATATTCGCATTCAGCAGGAGTAACGGTGCTCTCTGTTAGGCATGAGTGGAGGATAGGCAGGCATCCAGAGCCGCCGGGAAAGGGACCCTTCATCTTAAAGATCATTGACAGATGCTGGCAAGGCGCGACGGAGGACGGCGGGTCGGCGTAAACACAAACATAGATTTTTGCCAGCCTGCATCAAACCATTGTGGTCCTGATACATGATGAGCAAGGATGAGATATTAGCAGCTTGACAGGGGATCTTTGAATCCCATAAGAGGGACTCACCGCTCCTACACGTCCCCTCAGGTGACGACTAATGGTACTGAGTCTTCACTAAAAGTAATAGCAACGTCTGCGTGCCCGAATCCCCCCCACCCTCCCCCCCGAGGGCAGCGGCACTAACTGTTTTACTCATCTCGCTTATCAAAAGAGAAGCCCGCCGCCGCCTAATGTCTTGCCATTAATGACAAATCCTCGGCCGACGATAAAAGGCAGGGGCGCTTCGGAGTAAGTAATCCAGCAAATCTCTCTAAATGTCCAAATGTTGTAAGTACTTCTTTTTCCCACTGCACCCCCCCCTCATATATGTGCGGACCCATGAGAGAATCTTTGCTAAGAGTCCATAATGACTTAATGTGTTTGTAGTGGGGGCCGTGGAGAGTTGGGACATTAACAAAGAAGCGGGAGAAAATGACTGCTCTCACATCATTAGGCAGGCTCCCCGCTCTCCCCAGTCAGCATCTCGCCGGTCCTCTGACATCACACACGATCCATCACTTGTCACGTTGTTGTCTCGCGACTCCTTGGCTTGATCAATTGGAAATAAGTTGTGATCGAAATAAGACGGTCCAACTCGGGTGTCGTCTCATTAGCTCATCCAGAGATATGCATCTATAAGAGCCAAATTGAAGATGGTGGCTTGGAAATTGAGTGGAGATGATACAGAGATATTTTGCGACACTTGGTATGAGTTTGCTGCGTCTGAGAACTGAGAAGTCTTTTTCCCCCCCTCTGCCGGCGGGCTGCAAGTAGTGTGTGCGAATGTATGTATGCTGCATGCGTTCAGTGGTATGAGATGTGCCTTTTGTCATTCAATCAAGCTTGCAAAGATTGTGCAATCATGTGAACACAGCCATAACGATTCCTCTCGAGTCTCTAATAGATTTCACGGGAATGGAGGGTTGCTATAGCGAACGTCACTATAGCAAATGCCTCTGATGCGGCGGCAGCTTATCATCATTTCCAGCACCGGGGTGTGCCAGCGTCCATAAAGTGCCATTGTCTTATTTAGCTCCTTGTGCAATGGTTGCAGAGCCCTAATGCTTCCCCCCCTTGTCCCCAACACGAGCTGCGACCTCACTCTGGCTTCTTGATGGTACCCTACACTTCCTGTCACAGAGGGTCTCGCGCAAATATGACAGGCATGTAGCAGATGCAGACCATTAGCTTTATCTACCAATGCTATGATAGGGAGATCATTAGTAGCCGTACAGAGACACTTTGAAGATTTTCTTGCTCATTGCAGCAAATACGGTTTTCATCTCTCTGATCTCGCTGCCATGGCTGATTGAGGAGGACAATATGCTACTGTTCAGCTGAACCACAGCCACTGTGGACATAGAAAAAAAGAGAAGCAAAGGCTCTTTCTTTTTATAGAAGCTTCCAATAATATCTGGCGTTGCCATGTATGCCTCAGGGTCAAAACGTGTTCGCGTGTCTTTGTGTGTGTGTGGCTTGGAGCTGTCTGTAGTTGGAGACAGTGGCAAAGCATTTTCTCTGTTCCAAGAGGAAACATCGGCTATAAAACAGCCCGCAATTTATGACACACACACACACACAGACACACACAGACACAGACACACACACGCACACACGCGCACACACACACAACCATGCACGCACCAGGCTCCTTCATCTGTGGTGATGCCAGGTCACAGCGGGGAAAGTTCCCCGGAGGATTATGGGCACGCTTACAACATAAACAGAATTTTTGATGTGATTTCAAATGCTATACACATGGTATTACAAAACAATAATTTGATCTAGAGAGATGAATCAATCAGAGAACACATTAAGTGAGAACGAGCAAAATCAAACACTCTTCTTATGACACACCCTCACATGTGAGCACCCGCTGACTCTACATCCTTTTGTTTTCTATTCCTCCAGGACTCCACAACTGTGACACCGGTGACTCTAACTGTTGACCCCAAAGGTTACTTCCTGTATTGGACCGACCAGAACAAGGTAAGCCACTATACACTGACTGCCTTTCAGCCGGGCTCACCCATTATTCCATTCTTTTTTAAGCATTCAGATTGTCTGTGGCGATATAAACATGTGTTCCCCACACAAGATGATATTCAAACCCTGAAGCTTTATTTAAAGGCTTAGTTGACAACAGTAAACATATTGCAGACAATATCCTTTAAGCCCATGTTCCACAAGGTTATCACAGCGGCGGTAATTGTATTCTTCCGTCTCAATTGTGAAAATTAGCACAATGGCATGCGGTGCACGACACAAGGTCTTCCACTCTTTTGCTTGTACTGACTATGCGCGGCTGCCGCATTGTGGCGCATTACACCATGGCAAGGGAAAAGCCAAGACTAAATCTGACCCGCCTTTCATATTTAGGATATCATCGGCCCTGTTAAATTCTCTCAGGGAAAGCCGCGACAAAGCAGTTTAAACTGACCTGCCTCGTGGGGTATTTTGTTGCGAACAGATTTGGTTGGCATGACCCTGAACAGGTGTGAGTAGAGGATGCACCTGCAGGTACAGATTTGATAAGCTGGATATCAGTGTTTACATATGGCATACATTGTGTCTGTGTGTCATCGCTGGCAGAGAGCTAAGGGTTTAGGTTTGTGTTGCCAACGATGCTTCAGGGTCGGAAAAGCCGGTGTCTAAGTGCGTTATTCGGCCATTATACGTCCACATGGTTGAATAAAGAGTTGGTTGAGAACCCAGCTTTTGTTGCATGACCCAGTACTCATCGTCATGGCAACCCAATTGGAATTCCATGGCTGTTTGGTAGCTTGTCTCACACATTTGGTATCGACTTCATTTTGAATTAATTCTTTTTTTTTTTGCCACTTGGGGTCCACTGAGGCTAGTTGCAAACACAACGCTGACATACCTTCAACTTTTGGACTGATAATAGTGAACCTGTTAGCTAAAGGTTGCTTATTAACACATCCAAGAGTTCCTAAGGGAAATCTCCCACTGCGTAGCTGCTAAACACTGCGATTTTCAGCCGTCTCTGTGTCTGTTTTCTTCCATCCAGTGCTGAGCAGCCGACTGCACTAACCAAAAGAAGAAGGAAAAAAAGATGTGAAAGTGGGAAAAGCTGACTAAAACAGTACACTGTGGGTCAGATAGCTAATGAGCAGAAACTTGCTGCAGGACTCAAAATCATGTAGAGGTGTAGTTTTGGAAGTTTTTGACACATTGGTATAAAAATTGTGGAAAAGGCCATTTCACGACGTCTGGGAAAAAAAAGAAGAAAGAAATATGAACTGCTGCACCTGCAGTGCTTAACTTGACACCTGTGAGAATATTCCATAGCATCATATGTTTCCCCCTTTCCAGTTGTGGTTAAAACCCTCATCAAAACCAGGAAGAGGAATGTGAAATTTGATCAGATGATATCAGATTCAATGCCCTTATCTGGCGGGTGACTTCCTCCTATTTCATCCTTGAAAGTGTGGACACATTTTCCTCGTTTTGTCTGTCGTGACTTAATAGCTACAAGTCTCCCCGTCCATTGGCAATGTTCTTTAAAATCAAACCTGACTTCAAACAGCTCGATGGGCTCGATGTGTTTCTGTTCTATTTGTGTATATAACTGTATCAGCAGCTGCAGTCGGACGTAGACTACTTAATAGCTACCATTGATTTTATGTTTGCAAAGATGAGGGTATTTCACTGCAGCCACACCGAGGCAGAGTCAGGAGTGCTGACCGAGACTTTACCTCTGCAGAACACACACCTAGATACACAAGTGTGCACACATGCAGGTCTGTTATGACTACTCTAGTCGGTAGTTGAGGAAGTGATCTATTATTAGCAACCTGCTTTAAATTACAGTAATACCCTATATGTGGAAAACAGGTGGGGGCGTTTTAAGGGCGTGTTCCACTAATTCATCAATGAGAAAAGACTTTCTGGAAAGGGAGGGACATTGATAGAGATCCTCTTTAAATATCTGCCTTGCTTATGACTATTGTAAAAGTGTCTCTGTTCAAAGATAACAACTGCCGAGTGTGACGCACCACCAAGAGAATTGAGAGATGCTCTTTGGCATCGGTTCGTCATTATTTTCCTGTGGCAAAGCATTTTGAATGATGAGTCTTGTGTGTGTGTGTGTTTGTCTCCATGTGTGTGTGTAGGTCTCTGTTCTGTCTCCTGGCGTCGAGAGCAGTCCTGCTGCACGTGTAATAACTCAGATTGATACGTAGCACAGCCCGGATGGAACTCTATTAGGGCATAAAGAAAGGCAGCGGTGTGTGCCTGCGAGCCGCTGTGCACACAAAGCTGTGTTTGTGTGTGTTTATATAGATGTCATGTCCCGTGTTTTGGCTCCAGTTTATCCATGATGGTACCACACATCTGCTCAACAGGCCAATTTAAACACGCCACCATCCTGTGTCCGGTCGAGTGTGCGTGCACGCAAGTGTGTGTGTGCGTTAGCGACTCGGCCTGATGGCCTGCAGAGTAAAAGCATTCCTCAGATTCTTCAGAACCACAGCAAAGCAGCGTGCCCACTGCGCTCACTTTCAGACACACATTGTCATTGATGGCTTCAGCTTTTCACGATTCACTCTTTTCAGGTCTCTAGGCAGTTTTGCAGCTTGCCATTTTTCATCTGAAACTCATATTTTCCTCAAAGTTTGATCTTTTTCGTTCAGATTTGTAACCTTGCTTAAATTATTCAACGGCTTGCACTGTTTGATATTCAGTGTTCAAGGATTTGGTTGGTAATTTGAGAAATATGCTCATCCGTTTGCCGATGAAACATTGGATGCTGTGCTCATGTGTCTGTCAACTGCGAAGCTCCGGCCAGCAGCTGATTAACGGAGCTTAGCGTAAAGACTGGAAAACGGGGGGGGTTTGGCCAGCTCGGCTTTGTCCAAATCTGCCTTCGAGCACATCTCAGACTCACTCATGAACGTGAAAAAAAAAGTCAACTTACAGCTCCACGGGGAGTTACGTAACTGCTTTCAGTCATTATGCTAAGCTAAGCTAATTGACCCCTGGCGTAACTTCATATTTGAGCAGCTCCCATGCATTTATATAATGCTTTTCCAGACCACCGGCCTCTCGGAGTGCTCTGCGACACACTCACCCTCTCACACGCAGAGACGTTCACATATGTTGGCAGAGACATCAGGAGCTGGAACTCTGTTGAGCTTCAAACATACTCTCTGCATTCCGTGTCCGTGGAGCAGAGCAGACTCGGCCACGGTCCGACGACATGCATGCACAGTTGTTGGAAGAACTGGGGTCGTTTTTATGATGGCAGCATACAAGGTTGTGTTCATGACTGACAGCCTTTGGAATGTTCTTTGTGGACGCTCGGTGTGCTTTGAAAAATGTTGGGCCCACGACTTGACATGGACATTTCCTCCATTTACATTGCTTGGCTTTTGGAGTGTATGATTGTTGCTCTAGAACACCTCTGCATGAGCTAGTGATTGAACCAGGAATCTATTGCTCACAGGATCCCCCGCCTATCATCCCCAATATGTATATTTCCCAAGATATGCGAGTGTTCCTTTCAAAGCACCAATGGCGCGTTGAGTTCTCCTGTCAGGGTCTGATCCGCAAGTGGATTCCAGCCATGTTTTGAAGTAAAAAAAAAGCCAAAGTTAAGTTCTGACAGCCGCAGAAACTCAGTGTCAGATCTGTTTAGGTGCGACGCTCTTTGCCGTTTCTTTTTGGCCGGCCGTGCAGATGATGATTCAAGGCCGAAGAATTCCTTTGGTTTCTTTCTTGCTATTATGGTCGCCACGGTGGTTTGCACCGACAACATCAAAGCTTCGCGGAGGTGTTGTCAAAGCTGTAATAAGATAATTTTATTGATTCTTGCTTGAGACTGTGAAAGTAATTGAGGTGACTGCGGATGGCAGCGGCTCAGGAGATGAGGTAAGACGCCCCGGATCCTGAGATAAGCGTAATTAGATTTTTCACCTGCCTCACTCCCGCGGTGGACGCCCGCGAAAAGGGAACTTCAACAATGCTACCGTTGTCGCAGGTAGTTAATCCAGTTTATAGTTGAAAGGCGCCACACAGCCTCTCTGTTTCCCCTTTCCCCCCCGAAACAGGTGCAAACTGTGTGGATTCTGATGGGAGCGGCATCTGAGTCTCGGCGCAGCTCTGTGTTTTTAAACAGGGAGCTGCTATGTAAACTCCCGCGGTCATAACTCTCCGTGTTTGTATGTGTTTGGTTCAGAGTCCATTTGGCCGCGACTTCATGTGTCTTTGGCGCTCTCTCCTTCACCTTGAGCTCGCCAATGCTGAACACACACACAAAAAACACACAGTGCACACTTTCCTTGATTTTTGCAGCAAATGTAGCACACGTACTTTTTTTTGATTGCCTTATTTTTCACTTAAGGTTGATGACTTTCTATTTTTCTACCCAGCGTATCATGTTCAATACCTCAAAAACAGGGAATAGTAGAAAGCACAGAGGCCAATGACAGTGATTTTAGAAATAATCCTTTCAATTCTGTCCAAGTGACTCCAGTGTAAAAAAGCTTAGGACATACAAAGAGCAAAATCGTCGTTGCTTATTAAAACATAAAGGATGTACCTGCTGAGGCATGTGTCAGAGAGCTGTGCATGAGAAAAAGGGGGGAACATGAGCGTGTCTGCCCAGTTGTCATGTTCCCATCAGTGCCGATCAGTGGTTGAGCCGGTAAATATCTATGACGCCTGCAGAGTCATATTGACCGGTTTGCTTATCTTGGCATTTTCCTCTGAAGACAAAAGCACATGAAAAAGAGAGAACTGATCAAGACAATATAAGGCACAATAAGATTCAAATGATAACAGGGAACCATATTATAGATGATTCTAATGTCATATTGATTTTATAGACATTAACATCANNNCCCCCCCCCCCCCCCCCCAACAATTAACCCGTGGAAAATTCTAAACGATCACCTTCATGGATATGAAACAGACACATGCAAGATGCATCCCCTTATTTGAGCAGAGGAACAGTATAAGAGAGGAATGGATTTGTGGATTTGATAATCACAGGGTCCATTTCCTGCCCTTTAACTGATACTTTTGGAAGTTTTATAGCAATAGCATCAGCAATTACAATTTTTTTTGTAAACTTATTCCTAAAGTGTTTTCACTTAAGGCGAATACGACACACTACATGAGCCATAATTGCAATGACACACAGTAAGTCACCATTTGCAGCCCGCGCTATGGTGGACTGCTTTTCACATCCTCGCTACAATGCCATGGTAACCATGAGATTAGACTGAGGTATTTAGCCTCGCCTCATTTCACAACATTTACACGCATGTATTTGTGATGCCTCAAGTGACAAACTAATATCGTTGCACTTGTGCCGCAGCACACCGACGACCAACCTCGAACACCTACACACACACACAAGCGTTCTAGAAATGTCCAACTGGGAACAGGTGTTTCTTTGGTTGGTTAAAAATATTTTTTTGCCCTCGGCTGAGCCTGCTCTCAAGGGGAGGAGCAAAGTGACACTGAGAGGTGGACTGACTCAGTTAAATTAACAGCCTTTTGGTTTAGTTGCCATGCGACAGCACACACCTTGGAAATGTCACATTCTCTTTTTCGGCCCCCGCTCATATTCTGGAGAATGTTCTAATCTGATATCATTGTTTCCATGTGCGCGTGCATATGAGTGTGTGTTCTCCTGAGCGTGCCGCAGTTGTAACAAAAGGTTAAATGGCTTTCTCTCTGGAGATTTATGCTGCAGCAGTGTGCCAATTTCAGGACATTCGCTGGACAAGCACTGAGCATATGGCGTTGAGTGATGTTCAGAGGTGAAAGGCAGCTTGCCCCGGGCCACGGCCAGACACACACAGTTGGCAGCTGGCGTGTGCGGGACATTTGTGAATGAGCCTGGAACGGACTTAATCCCGAGCGCAAGTGAAGCAGCCCTAAAGCTCCACGTAAAAACCTAACACACACAAGCGCGCATGCGACGCGCAAACTACAGACACACACTCTCGTCTTTATGCACTGTGGAGTTCACACGTCTGTTTCCCCCAACGCAGCAATTTTCTGTGATTACAGAGGCTGCTGCCCCTCCACCACCGTCAGCACTATGAGGGCGGGAGAAGCCAGGCATAAATCTACAGCCAATCTACTGAAAGTGAATTGTGACCTCTGCCAAGTTATAGCCTGGCACGCCGAGGCCCTATTTCATCCGTTACACCGGTGAGAAACAGAGACGGATGGGAAAAGAAAAGAAAAAGAAACGGGCCATGATGGAGAAAGTGACTTTTGTAACGTCTCCTTTGTGACCCTTTAGCGCCGAATCAAATCGGAATGAGACACTTTACGGCACACAACATCGGCATTTCATTTTGATTTATAAAAAAGTGGATGTTTCCAGGTGTAAAATGAAAATAATGGTCTTCACAATGCCCAGCTGTGCAGCCATCCACCCTACCGTTCCGTGGGATTTGAGAACTGTAAGATTCTTGGCTCACGGTGAGGGTTGTTTCTGCCGCTCAAGTCAGGTCGGGAAAGGAGAAGGACAGAACATCAAAGAGATGCGCACGCTGCAGCCACAGCTTGACCAGCCCGGCCTCCATGTTTAAGATCGCCTGTGACACAATGGGCTTCCAGTCGCATCTTCTTGCCTATTTTTTCACGACAGGGAATTGGCTTGTGACTCTGTAGACCTAGTTTCAGCCAAAGATTTCAGAAAATGGTAGAAATTGGAGCGGCTGACAGGTCTGCACTGCAGG
Organism: Mullus surmuletus; assembly: GCA_903171835.1. NCBI lineage: Eukaryota > Metazoa > Chordata > Actinopteri > Syngnathiformes > Mullidae > Mullus > Mullus surmuletus. Next base: position 702,474 of record CAESWR010000129.1, on the reverse strand, counting down.
GGAAACGACACCTGAAACACGCTGAGATTCAGCTGGACTAGATTTTCAGGTTTTTCTGAGGTTTGATGTCCTCTGTCGAGTTTGACAGTCTAATATTCCTGCTTTTCCCACTCCAACAAATTGCCTGCGTTCAAAATCAAATTATCTGCCTCCCGTTTTTTTGCCGTTTGCAAGCAGGATTTTATAGTTTAACAGGAAAAGTAATGAATATCCATAAACAGGAATGAAGATAAACCAAGGTGCTTCGTCAAGGTTTTGCTTCATGAAATATGACTGTTGGCCGATTCGTCATTGGGAAAGCTGAGATGAATTTCACTGAGGTAAGATGATCCGACATCAGGTCAAAACTGAGGAGTTCAAAACTGATGTCTGTGCAGTGAAACTTGATATACAGGATGTTATATAATGGACAAAAACCTGTTGTCCCTGTTGCCAATTTGGGAATTCAATATTATGACAGTTGAAGTAGCCGGCTGCACGCTGCTTTATTCGGGAAAGAAGAAATGTTCCTGAGACGAGATGTAAAACACGGGTTGCTGTGTACCGTCTTGCAGGTTTTATTAGGTGGAGCGAAGCGTTTGGCTCAGGGAACCCCCGCGCCGTCGGGAGAATACCAAACGCTGACCGCTCTGCTTTGTATGGCGGAGGTGTAATGCGGAGAAACGGAGGTCTGTTTGTGTGTGTCATTGCAGGGTGAGTCACTCTTTTATCAGAGCTGTGGAGTCAAAGGCAGGGGGAAAAAAGTATTAAAAGAAGAAAAGCGTTGCCAAAGTCTTTTGGATTAGCATTTCCTGAGTTACTTCAGAAGGCTTTGTTTGCGCTCGAGTTAGTCCCGTTTTACTCTCTGAATTCTGATTAGGGCTTCTTTTTTACCCCGCGCAGTGCTTGTCGAGCGGTAAACAAATACATGCTCGAGCAGGCACACACTCACAAACACACACACACAAAGTAAGATTAAGGACAGGGAGATACATGGTTCTGTTCATTTCCTCTCCTAAATGACTGGAGTCCTCTCACAAAACGCGGAGCCGCAACATCCGGAAAGGAGACTTTTTTCTCTTTTTTTGTCTATTTAGAGCCTTTTGGATTTAAGCAGCGCTGGTGCCAGCACTGCTCAGTGTGGCTCTCAGCAACCGGGCTGTGTCTGCCAGGGTGTAAGCTCTGACGGGGCGGCTCAGGATGGGGAGCTGAGACACGCTGGATTCAAGTGATAATCTCAACCAGGCATGTAGCCTATAAACCATATCGGCGACACAGCTGCAACGAAAGTATAACACGGGAGATGAAGAATGGCCCTTTTTCCTATTATTGGTCAAGATAGTCAGAAAAGTCTCCACTCTTTATCTCAAGAATACTATTAGGATCATTTAATACACGCGATCCACCTTTTGTGTGTCTTTTTCAAATATACAGTATATTTGAGTTTAAACGCTCCCACTGACATTTAAAGGATAACAAGGTGCAATTTTATCATCCTCTTATCGCTGGGTGAAGAGCACATGTGTTGGTGTGGAAGCCGCCGGTATCTGTTCCACAAGGTGCGTTTACTGCATCAACTCGGGAGTCAAAGGCGAGAAATATTTCAGTGCGCAAATGCCCATCATTTTTCCAAAGACAAAATGGTGCTTTGAGCGGTCAAAAGTCAGGCTTTAATGACACAACGAAACACAGCGTGATAGCGAGAAATTTATGAGATGTGTGTGTGTGTTTTTAAGATGTACGCTTTGTAAATGTGTGTGTTGGTTGGGGAGTTCTACTTGATGCAGATGTGAGCAAATGTGACTGGGAGAAATATTTCACAAATTCTGTATTGGCAATGAAGTGTCACAGTCTAAAAAGTGAAGCAGATCAGTAGTTGATTTAATGAGTTTAGAAGAAATTATATTGCCTAATGTGAGTGCTCATCAGTCACCAGACACCAGCTAATAGTGGTTTCATCAAAACTGTTCTGTCAGACTGGTTAAAATACGGCAGATTGAAGAGGATGATCAAGCGCCTCACTCTCTCATGGGTCCAGGTATTTATAACATTTATGCCGGCCTATTTCTGCAGCGCTTATTCAAAAAAACCATCTCCATTGTGTTGACTCCTCTCATCTGACACAGTTCACAAAGAATGCGTTTTGACATTAAGTGCTCGGTATTTTCGCAATGGAGCCGCCGCGCGCTGTCATCTGTGTATTAAAAAGCAGAGTGAACAGGGAAAAGGAGACTCGGCTCGCATGAAAGTGACTCAAATTGTTACGCCGCCTTTCTGTGCTGCTGTCTTATTCCACTCATATGTCCAAAAATCCCGACTTTTTTTCCAAGGATGAAAAAATGTAAGGATGCCTTTCCGGTGGAAGATAGATGCTTAATGAAATCTTGATGCGCGGTGCTGATGTACGGTTAACAGCAATGCCAATAAACTGACTTTATATCTGCTGAATAGACTGCAGACTGCTGGAATCCCCCCCGTTCTTCCGTTTCATGACAACCTGTTCTTCTGGGAAGGCACTGTCTTTCACACAAGCATTTTTTCCTTCATGACAGGTACAACTCAACTACCAAGAACCATTTTTGAAAGCCAATTAGAGCTGCACAGTTAGTTGCATCACAATGTCAACAAATCATGATCATGTCTGCAATCTGACACAATTATTTTGTTTTTAAAATCCACTGACAGAAGCTAATATGTACAGAAACACCTTTGGTGAAAGGTGTGTTGCATCTATATATGTCGTTTTATTTTAGAACTTTAACATTGTTTCCAACAGATACAAATATGAAAAAATTGAGTGATCCACATTTGTTATATGGCAACTGCTAATCAAATTAATGTTGCGCAATGCGACTTTTTTGGGTGGGTTTTTTTGGTTGTTTTTATAATGCACAATTATGAAGTACACAAACGACAAAACAATAACACAAAGTTACACAATACATGTACATATAACATGCAAAAAAATCTAATAAAAGCTACTCAAAAGTAGCAGTTTTTCACCAAACTGTGCAGCCCCAAAGCCGATTAATAGTTAATCTTTCGCACTCCTCAGATATTCATATATTCAATACACTAAGTTGCATTACCGTGTCAACTGGGAGCATTACGGGTCGTCATAAGCTCAACAGCTGAACACCTCCAGACATCGGGAGCACAGAGCTAACTTCTGGGGCCCTGGACGGCGCCGTTTTCTCACATTTTTTTTCCTTCAGCCGTCACTGACAGAGCTGTGTTTGAATAGATGTAAATGTGCAGCAGAGGCCTCCGTTGTATCTGTCAGTTAGATATTTGCATGGAGGAGACGGGATTGAGCTGTTGGCTGAGCTCCGCATCACAACACGGCCGAATCAGTCGGCACGCGTTTGTCATTTTCCCCCCCCCCCGCTTCTTCCGGTACTGATCTGACAGCGCCACCACACCGGACTTGCTGCGTGCAAGGGTCAAAAAGTGCAGAGTCTACTTCTGCTTGCTCATATTAAGGAAACTTTTGAAATGTAACTGAGTTTGAGGGGTTTATTTTGTATTTCAGCTTTGTTCTTTTTTTATTCCTGTCAAATATAAATCAAGCCATCGAACCATACGGAGATGAGCAAATCAATTCTCCTGTTCCAAATTACCAGCACGGTAAAGGATTTCGCTCGACCCACCGGAGCGTGCCTTAACGACACGATGGCTGGACATTTAGTATTATGCCCCGCAGTCGATAAAATGTGTGCGGAGCTGCCGTTAGCATGTCACCCTGTGCAGCTCTCACATTTCGATGGTGCCGGTCTCAAATCTGCAGTCACCGTTGGCCACGGTCCTTTACACATCCTTTACATTACAAGAGAAATGCGTATTTGAACAAGACCGAGTGCTGCCATCTCAGGTCAGATGGGATGAGTTCATCTCTCTGTCACTGATTAGTTTTAATCAAGCCTAATCAATGGCAGCGGAGGATTCGCAGCGCGGACGTTGGAAACACTGATGCCTCCAGTGGACTGACATTTAAAACTTGAGAGGACGGTGTTTCATGAGTCAACTGGTGCACGCAGTGAGGCTGACTGACTCCCTCTCCTCTCTGCCATCTCGTGCTTCCACTTCAAACGCCAAACCCAGCCCAGTTGCCATGACAATCCAATCCATGCAGCTTGTTTTTTTTATTTTTTTGATGCTGCAAAGTACTGAGTCCCCCTCCCCTCCCCTCCCCACCCCCTGCTGCTGTGATTTGACTGCCATCTCTGTACGGAGCCAGGTGGCAGCTTTCCTCAGGGAGCCCTTTCAAATAAAGGCATTCAGCCAAGTGACTTTGAAGTCCCGCTCCAGACAAGTTCTCAATAAGAGGACATACTAGTTCCCTCCTGTTGCAATTCTGGCTCTTACCGCGGCTGATTAGACGTTACGCCTAACAACATATTGCCCATCACTTTGTTGCCGTCCGTGACCCTGAACCGTCTGTTTTTTGTCGAAGTGTTTGCTCAAATGGCGTGTTTGGAAATTGTTTGTTGTAGCGTCTCAAAAGTATCTGGATTAGTTCCTTGTTCCTCGTTCCTCATCCCTGTCATGCGCAAGGTTTTAAACAAGCACCAACCTCCACAGTCATCAGCAATTTTTGAGAAAATGATAAGCAAATCAATGAGCAATGAAAATAATAATGCACCCGCAGCACCGGAATCACACTGAGTAATTTAGAATTGCTCGTCTGCATGATTGACCCCACCAAGGACGTTTTGCTTTGCAAACACTTTAAATCAGAGTTGGTACGAGGACGTGGCATCGCCTAAGAAATAACCCGTTTTTTCTTTCAATTAGATTCCCCCAATAAATATGCCCCAATAAATATAAATTTGGTGTGGCATTGGCCAAGGGAGAATCCATCACTTTTCCAGCCAGATCTGGACGTTTTCCCTTGGAAATAATAATCCGACCTTGGCAGAACCCTGCCTGCATTCATCTTTTTTTACTGGTGAAAAACAAGGCTGGCGAACAACAAAAAACTAAACCTTGAGTCATCATCCCACACTTTTCTAGCTCAATCAATCAAAATAACTGTAAACAGGTAGAGCCCATTAATCATACAAACAGTACCACTGTGAAGCACAAAAGAAGAATCGCTGCGCCTGCTACAAACTGAGGTTTAACTGCACTCAAAAGCAAACCATCGAGATCAAACGAGGAAGCGTCTGTTAAATGAGCTCGGAGCGCTCGTTCATGTTAGCTTTAGATTTGAAAGGACTAAAACCAACCTCTCCTTTGTTGCGGCTCCTTCTTATTTGTCCTGAAATTCTTTTATCTTTGACTGCGCGTCGTAGGTCAGAATTTTACACGTTAATGAAGTTCCCAGCCTCTTTCAACTACAGCAAAATTAAAAGGCTATTGATGGCGGAGTAGCACATCTTAAATGTATCCTCTTCAGTGTTTTAAAAAGAAAAAACAAACAACAGCTTTGATGGAAAATTTAATATTATTATCAGAGGCGGCAATGTTGCTGCTCCTCCATGCATTTGGGAAACAGTTGAGTCTGCTGCCAGCGGGGGAGATGATGGGAAAAGTTAAAGTAAACAGCGTTTTTGAAAAGCCACAACATAAACAACTGCAGAAGATACAGCCCTCATGAACAGCACGCTGTTTCTGTCCACTGACAAGCCACAGTCAGAGCTTTGAAGAACAGACGGGGAGCAGAAAATCGAAGCTGCAAAACGCCTATTATTTTTTGTAATAAATATATATTCATGAACATAAGGGTGAAATTAAATTTGGTCTTGTGATCTCACAGTGAAAGGAAATAAATGGCGCGGGCGCTTTGCTTTGGTCATGCCGCGTTTCATCTGCCGCTGAAGACAGAGTGTGTCTTTTCGGCGTGAAGGCTGTTTCACTAGCCAAAAGGTTTGTTAGCGACTCGGCGGGAAAAGAGACTGCAGCATGTTAATAAAGACGTTAATGCGTCAGAGTTATCGTGCCGACCAACATGAGCTTCACCCAGGAGGCTTTTTTTCCCGCTGTACATCACAAGCACAAGTTAATGCATTTATTCTGTGGATGTAATTCGCCCCCTCCATTCCTTCCGTCTTCCTCCCTTAACTAATGTTTCAAACCGGTTTTTTCCGTATTTGTCGTACTCCTCAATAAATGTTATTTAATTAATTTTGCTGGAGGAATCAGGGCAGTGGATGGCTTACACTCAAGTCCCATTTGCTAATAAGGCAATTACAGGCCTTTTGCTTTCGAACAATTTCCACTGCTTCCTGCGTATAAATGAATGACCGATCGCTCAAGTGGGCGACTGGAAAGAAAAGGCCTTTAACTCCTTTTCAAAGAGACAGTCGCAGAGTGGTCAATTGGATAGCGAGTATAGATAATCACAGAGAGCAAAGACTGTTTTTTTTTCCATTGACTGATCGCGTTAATCATTTACAGGCATGTAGGAAAAAAGGCCGTGTAAACTTGTGTTCGCTCTCGGAAAACTCTGAGTTATGTCTCAAGTCGAGACGGCTCACTCAGACAGATTATACGTTGTGTTATGGAGTGTGCTGAATCAGACTAATGGTAATAATTACATTAGATGCTGAGGGGGGCTCAATTCCCATCAGGAGGGTAGTTTTTGAGTGTGTGCGGCAGTCCACAGCTCCTCATTTTAAGATGGAATTCCTTTGTAGCAATTATTTAGATGCTGCTTCACTGTCTCTCAGTTCATGTCAGAATGCTTATTAGCAAAAACCCAGAGGGGCTCATTTTGGCCTTTGTCGGATTATTAACACCTCTGCATGGACTCAGAAATACATACAAGTGAGATGTCCTGTCAAATGAAATAAAATAGCAACCTCGTAAATCAGTAAGTGTATCAACTCAATTATTTTTTTTGATGTGCTGGGGTGATTTTACAAACGTTTTCGGCCAAGCAATCATTCCACTGTCCATCCCTGTAAAAAAAAAAGGAAAAAAAAGGAAAAAAAAGTACTCCCTCTCTCTCGCCGCTCCATTTCCACCCCAGCGACTAAGTGTGTCACAAATGTGGGTCACTTGCATTTCTTTCCCCACTAAACTCAATTCCGTTTGGTGGGATGATAAGAACGTATCAAATTTAAACAGCTTGGAGGTGCTGCGGGGAAAGACAAGAGGTGCGGCAATCTGCCGTACTTGAAATACCAGCCCTTCTCCGGGAATCGTCCTCACGCGAGCAAGCTCAACGCGAGGGAGAGGAGCAAACACCAGGCCGCCTCTTTTTAGGAGAGGGAGAGGTCATTTCCATGAGTACATTAGCAACCAGAGTGAAGCCCCTCAAACCTTTTAGACCAATTTTGGCTGTCTGGTGATGCTCATGTTGTTTTTGCAATCTGTGTCTTCGCGCTGTTTGTTGGTAAGAAATGCTTTTAGGGCCTATTAACAAACACTTCCAGTGTTTATTTGACAGGAAAGAGGGTCCGATTCGTTCCCGAGTGTCAGAGATTTTAGGTTTGACCAATACATTAGTGCGGTATTCTAATGTCAGACTGAATTCTCAAATCATTATGCTGCTTTTCTATCTTCACTCTCTCTGAATCAATTGGTTTACCATATCCAACCACGAGAGACTGAATTGATATCGTTTTAAAAGTCTAGACCAACAAACATGCTGACATATTGGGTTTTTGAGTGGAGAAAAGTAAAAACAAACAAAAACAAAACATGGTACGATTTTGGGGAATATTGGGGAAAACACACTGCAAAACTGGACAAAAGTGTTCCACACTTGGTGGTGCTAATTGGCTAATCGTTAATTTCACCTCTGTGGTCCACGTATTTTTGTCATGATACATGCTGAATTAGTCAGCTCATTGACCCAAGCAGTCCTGCTCGCTGAAGATCCGGACTGATTTTAATGGTAAATTTGAGAGTTTTATTGATTTTAGTAACATTGAGTAATTTGAAAACTGTAATGGAGAAATGCCACAGATATGATCGAGTTCTTTCAGAGGCAGTTTCTCCACTGATAGCAATGTGAGGAGAGAAAATTCCAGGACCTCAGAATTATTGGGATCCAAACATAACACCTGAATCACGGTGTTCGCAGCAGTGCCAGTGGCGTGTCTCCATGGATGCCATGTTTTTCCACCATTTTATTCCACACTGAAACATCTCAACAACCACTGTGGCCGTGATAACCTGCAAGAGTTTAGAGGATCGACCTTGGGGAGGTATGGACACAGACACACACATAGGGAGAGAGAGAGCTAGAGAGAGAGGGACAGTTTGCCTTCCAGAAAGAAAGTGAAAAATGCATTTCTCTTAGCCGTCTGCTTTGTCCTGACTTCAAAGGGCCCGTGGATTGCACTTAGAAGGTGTCTAAATGAGGTGATGTGAAAGATGAGAGCCAGAGCTGCGCTGTATCTGCCACCGGCAGTGAATCTCAAAGGACTTCAGTGGAGAGTGCACACACAGACACACACACACACACACAGCCGCACCGTGTGCTCTCAGCCCGTAGCCATGAAGAGAAAGAGGTGTTTGAGGTAGAGTGTGCTTTTTAGCCATCACTTGAACGAGAGAATTTCGTTGGTGCAGGAACTGTCACATGCGATGGTATGGTGAGTTAGGGATGCAGCAAGAAGAAGAATGTGTTTGTGTGTAAGTTTGTTCAGTGCTTTGTGTGTGTGTAAATGCCCCAGTTCATGGTTTCTTGGGGATAATATGTGTGTATAAAATGTGTTAATGCATTCTCGCCATGTGTGCCGGAGTGTTTTGGCTTGCTCCAGGACTCTGAGGGAAGATCTCAGACGTTCCTCAGATAAGAGTCATCCACAGCATGCACCACAGCATCACAGCCAGAGGAGCAGGCTTAATGGCGTGGCGGATGGAAGGATGCAGGAAGGGATGGGGGGTTGGTAGCATCGCATGCATGCGTGTGTGTGTGTCATTTGGGGATCAGACGAGTCAAGACGTGAGCCGTCATCCACCGGTACCAGAGCTGCTGTTAGGATGCCAGAGGACGGGGGATGGGGGTGAGGAGGAATAGAGGAGGCAGGTGTCCAGAGAGAGGTTAGGTGAGATGTGAGACAACGGCGGCGGCGGCTGTGACGGACATGAGAGGATGGAGTAAATGAGAGAGAGGGGGAGGGTGGGTAGGATGAGGGGTGGTCGCAGCATCTGCCAGAAGCATAACAAAGATGGAGCGAGACGGAACGACGGAGTGTGATGGACAGATGAGGGAAGCGGCTTTGCTTTCTCTGTCATCCCTCTCAGTTCTGCTATCTATCAAAGACGTGCGCACTCCCTCTAGTATCCCTCACTTCACTCCATCCGTCACCGCTCGAGCGCGTGTGTGTGCCAGCGATTTGATTGGCCGAGCGCGCTCCAAGGAAAATGGTGACCGGTGTGAGCTGACGAGCCGGTCACATCATTGCTCTCAGTCCACCACTGTTTATAATGACCGAATGCAGCAGACGCCGCAGATTGATGATAGACTAAGTGTGCGCCCGTGTGTGTGTGTGTACGTTGATTTGTGTATATGCCTGTAGAGTTGTTTGCCAGCTGGCGCATTGGTGTGTGTATCACACATGTGCGGGCGTGGATGTTTGTACTGGCGTGGATATGTGTGCGGATGTATAGAACGCTTCCTCATGGCCTTTATCTGAGCGCTGGTTGTTTTGTGGCGCGTGTCGGCTGCTGATAGCTGCTATCAGCCAAAGACACACTCCTCCACTGCGTGGCCTGGTGTTTTGTTTTTTTTTTTTTCAAATCACACAGCCACTCCCTCCCGACTTTATACCTCTCTTCAGGTACTGATAATATAAATACCTGACCGTGAACCTGACACACTGAGGTCACGTGACGCTTCATCTTTATGACCTTCCATATAACTTAACCATGTGTGTGTCAGTAGCCATCTGCCTGCCATTCAGTGTTAGTGCTACCTGACATGACAATGTTGTTTTCTTTTATAAATAGTATTTGTATGACCAGAAATATACATTCTTGTTGTGTCTGGTGGATAAACAAACTGTGGTTTCTGTTTGACAGGTAACTTGAAGATGTGAAATCCCATTGGGTGCAAGTACAGCCAACCTTTTGAAACTTTATACACCTACAGTGCCTCCAGTCTGCTTTCATGCAAGTTTCTGTTTATGTGAAGCCACATTTCAAAATAGTGGCTCTTTGTGAAGACTATGCAACACAACACAAGCAACAAAGGAGAGATCTTTATCACCTTGTTTATCCAGAAATTCACACTGGCTAGCAAGGTGATCATTGCTAAAGCTTCCAATAGTAATAATAACAGAAGTAATGCTTTTAGTCATAGGTGACTTATGGCACACAAGGATGAGTGGATGTATTACAATTAAAATCAGCACAACCCCCAATCAAGGTTGAACTTGTTGAAAAGAAAGAAAGAAAAAAAAAATAAAGAGAGAAAATTTTCCACAAGGAGATTGAGAGTCGGCTAAAAGTCAGACAGTTGGTGAGATTGAACTTGGGTGAATTAACCAAGATTCAAAGGTAGGCAGAGAGTCAATATTGCATATATCTTATGGGAGACGGTTGTAGAGGCGAGGGGCAGAGTGGATAAAGGCTCTAAATCCCGTGAAATCGTGAGGTTGAAAGAGGTGTTACACCATGGGAAGATCAGAAAGAGACAGAGGATCAGTGGGGATGTTTAGCAGAGAAGATGTCGGAGAACAGGAGCGATGAGCTCTGGTGTCGAGCTGCTCTTTTCTGGACTACTTGATGTTTGTGAGTACGACCAGAGAGATCCAACCACATCAACACAATTTATTCCAGAGATTTATCAATGATAGACAAACACAAAGAAACACAATCTTTTTTAAACTGTGGCCTGCCTGTTTGAGGAGACACCATGAACTGCTAGATCTTGGTCGGCTGTACCTGTGAATAGACACCTTAATATTGGAAAAGGTTTCTCAGAGCCTCATCACACATGTCAACCTTCACTCAAAGACAGATTGGAGGCAGGAAAACTGTAGCGGCCTTGCTACAGTTTACCCATTTGACCCCTGGCTTCTCCAAGGACCGTACTTTGATTTTTTTTTGTAACAAGGCAAAAGACGGCGCGCCTCCCACGCGGTGGCTGCTATTGAAATACCTTGCCGAGATCTCTGCGTCAATAATGTGTCAGGCCAACATGGAGGCTAAAGGTTAGGGGTGAAACCTATCAGACGCCCGCCTTCATCAGCTCAGTCGGCTGCACAGAAATGACAGTTTTTTCTTTTAGCTCTTACTTAACAGGAGCTCACAGGAGTTCAAAATGAACTGGAAAGATCTACAGTGCCGAATGGATTTTTCATTTGAAAGAGGGTTTACGTTTACCTGGAGCGCAATTGATTTGTTTGATGATTGTATTGCTCTGGAATGGAGGGAAGGTGGGGGTTGACACAGAGAGCAGGGGGGACAGATGAAAAACAGAGTGAATTAGTTGCTCTGTTTAAATAGACCCTCAGGCATCCCCGCAGCAATACCAGTTTGGCTCTTCGCTGCACACCCTAGCCCATTTCTCTCCCACTTTTTGCCATCACTCTCCATTTCGTATTGTCTAATTAAGCATTAAATCTGCGGCAGTAATTTAAAAGTGTAATCTGCCCTCTGGTGAGTTTTAGATACTAAGTGATCTTTGATGGCTGGTAGGATAGTTGGCAGTGCTGTAGCCTCACATCCTCTCTCCTCGAAATCACTCCTGCCACAAACTTTCCGCATGTGTGTATTCAAGTGAAGACGTGTGTGACTTTATCACAGAGGGAGGGGAGTAGTGAGGGTTGCTCTATTGGCACCCCAAGAGTTGAGCAGCCAAGTGGATGCGACTCTCATCTGAGTTCAAGCGTGGCTCTCAAAAACCATTTTCCCTCATAACAGCACATGTTTCCCGGCAGCCGAGTGCGAGCGCCGCTGTGAGTGTGTGAGTACCACTTGAAAAACGGACGGCAGCATCTGTGCAGCTTTAGTGGGGTTTGTTCTGCATAAGTGTGAACTCGGGTTTGGGTTCAGGAGACCGCTGCGGGACCCTCCGACCTTGAGCCGGCGGGCTTGTCCAAACCCTTATTGATAGGGAACGTAGCGGTGTAATTACCTCCACCGAGGAGGTTTTGTTCTGGGTTAGGATTATAAAACAGTGAAGCAATAGCAACTTTCTGGCTGATTTTCTAGAAATTTGGTGGTCTGCAGCTTTGCCGAGGTGAAAAAAAATCCATAAAGATCTATTGAACATAGCGACCAAATGCATTGCCGAAGGCAATGACCTTAGCAGAGGACACACACACATATCATGCATTTTCCCCTAAAATGACATCTAACAGTTATCTTTTTTATGGAGCGTGTAAGGCTTTACTGCCTTCTGCAACAATGTAGTTTTATGGCGGAGGGTCACCAGACCGGAGCCCAGCCCCCACCGACTGCGATGATGGGTGGGTCACTTGCTGTTCTGTGTCCACCCTTTGACCCGGCTGGCACAGACCTCCCTATCAGGAGTGCGAAACAGCAGCTGTCACAGCTCGAGGATACCCCAAGGGGTCACTGAGATTCACCCACCACCCCCACTGTGGTGAAAATCCCCTTAGAGATGGTCGCGCCATATTTACCACAGCTAATTTTGTCATTGTGAGGTTATTGGCCTCTTTCAACCTGCCACACTGGAGAGCGCTCTGTTAATGATATGATATGATGACTCCCAGAGTGGCTTGGTGATCCCCTTTTGGCATTATTTAGATACTTTGCATTGGAAGCACAGTATTGCATCTGTCACAAATAGCAGCAGTGAGTCTCCAACTCCCCCCCCCCCGCACACACTGGCCCTGTTACAATAAAAAAAAGTCTCATCTCAGATGTCTCACCTCTCATTTGCTTTGTGCGCATTCACCTATTCCTCCCCTTGCCTGCACTCTCTTTTGCTTCTCGCCTCCCAGTTGCTCGGCAGAAGCCCCGAGCCCTGCGGAGCGCACATCCATTTTGAGCCCAGAGGCTGTCAAGCATGCTGTTGGTAAATAAGAAGACTAACCTGTAGCTGTCACTCTGCCCGCGCTTTCATTTATCCTTCTCCCCATCTCCGCTTTCTATTTCGTGTTTTCGCAAGCCTCTCTTTCTGACGCCGGCACGCTCAGCTTTTTCTGCACCAGCAAAGTTTTGAAAGCTCATTGCATCAAAGAATGCAGAAGCTAAAGACCAGTCAGGCCTCTGCCATTTAGTAAAAGACTTTTATTCAAAGCACCTTGTTTTTCTCCTTCCCACTTCGCCTCAGGTCAAGTTGTTCCTTTTTTCTCCTGCAGTTTCTTACCCAAGTGAACTCATTTAAAGGATCACAAAAAGCAAAGCTGCACAGCACACAAACATGACATATATAGATTTTGTGCCCCATTCAAAGGCACATGAAATGACTTGCAGATCAATAGGGAATTTCCTGCAATGTTTCAAGCAATGTTTCAAACACCGTCCTTTTTACTGGCTAGGTGGAACACAAATAGGTTTTCATTTAAAAAGGAGCGCGGCAGGCTGCAGATGTTGCAAGGGCTCCCGCTCCACACCAGAGATACACAAACAGCCACAGAAAACAGAGCCCGGGGCCAGCGCAGGTTAAGCATGTTCATTAATTTCTGTAGTTTCTCTCCCGCTGGCCCTGCTTGCTTCCTGGACGTGCCGTGGATCTTAATGGGCTTTGGCTCCCCGCTTGCTGTTTTCATGTGCACAGAAATGCCTTGAGAGAGAGAGAGAGAGAGAGAAAAGCGAGGAGAGGAGCGGGAGAGAGGAATGGAGACAAAAAGACGGCAAGCACGATAAATAAAGAGAGATGACGGACGCGAACAGATAAGGGAACGTGAGAAATAGATTAGATAAATTATAGTGTCTTGCCCGACTGAAAGAAAGAACATTAAAGACATTAATTACGGAATTGTGCGGCGTGTGCAATTAAAAAGTCCAGTCAATATAAATAAAACATCTTTGGCATCAAGTCTTATTTATTCCTGCAGAAGCTTACAGATGCCGGCACAGTAACGGCTGCGTGTGAGTCATCACGGTCACGTCATGATTAAGCTGCTTGTCAACCGTACAGTCAGGTTTGCTTCACATCTGATGAATTGGCTCCATAGGTTATCACTTAACCAATGACATGAGAGCGGCTTAGAGCTGTGTTAACTCTGCTTAGGCCAGAGGGCATGGAGAGGACCCCATCAGCTCACTACTTCCTGAATCCCCCACTGTTCCATGGGCCCCCATGTGGCGCTCCATCTCTCTAAAGCGACTTCAAAGGCAGGCGTTTTAAGATCTGATGTAGGCGTTAACCTTTGACTCAGAGGCTCTCTCTGCGCAAACAGAGACTGCCTAATTGATGCCCCGCACTGAAGAAAAGGAGTAGCTTGTCCTTGTGTGTTGCACCAACGGAAAAGTGCTTTAATTTCCTCTTGTACACGGAGACAGACAGTGGCTGTGCATCAAGCAGTATTTTTTATGTCTCCATTGACCAATTTTTTTTTTGTATCTGCTAATGCTTTTGTACATACAGTAAAAAAAAGTGCTCATCTATTTATTTTTTGGTTCAACTTTTCTGACTCCATTCCAACTCAAATCTATAAAGGGGCAAAATAACCAACCCATGCATCACATGTTTCAAGTGGTGGAATTTATAGACAAACAAAATATTCTCAAATTAGATATAAATGATAACGCATAACCAATGTAGGTCTTGATTCGTGGATAAGTAAGAACAGAAAGGTTCAATTTTCCATCAAGCTCGCTGCCTTTAGATGGACAGATACCGGCTCTGCGACTGGAGACCGAGTCAGGCCCCCGTCGCTCCTCGTCTCGGCTGATAATGCTGAGTGGACACACAGTTCACTCTAGTTAATTTTCCACCTCATGTCCTGGCTCCCTCTCAGAAGAGATGGCAAGCACGATAATCCTGGCTGATAAAAGGATGTGGTGACTGAAGGAAGATACCGGGAGCCTTTTGTATGATTGCATTTGTGTATATTTTCCGCAAATCACATTACTGGGTGTTTAAGGGACAAAGTGCTTGCAAACAAGCCACCAAAGAACACAAGATGGTTACATGGAAGTCTGAATGGACAACTGGATGAGTCTACTGCTTACAGTTGGACAAATGTATGATTTTCAATTCCAGAAATGATGGGTTCTGCTCGCGTGCATTGTCCCAGCCCCCCCGCCCGACATCCACTACTCGACTTTCTGTTGTCTGTGACTGGACTCAAGTGTGTCTATTTATGGATTCACATTACAACACGACGCTGCGTACAGCGTGACACCAGCACATTGGCTCCTGGTTGTGTAGGTGTCAAAGCCAAAATGTGAAAAATAAAAATCTTAAATTCACACTGCAATAATTAATGAACACGTCAACTAATGCAATTGTTACCATGAAATGTCACATTTTGTATACTTTTCGGGGGCTCTTCTTGCATTATTTTCATATATTATTCTAATTTCCAGTAGTTGTTGTAAAGGGGCTGTGTCAAGTAGTCTGCGGTTAAATCCCTCTGACCACAATCACATGATGATGTAACAATGTTATGGCAACTTCAAGCCCGGCAAAAACTGCTGACAGGAGCACCAGGGAAAACAGAGCAAAGTATGCTGCAACCAGCTATGTTGCACTTTCACCAACTTGAATTTAAGTTGGCGATTGAATCTTGTTGCTTTATTTTGTCATCTTGGTCTGAACAAATCAATCCCAGTTTTTTTTTTTTTCCATGGCAGCTCTCAAGTACCTATCCCTGAGCAGTTTTCCCCTGAAAGTGGCCCTTAAAGAGGTCTCATGGGTGCAGTTCCTGTGATAAGAACACAGCCAAACGTGCAGGATGCTTTGAAACGGCCCCAAAGTTCCTCCAGTGCAAAGCAGCCTATATCTGATATTTCCCCAGAAAGAACGCTTCACCACTGTGCACTAAGTGGTACCAAGCTTCTCACTGAAGCATTTCATACTGTCAATATTTCAGTGCTCTCACTTTGAACTTTGTCCCACTTTTTTCCGACTGCAGCACAATTGCATGATCTCCTTTGTTGCACCTTGGCAAAGTGCTGGAACTGAGACAACCTTTATGACATGGATTCCCACACTGCCGTATCAATAATAAATCAATGAAAGAGCTGAGGCTTTTCCAAGGGATTGGGAGCGATCGTGCCGTTGCAGAGCGCACAACTTTTTTGGGGATAAATTACACTGACGATACACACGGTGTTCTCTGCTAATTTTAAGAGTGGATTCATCAAGGTGCCGTGTCGTGTCTCTCTGCCAAGTGTTCACAGCAGCATGGAACATTGTGTATGCAGAAAGTGTTTTGTATCCCACCAGTTTCTCCCCTGCCAACACTCCAGTGGAGTGTTGTAAGGATATGATCTCTCCTGAAATATAATCTGGATCTTTGTCTTGTGGTGGGTTGCGCCAGACCAGTAACAAATAGTATGATGAAATTCTCAAAAGTATATATGCAGAGAAAATGGAGAGTATATATGTGAAGAGTGTTTTTTTTTTTTAGTCAGGTCATTGCTCCAAGGAACCAAACACTTTTATCCCACTTGATTCTACAATGGCAGGCTTTCAGGGAACAGTTTCAGCATCGTTAAGCATCTACACTGGAAGACTTCCACATGACATCTGGGACCGAGGCCGATGTGCATCCTCAAACATTCAAGTTCTCCACACAATGCAAACAGTCAACAGTGGCTTCCAGTTTGAAAGTAGAAAATAAAATCTGTGTAATGATTATATTCCTGCCGAACTCTGAAGTCTTTGAATTAAACAACCGCTGTGTTTCTCCCTGTCTACAGGATACGGACTTGTTGGATATAGCGTACATAAAAGATGCCAGAAATGGAAAATCCACCAAAACTCCAAAGGTAAGCCCATTTCTTTGTGTCCATCCACAACAATAGCTGCTCTGTTGCTCTTTTTTTTTTTTTTTACTGAAAGGGCAGAGGGGAGCTTTCTGGGGTGATGATATCCTCCTAAGTGTTTGCACAGAAATAAAAGGCAGGAGTGGGTGGGAGCCTACCTATAAATCTGAAAATATTTGCAGCTGTCCAGCCCCAAACCCATGGATACGTTTAAGATTGAAATAGTTGGATGATGGTCATGCATTTGATCCATTACGGCAGGCATATTTGCATAAATGGTAGCTGTACTCTCAGATCTAGCCTATTTCACAATGAGGTGACTTTGAGTTGCTCTTGTTGCTATTCAGAATCCGTTTAGGATTTTGAATAGTTTTCAGGCAGTGATGTGAGGACAAAAGCAAGGAAGTGTTTATCAAATGACACTCGGGACTGACAAACACAATTTGGATTCACACCACACACCATGTAACAAACAATACATGGATGGTTTCCCAGGAAAGTGCTCAAGTGTGGAGTATTAAAACTGCCATCTCACAGCTAATTCAGACACTGTTGATTTTGAATCAGGCATGCTGCAATTGTCAAGAAATTTTGTACAATCTGTTGCGGCCACAAAGCCCACTTGCTAAGCAGAACTTAGAGCAATAACCTGCATTCGTGTGCTCTAATGCCAGCATAATGACTCAATTTATGCTCGCCTTTGGATCAACTTAATCTCGTGTTATAGCTGTTGGGTTTGACTGGGTGCAGCAGGAGAAGCGAGTGGGGGTCGGACACCGCCGCTTCTGTCTGGGGAGTGAGTAATGATGGAATGAGTACAATAACACAGAGAGGATTCATGCATTTCTAAACAGCTCACAGAGTGATGCTACCCAGGGAGGAGACATGGGCCACGTGACAGGTAAGATGGTCGAAGCATTGGAAATCCATTACTGGGAGATGGAGCGCAGTGCACCCAGGGCACTGTAATGGGAGCACCAGTGAGACACACTGTCTGAGGAGTTGATGAGATGGGGTAGAGGGAGGGGGAATAATGAAGGGCGTGCGTGGATGAGAGGAAGGAAAACAGTGACAGCAGATGCAACGAGGGCTCTTTTTTTTTCCAAATATAAGGTTTGCAGACAAGACAAGAGGGAAGCAGGAAGGACAGAGAGATGATATGATGTGAGGTCAATGGAAGATGTCAGGGGAGAAAGGCGCGGATAATACCAGGCAGCACTTGATGTAAGTGGACAGTGCTTTTCATGGTTTGCTCCTGAAGCTTTCCTCCTTCACACTTCTTGTCAAAACAGTTTTGGAGGTTCATTTTGTCCGTATCAACGTGCTGTTACCTTCAGCTTCAAAGAAACGCACAAGGGGTCAAACCATAATAACACACAAAAAACGTTTTGAGGATGATAATGCGCTGAGAAGGGTGAAAAAAAGCACCATTGCATTCATTTACGTGATTGTGTAACCATAAATAAATGTAACCGTAGCATGTTTATGACAACACGCTCTAAAAATACACCACGGTGACTCTGGGTAGATTAACATTTAAAAGAATCAAGTCTGTCTTGCTATGAAAATCAATGGCGCAGATCAATAGTGAGGTATTGGTGCCCAGTATCCAGGGAAATCTGGAAATGCATGAGGGGTTTAATTTAGAGTAGGGCGGTCGGAGCGGGAGAGAGGGAAATGTCTTTTTTCAATAAACATTCAGAATTTTCGATGTAATACTCATATTCAATTCACTGACACACTGTCGTTTTGTTTTTAATATCTGTTAGTTTTATACTTGCTTATTATGCCCTCAGCTCTTTTTTTCATAAAGTTTGTGCCGCTACTTCTGCTCCCACTCAAGGGCATCCCTGAGCGGCATTCATTCATTCATGCAAATTGCAGGAAACCGGCACACTCAACCAAGATGAAATTAGATGTTGGACTGGCAATGACATGTCTCTGAAAGCTCCAGGAGTGCTTTCATGGTACCACTCAAGAGACCCGCGTCCTAGCCCAATATTGTCAGAATCAGATATAATCATTTTCAACAGACCGGCTGTAAATCGGCTCCAGATGGAAAAAGGCCGACTTAGGCTTGCTTTGTTTTTGAGCTTACATTTCCACCACGTTGTCTCCGAGCGCCATGGAAATCTGCGTTGGAGCGTCGCTAAGGTCCTCCTCTGTTGCCTCGTCGCAGTGTGTGGGCAGCTCGTCTGACCTCTGATGAACCCATGCCACCCTGCCCGTGGGCGGCAGCGACTCAGATATGATTCATACAGTTTTACTCTGGGGCAGTGTGTGCACGCTGCAAATACTCAGGATGCTGATTCACACGTGTCCACCCCGTCGTCGTTCGGGCTGATTGGATTGGCCACGCGTCAGAATGACAAGAGGCAACCTTTGTTTGACGGGCGACTCTAGAAATAAATCACACGCCCTCAGGTCTGGTGAGTGCAGCACTGTGCTAATAATCATCCACATCATGTAGTGACAAACTGTTGTCTGAGAAATGAGCCTCTGCTGTTTGCTTGAAAAAGTTGGTTATGCCTTAATTTATTTATTTCTACACGCTTTTGTGGTTGCCGATGAATATTCAAATTGTTTGTGGTGGCGAAATGAGTTTCGTTTAGAAAGTGGCACCTGCACCCCGGTCGGCAGCTGGATAAACATGCTTTTGTTTTACTTTGAGTGTACTTAGTATTCAGCAGGAAAATTTTCACATCTCAAATTGTTTCAGAAAAGCCAGCTTTGCTCTTGGAGTTAAGTCCATGGACACAATAATGGAACAATGGCTTGATCCAAGGGCTCTTAAAAGAACTAGTAAGTGTAAAGAGAGACTTTGCGAAGTAATTTCAAACTTCACCAGTGGTAGAGAGATTGATAAAATTGATTCTAATTGCCAAATTATATGTGCATTAGATATATTTGTGGCAGGCTGGGACGTCGTGGATGAGTTCCTGTCCTAATGTGTTGCATTCATTGAAGCCTCTGGTCACAGGTTGCAATCTCTGCTTTTCCCTCGTGTTGTCTCTTCATTAAATCAGTCGATTAGATTGTTCCTGCACAGCGTGTTCCCTCTCCTCAGGACGAACCTGCAGAGCGAAATCTGGGATCTGCTGTGCGCACATTTTACCTTTAAACATGTCCACAAGTGTGAGCGGAAAACTTGTCTACTCTTTGTGCCGTTGTGTATCCTTGAACACTGCGAGGGGCATGTTGAGGTACTCTTTCTTTGTCCCCTTTACTCTCTGGAAGTGTCCTCATGTCCCAAGGGTTCTTTCTGAACCAACAGGAAAGAGGAAAATGTAATCAACATCTCACCATGCTGCTTACTGTGGGTGTCTCGACAGAATTACATGCTTTTGCGGTGTGTCTTTGATAGCCTCACGAAGCATCAGTAATATTTTCTTGTGCAGCACAGGTCTGCATCTCGAAAACCTGAAAAACCTTAATGATTTATTGTTCTATATGGCAGACTCCACTCCCAGATCTCTTTCATTTTTTATCATGAAAGTAACACAGCCGCCAGGACCGCTACTACTCTGTGGGTGGGCAGAATGTGCAGACAGGCTGGGGTCTGATAAATCAGAAATCCCAGCATGATTTTTCCACTTGTTATTTGACTGTCATGCTGTGCATCCTAAACAAGACGTGAGGACCACATAGTTAATTCACAGTGTTCATGCATCGCTTTATCACGAAGGTTGATATTACAGCAGACGGTGATAGGTGTTTTGAGCTATTACTTTAGTCCTTTTGGCGGTGGTATCAATGGATTTCACATAGCAGAGGCTGATTTTCTTTTGGAAACGTGTGCAATATGGTTAGTCGATCAACTGAGAGGCAAACAAATTGATTTCTGGAGTGTTGAGAGACTGCGGTTTACCAAGGTAACACATCTGGAGGTTTTCTTCCACTGTTATCAGATTGGAAAAACATGCAAGTCAGTTGCTTTTGCAAAACAGAGCTCCACAAAAGGCTGTAATCATGCTGCTGATGCTAACATGGACATTTCGAAAGGTATCCTTGGCGTCGTACATGAGCTGCATCACTTCTCTTTCCTGCCTTAAATTTTTCCTCTCTTTGTCGGAGAGGACTGTGAATGAAAGTGGCGGCATTGGCAGCAGATGTGCCTTTCCTCCGGAGACATTTGTTCCTTCAGACTTTTGCTGCGAGGTGAGATGAAGCGGCCGCCAGCTCCGTAACAGTCTAAGCTCGCAGCCGAGTGCGCTGCTGCTAAATACAGAGCAGCTTGTGTGTCCCCAGCAATGTAACAGGATCTGGGAGAGGCCAGCAGGCCATTATCATCACCGCTCTGTCTAGCCAACAAAGTCGGCTAAAGCTCTATCTGCCACAGCAGTAAGTGCTAAACATCTCCTCGGTGTTCACAGCAAGCTACCGTGCGGTTTAGATCTGCGTGCTGCATACGTTCATTCAGTACAGTGTTGTCAGAGTGGTTAAAGCACTAATTTCATCGCTTAGACAGTAAACACGGCACAGGGCATAAAGTATAACTCTGCTGGCATTTATTTCGGGCACTATGTATCTCATCTTTGCCAAAATACTTTTTGCTGCCACATCACCAGTGACATAACACATAGTTACATAGCACAAGCTCAATTGAACAGACAAGAAAAGCGAAACAGCTGGCTGAATGAGAGCGGCATTTGGGCCTTTTCCAGATCTTGCTCAGGCTCCGGTTGTGTTTATTTTCATCATCTGCCTTTTTGATGAAGGATGGGGTCACAGTCGGTGCTCCACCTGCAACAATCACAGCCTCCTTCACTTCTATTAATGTAAGAGTGGAAAAGGCCTTGACATAGTCAGACACCTGCAAGACAAGATGGATGGCCAAGATATGACCATAAGTGAGATTGTGTTGGGGGGCAAATTTTTTTGCGAGTGGCAGACCCTTTGAATAAACCTCAGATCATCATTTCACAGCATTTTATTATATTTTTAGGTTACAATGGTAAAGGTAAGTGGTGATTCTCTTGGAGTAATAGGTGATTCATATTATAATCCACATATTCTCTAATAAAGGCTTTTACCTCTATTTGGATGCTTTTCATTCTCTGACTGGGTCCAGTCCAGTGATGCTTCAAGCTACAACAGGATACAGATTTACTTGTGTGCTGTTGTGTGTCAGTGAAGTAATGATGTGTGCATCGACCTGCGTTGTACCACAGTAACGTGGCGATATATATTCTTTATATGCGAAACCATCTCATCCATTATCTTACTTGCCTCCCAGAGAGAAAAATTGTAATTCAAGCCCTGGCTTCACCTGCTGCGCAACTACAGATCCTGTGTTGTCAGAGAGAAATAATGGTTGATCCCAGCTTACAGGATGACACGCAGGGATCAGTGCTCATCTATGAGACTCACTCGGCACATCTCGCTCACACACTGATTAGTGACAGCACATGAGTGCTCAAATCTTGGACTTGGAAAACATCAGTGTTGTTCTGCGTATCAAAGATCAAATACTTCAAAATGACGGTTACATAATTGAGTGCTGATGGTTCGTAAGATGATCAGCTGACTTCCATGGATAAGGAATCTGAATAAAGAGTTTTGTTGATATACTATTCCCAAATAGTATTCTTAACTGGTGCGAGGTGTACAGCTGTCCTTATTATGTCATTCAGGGACTTAACCAGAGCTTTAACCAGATGTCTGTTAAGCCATTCGGCAGAAATGCCAAGAATGTAATTGATTAACTGCGATGTCAATCAATTAACAGAAAGAATAATTACTCAGAGCATGAGATGTGATTGATTATCAAGCTTGCAGAAGAATGTAGTTGCCAGTAATATACAGTGAGGACTGTATATTTGAATTGTAAAAAGAACAAAAAAACAAAAAGCAGCCAAACCAGGCTGGTATGTCAGCATGCCAAATGAACTCTAGACTTGGACATTATCTTTCTTTTCTCTTTTATTCACTGTTCTTGCAACCAAGTTTGCCGCAGTGAAATGTTAACGTCAGAGCTTGTTGAGAATAATAGGAAACCGTTGAACCACTGGGCAACCACTGAATAACATACATATTGGATCAACACAGTGAAATAACTGTCTCTGTCAAGCCAACATACTGTATAGAGAGGCTCCATTCCAGGATAGTTACAGTATGGTTACACAAGTTGTCAATGGGATTTGAATGAGGTTTTTTATCTTATTTGTTTGCAATTTGAGTCAGAAAACCTTACTGGGGCCATTCAAGATGAGGGTTGCTCTGCCAGAATAGTGCAGAGAAGAGGATTACACACAATTCATTGAATGACAGAGAAAGGCAGAAAATTTGAATGCAGGAAATGTGAATGAATATGACCGTGGCTCATCCTTCCCCTCAAACAGACTCTACTTAGACATTTTAGCGCAGAGGACCATGAAACTGTCTGTCATTTCGCAGGTCTTTGGAGAGAACTCCCACACACTCCTCTTTTTAGACACATCATTCACACACACGTACACACGACATGTGATCGCACACACGGAACAGAACTCACAGTGTGGAGATAAACATGCAATTGCACTACGGAAGTATGTCTCATCCGTCCCCCTGTTCTCCCTCTCTGCGCCTGGCAGTTGCAGTAAAATATTCGGTGGTGCGGTCCTTGCCAAAATGTGAATAAGAGATTGGACGCCAAAGCGCCTGACTGTCATTTTCATCAGAGGGATTGGTAGATGGCAACTTCCAGCCAGAGGTAATTAATGTGCACGAAGATATGGATCAATGACTTTTCATAAAAGAAACTGTGGCACCGTTTTTCATCAATCAATGGCAAGCAATCAGCGCCACACATCAGTTTAACCTTCAGAAGAGGCAGCAGGGGAATGAGAGAAAAAATAGAAGAAAAAAAAAAGGTTAGCATGATTGACCCTGTTGGGTTTGGGTTTTAGTCTTCAGTCAATTACTTAGATGATCCCCCCGCACAGAAGAATTCCCCTGGTGTGAAGCAAGGCCATCTCATTACCTCTCATGGAGAAATCGAAGGTGATGCTCGCCCTCTTGCTCAGAAGCCGCTTCGGTTCCCAGATAACACCGGTCTGAGCTGCTGGACCAAGATGAATGAACGGCGGCCGAATGAATGAACAGAAGAAATAGAGACTGTAATGACGGACAGAGCTGCTTGTGTCAGCGCGGGAGGAGAGTTACCCAAGTGGGTCCAGAGATGACTATCTCTATGCAAAAGGCGGGAGGAGCACAATGGTTCACCTGTACAGGTAAAGTTCTTGCTTTTAGCAAAACCCAAGCTGGAATGCCTTTGACATACTATTATCTGTGCTGAGACCCCGCCAGAAGCTGAGAGTTTCCTGGATTTTCGTGCATTTCTGCTTGCTTTTATGTTCTCAGCTTAGCGGGGGAAAAAAACGAGAGAACAAAGATATGAGTTTGTTGTCTGCTTTATGGATCAGCCGAAATAAATTTTCACACTGAGCTCCACAAGCAGGCTGCAACATCCATAAACAGTCGACTTTCTCAGTGCTGTGTCTCTATGCCCCTTTATTGAATTAAATTCAGTTGGTCCTGTTTGCTATGCATTCTATTGAAGAAATTCAAACAGAGGGTCGCTGGCGAGATGCAATCGCAGTCTCATTGAATTACAAAGCAATTCAGACAGTGACAGGAGGGAAATGCAAACAAAAGCAGCACAAATTAAACTAAGAAATAAAGGCCTGAAAGATCAGTGTCAAAAAAATGACAACATGTGATGGAAGTTCATCTGATTTGAAGACAAATGTTATTGTATCACGAAAGGGTCAGACAGTCCTGAAAAGAACAAAAGTTCAGGGGGCTCCCAGCCAGGGGAAAGAATTAAAATTATTAGAAAGAACAGCCGGAGTGTAGGTTTGTGATGACCCTTCAGTCTCTGTGCTGGAAGCTGTGGGTCTATTGCAGTGGAGCTCGGCCAGTCACTCAATTCCTGCAATGAAATCAAATGTGACATTTTGTTAACCCAGCAAAGGTCGTCTCTGCGATCAAATAAGAAGCAGTTGTGACGAGGCCGGCCGCCAGCTGAAAGTCAGTGTTTTAGTTTGGCGAAGAAAAATTGGTGTTAGCACAGACACCCATTTGTCTTTCATTTCAGCTCTCAGAGGAAGGGGAAGGCTACTCCACAATTACAGTGCAAAAAGACAAGGTGATAGATCGACGGACAAATTGATAAATTGACCGATTTAAGATTGATCATGCTGAAGGGCCTTGGGTTCGCTCTGGGCCCTGGAAAGCCACTGTGGTATGGCGGCCGCCATCCTAATAGTAACAGATTTAGCCTGCCAATAACAGGGTTCCAGCTATAAGTCTACAATCAGTGGCTCCTTCCGCCCTTCTATTGACTGTTATTGGTCTCAATTTAGCTTTTCTGCCATGGGGTCCAATCAGCATTCCACTGTCCAGTCGCTAGTGAACCAGTCGCTCCTGTCCAGTAATTAGGCAGATTTTCAGTCATCACTTATATGCTGATGTTTGAATACACTGGGTCCAGTGACTCCAACCTCGGCCCTTGTTTTACTTAAGTCACAGGCAGCTCATTGATAAAATAAAGTGTCCAAGAACAATAAGCTTTTTAACTATGAAAAACTGAAAAAACACTTTTATTTTTAATAGGGATGGCTATCAAACATCGTTGGTAATAGCCGACAATGGCATTGACCCTAAATCAGGACCTCTGGGTTCCCTCCCCCACACTGTCAAGCACAAGCACAAGCACCACACATATAGTGTTTCACCTTGGCCCCTCGCAGGTGAGTACGAAGTATCATGGTTATGACCAGCCTGATGGGCTCCGTTGCCATGGAAACCATAGGGAGACGAGTACAAACATGGAGCTAACAAGAGCAGGAAAGGTTCTATGGCACTTTCCATTTGACAGGAGAGCACAGGAGCAATCACACAGGCCACTAATTAACTCTCCCGTCATCTAGAAATATTCGCACCTCTCCTCCTTTCCTCCTCTGTTGTGTTTCCTTTCCCCTCTCTTCGCTTCTCTCCTATGTAGGGGTTTGTTTTGCAGTAATTGGAGCCAACACTTGCTGATCATCTGTTGCTGACCGATTCTCATAATGATGGAGGGAGAGGAGTTAAAAGGATTTTCTTTTTTAAGCGTGACCTCGAGTTCACTTATCCGCTGTGGGCTGTTAAAAGGAGGAGCACAGCCTCAGAACTGTTGCATCTTTTATAGATTTTGGGGGGGAAATTAAACTACCTCGAAAAAGCGTCGTTGGGCGAGGGAATGTCTGAAATGACTCATAACAAAAGTATAATCTTCCAGGATCGCTAATGATCGCGAATGCTAATGAGGCAACTGTAATGAGACCATGTTAATGACCATTGATCATTTTAAACTACAGCGCTCTCATTTTAAAGACCGCGCCGCCACTAAACAAACATCCAGACACGCCTGCAGCCACAAGTGGGTAGTTTCCCCCTTTCCTCTAATTTGTCTCATTTTAATTGGGATGATCAATATCTCCTACCTGACTGTTATTGTGCATCACTTCATAACCGATATGCAGAGGGTGGAAGGTGGGGGAAGGGTGAGGGTGGAGAGAAGCTCTTGGGATTTTGTTTAATTGCCACCTTGGCCACACGAGTCACCTCCTAACACCATTAATCACATTGGTGAGACAAGTGAACGTATCACGCCTGCGTATGCATGTGTGATCATCTGTTGTGAGTGTATGTTTAAAGTGTGTATGTGTGCGGGCGTGTGTGTTTTTTAAGGGTCCTTTCCATTCCTGAGACATAAAGAGACAGGTGACCTTTCTCACTCCCTCCAACGATCCCCTTCCAAGCACACAAGCACACCAAAGACTTAATTGGTTTTCGATAGTAAATCTCAGGAGGGCGAGTAAAAGAAAATGTCTGATTCTTAGCACCGCTGCTCCGGAGACCGCAGACCTCTCTCAAGCTCTTCCTGCCCAAAAGACAGAAATAAATGGGGGTGGCAGACACGTTCACCTTTCCCTCCTCTGCTGCTTGTTTTCCCTCATTGACTGATGTTTCGCTAAAACAAATCTAGAAGAGAGAGCTTGGGGTTTTTGTCTTCCTTTTTTTCCCACTTTCTCTGCCTTGTTTCTACAGGAAATTGTAAGCAAAGTTGTAAGCATTCTTATGTTAGGGGATCACATTGTATTGACAGATGCCCTTTATCAGGTATTTGATATATAATGTTTTTATTTTGCGATAATTTGCAGCTATTGCTTTCAATACGAAGGTACAAGCAGTTAAGAGTGATCCCATATATTTTCCTGGTAATGTGCATGCAGGCTGGAATGTTGGTATTAGGAAAATAAATTGGTCTTCATTTGAGTAGTACGGGCATGTAAGCTTCAGCTCATCTCCAGGCATCCCTCAATCCACTCATTATTATCCTTATTCATAGCCTTGAATTTTTTGTGTGCAAAGAAGACAAGATATAAAAATGTTTCAAGTGAAGGAGGAGAAGCAAAGCATATGTGGGCAGTCATTGCATTCCCCGTGCTTGCACTTTTAATGTCAGTTCTATTGGCGAGGAAACATTGGGTGGGTAGGTTGATAAAACTGAGAAAAAACATTATTATGTGGGTTAACCAGGCATAAGTAGGCTTGACAGGTGATCAGAGATGTGGTTTTGGACACGGCAGTGCTCCTGAACCTAATTAACATTATAAAGCAACAGACGGTGACTTTACAGAACGTTCCAGGCTCTCTTTTCTATCTCTCTCTCCTCACGGAACAAATCCAAAAAGCGTTTTTATAGTCGATTACAAATCACAGGCTTCTCTGATATTCAGCTTTTTTTTTTTGTCTCTTTAACAGGCAGCAGACGTTTTGTCTAGACACATCGCCTGCTTGAGTTTTAGAACCCAACTAATTGAGCCTGGAGGTGCCATAGGTGCCCACACGCAACAACCGTGGACCGATAATAATCTTTTATCAGAGATCGGTCACACCGAATCAAAGCCAATCAGATATGGAGCTATAGTTCCACTTGGAGTGTTGATTTTGCTCATCATGCGTGCCATTAACACTGTGGCATCTTGGAATGGGGTGTTCCCCGATCGCTGTCAGCTCCGCGCCGCCGCCGGACTATTATTAATGTTGTTGAATATCTGGGGGCCTGTTGAAGCATTCATCAGCTGGGGCCTATCGGTGGCGCACACAGATGCCGTACCAAATGGGGCTTTTTGTGAGGGGGGCTGGCTGGCTGGCTGGCTGGGTGGCTGGCTGGCTGCCTGGCTGGCTGGCTGGCTGGTGAC
Source organism: Mullus surmuletus (assembly GCA_903171835.1). NCBI lineage: Eukaryota > Metazoa > Chordata > Actinopteri > Syngnathiformes > Mullidae > Mullus > Mullus surmuletus. Next base: position 674,458 of record CAESWR010000129.1, on the reverse strand, counting down.
TGGCATGGCTCGGCCCAGCAGATGGTCTGGGGATGTCGGAACAGCAGGCATTCTGTGTCATGGTGAAGCTAATGATGGCAAAAGGCTAAATGATGACTACAGACACGGGATAAATCACAATTATCACTGCGTGGCGCTCACTAAGGATCCTCAAATGTTTGCAAAGGGATTTGGAGACCCAATTAGGACTGAGAAGACTAGAGAATTAAATCTTTCAGTAAATTTCCTTGTTATACAGTGAGGAACGCTTCTTCGATTTGCTGGACAATAGAGTGATAAACAACTAATAAGTTACGCAAAGGTTGCACACGATAGTCACTGATGCATAGAGAGTGTTTCATTAAGACTGATTAACTTGACCCCAACGGATATATTCCGTCTCCCCAATGGCATGTAGACAGAAATAGCGAAAACTAGTGCGTGAGATTTCACCTAAAAGTGGACAAAAATGCCTCTGGAGTGGCTGCATTTACTTTGATATTCACCTTAGAAAAGGTGAAGCCAATTTAGTTTACAAATGTGTTGAAGTTTTACAGAGATTTTTACTCTTCCCTTTACACATTCCTTCCAATCAGAGCCCATGGTGGGATAAGAAAAGGTTGAAATCAACCATGCGCACCCAGCACAACATCTTAAATTGGCTCAAGAAAATGCAGACAATTTTACTTTCATCTTTGTTTCAGCTTTATTCTCCTTTTGTCTGAGCGTTGCTGAGCTCCGTGTTCATAAGATGCAGAGAGGTGAAATTACTGTAGGGCCTTATAAAGGACACAGTGAAGTAGAGGATCATGGTTACAAAATGATTCTGGACCCCAAGCAAGTAAGAGTATGACTTTGTAATACATTAGGCGACAATTGCATGATTAATGTTCATTCCATCACCATCGTAGTGTGGCAGGTAATTTAGGCAGGAAAATGCAATTAAGAGAAACTTTTAACGAGGAAATCTGGAGGCACCCAAAAAACTTTCACTGAACCAAACTTTCAAACATTTCATCTCAGAGGTCACCCAAAGTCCCTACTTTCCGTCGCTTGTATCCTCCCTCTCGTTTTTTTGGTTTGCTGATATTGTCATCAACTCGATATTATATGTTACCTCCTCTCGGGTTGGAGTGTGAAATATTGAACACCTGCTTCTGAATTAGTCCGTTAAACCGAAATTTCCATCCTTCAGTTTTAGTTTTCAGTTTTCATGCTCATTCTAAATTTGTTGGAAATAACGAACTCTGCTGTGACCAGTGTGTGTTTCGTCCATACCAATGAGGCTGGCCCTCAAGTTTGCGGCCAGTGATTCATGCACGAAGGAAGCCGGCTCGAGGCCATGTGGGGTGAGCGTCCTCTCCCTTCTCTGCACACAGCCAAGCTCACACCAACGCTCAATGCAACACCGCGCTTATCTCTTTGGCATTATTACATTTGTCTGGCGCTACATTTTGTGCCTCTGTCCTGTGTGGCCTTTAAAAAAAAGCCTGTGCATTTGGAGTGGTGGGGCTTGTGCCGTATTATCGTGCGGCTACGGCGCATCATTCATATAAGGCTAACAAATCCAGACAAAGCCATGTCTCTGGGATGACTAAAGCCAGGACTCTGCGTGTCCCCATCAGCAGAAAGACAAAGCGCAGCCTCATCTCTTCTGCTTCACTATTACTTTATACAACACGTCGACTACTTCTGATGCTCTGCAGCGCTCCCCCCTCAGTGCTGCAGGAATGTCCCCCAATAAACCCAATTGCTTTGGAATCTGCTTACTGTCCTCCCTGCGCCGAGAAAACCCGGCATATTGACATGTTTTGCGCAGAAGGAAGGGAGGGAGGAGTAAGTAAAGACGACAAGAATGGAAACAGCTAGAGGGAGAGGACATATGCCGCCTCCTTGCAGGAGCGGTAGAGCGTCCAAAGAGCCCCGAGGGCTGCACCATGCCAACAGGGACTCATACATTATTTACTCCCGGACCCCATTGTGGACGGTCCCCCCGCGGGGCCTCTCTCACGCCGGGGCTCCTAACTCTTGGAGGGCCAGATTGGTGTGCTAAAGGCGGACCCCAGGGTTGGAAATGTGTCTTTGCAAGCGCACCATCTGATGCACTGTGGCAATTATTTGGGCTCCACAATCAATCAAATTTACATCAAAATCACGATATTTTGCGACCACGATTATATGCGCATAATCCTTCCACAATATTGACTTTTTAAATGCGTGCTCCA
>CAESWR010000129.1:630577-642532 GCA_903171835.1 Mullus surmuletus | reverse complement strand
CTGTTTATGTTTGACGACCCCCAGACCAAAGCAGCAGGCCAAGATGGCAGAGTACTGCAGGTCAATATTTGGAGACGCGTTACTGACAGAACCTCTGGAGAAATATCCTGTGAGTACATCAGGAGTTCACACACACACACACACATTCTCTGGCATGTTCTCTCTCTCTCACTCTCTCACACTCTCTTTTTGACACACACACACACACATGGGCCAGCAGTGAGGGATTCAACAGATATTATCCCACAGATGAGCGCACAGAAGGAGTGTCCTTGAGCAGCGGCGCCCAGCGCGTCAGCCGCGCTCCGTCCCGGGCAGAGAGCCACGGCCGATTCATTCATTCATATCTGTTCCCGCATAGACAGTCATTCATTTGTTCGCATGCACTCATTATCGGCACTTTATCGGTATCGGTATTTGCTTAAAAATTAGCTAATTAATCGGCCATCTCGCCGATAATTAAAACCGATGTGATGATGTTCAATTGGCGTACAGTTAAATAATGCACTTTTCATATGTTACCTGTGGGCAGAGGTTTTATTAGGTTTAATTCGCACAAGCGATGCTTATTACATATATGCTTTGTGTTTTTTGCCTGCATTTGTCAGTTGGTCAACACGGAGGAAAATATCGGTATTGGCATTGGTTACCGGCCAAATGAGAAGTACAATATATATATCTGATATTGGCAAAAAATCCAATATCGTCCATCCCTAATTATACTCCCATTTTGGTAAGGGGATGATTTCAACCGCTTTTATTTCGGGGGGGGGATGCCATCCCCCCTCAACTCTAGTACTGCTTCTTCACCCCTCCATCTTTCTCACACACAGCAACAAATTGACCCCCCCCCACCCCCGCTGGGCAGAACATGTTGTCGCTGTTTTTCCTCTCCCTGTCACTCCTGGCTCACACTTCTAAATGACCCGCCTCCCTCCTCGCTCGGTCTCCATCCACTGTCCGCATACCTGTGGCTGCAAACCACCCCCCCCGCCCCCCCCCCAAGATTATTTTTATTCCATGACATCACCTCGTTGTGTTATCGCGACAGAGACGGCAAACAGCAGCCGGGCCGAGATTAAGTGTTCAGACAAAAGTGTTTTAGGCCGTAATCTGAACTCGGCTTTTCTTGGCAGCTCTTTATCTGTCTCTCCTCTGTTGCCATGGCAACCAGTCAAAAGCTTGCATTGTCCCTTTGTGGCTAAAGCCCCCCCCCCCAAAGGCGTCTTTGTGTGTAATGACGCAGGCTCTTACTTCAGGCAAATGTAGACACTTGTCACACACACTCTCTCGTCGTCACACACACAGTGAAAACACACCACATGCACAACCCTGCACGTATTTGTACTTTAATCTGCCACTTACTCCCCTCCATGTTATTCACCGGGGATGTCCTGTCACTGCTGGTGTAACACTACAGAGCTGCTAAAGTTCCCAGCAGTCCGACGGGGCATTATCTCACGCACGCAGGGAGCTCCTCGAGCACCGCCGCCTGCCAGAGAACCAACCCGCCGAGAATTACAGCCTTCCGACCGGATTTGACATTGAAGTATTATCGGGGAGAAGCCTTTTTTTTTCCCCCGAATGAGTGGCAGCGGGAAGAAGGAGAGATATGAAGAGTCAAACGCCCTGGGGAGAAGTTAGAGAGAGACAGAGAGAGTGAAAGTGGCGTTTGGGAATCAGATTTCTACCACTGAGCATGTCATAAGTGGGAAAGGTGAGCGCAATGACAGCCACTCCCCTCTGGCACGGAGACAGCCGTGTATACAGCATATCGAATGGGATATCAGCTCTGTATGTCCCGGGGGGGGGGGGAGCAGGGGGGAGCAGGGGGGAGCAGGGGTTGGAGAGGCTAATATGGCGAGATTGGTTCCAACTGAGCCAAGGGTGACAATGAAGAGGATTACCGTTCTCTTAGAAGCTCAAGACCCTCATATATATCCACTCCACAAAACTGTCATTCAGGGGGGAAATTAGTCTTTGTTTATTTCTATTCCGCTGTGAATTCCCTGTGAATTCCTTCCTCTGAGAAAAGTAGGGGTGTCTCGATACAACTTCTTTACTTCCGATACGATACCGATGAGTATTGGCTGATACCAATCCATACTTTTATTACCTATTTTGTAGTGTAGAATGTTATAAAAGGCTTGATCAAGTGATATTACTCAAACAGAGAAATGTAGTCAGAAGCAGTAGCTATGAGAAAAACTGACCCATTGATTATTAACCAATGGCTTACATACATTTGAACCTTAAAGATAAGAATATTCTACATAGAAGAGCTGGAGCGGAGTCTGGAATGGACTGCTTGTATCAGAGTGCTTATATCGGAGATTTGAGATACAGGCCGATATCATCCGATACTTGTTTTTTTGCTGATATCAGACCGATATCTGATATCAGTATCGGATCAGGACATCCCTAAAGGAAAGTGTTTTTTTTCTCGACAGAAAATCATTTAATCAGTGGTCGAGCCATGAGCTTGCTTCCATTTTTTCTTTCTCTTAGTTTCTTTTTCTTCGTTTTAAACTGTGGACGGAGCAGAAAGGGCAAAGCAAAATGTGCTCGGAAAAATTTGGCAACAATGTGAGCCAAGAGAGAAGAACGAAGCGCTAGAGCGAGAAAGGCCATCGGGTAACAGCAAAAACGCGAACTGAAGATGACACACCTTTTTTTCCGCAGTGCAACACTTCATCATCACTACCTGCCAGCCCGAAGAGCTCAGATATGTTATGGACATTTTTTTGATTAAATGTCTGGAATCAGCGGCTTGCATTCTATATTTTGGAAAATGTACGTTATTTGAAACCACAATATAGTAAAGCTGAGTCTTTTAAAGGAATGAGGTCCATTTGATTTGGCCGCCTGCCAGTGGTCATATAGGCTTTGAACCTGCAGCATCAATGATGCAGTTGGCCGGAAGCCGCCATAAAAGTAAGATAAAGGTTTTGTAATTTTTGATATTAAGTGTGCGAAGAATCTGTAGAAAAGCTCCTATAATCTTTGCAAGTGTTATTAATATAATTTAAACACATTTATTATTGGATTGTGCACAGACCCCTGCTGTTTTTACTATATATTTGAACCGTGGATGAAAGATAACAGCCTAAAATCAGCTTTATCAAAGGAACAAGCCGAGAAGACGTCCTCGGCAGCGAAGGTCAGAGCCTAAAACTGCCAAACGGCTTCTGAGAAAAAACCCTGATTAATGTGAAACTTCAGTGTTTAATTATTGCATGTTTGCTTTGGAGGGGAAGGGACTTCCGATTAAAAAAAAAAAAACCCTCGTCTGGGTCTTAAATTATCAGAGGCGCAACCTGAGCAAACATTTGTGGCAGCTCGGTCCGGCGGTCCATCGGCGGGCATCCTGTCTCTCTGATGGAGACACACGGGTTTCTACGCTTCTTTATTTAGCCTTTGTACCGTTTCCAGCCAGCGTTCGGGGTGGGGCGGCCTCTGTGGACGGTCCGGCTGCAGAATTTTAAACCCTGTGACACACTTCTTCACAACATCTGTCCACTTCATCTTATTCTTTTGAAGAGAGTCCTTACGACAGATTTTCTCTAACAACCACCACACAATTTAAGCCCTAAAAACAACCATTTTAAACATTTTCTGCCCCCTCCAATTCCATTGCTGCCCTCTTTTCTTACAACTGAGACATTTTTAGAGGTTTGGGGATTTAGGGCACAAAGGCTTCATTGAATCCGTGCGGGTGAATTGTGTTTTGGTTGTGTAATAGTTTTGGTGCCATCGTGCATTTGAATGGAGTCGGGATAACCTGCCAATTCCAATGCTGAACTGGTTCCATTTAAGTGGAACTGTTTGAGTGCCGCCAAGAAACATGAATAACTGATCTTTATTTTATCACTTCCCATCAACAACAGTGGGGAGGTGTGGATGGATGTGTGTATGCATGCAAGTGTGTGTGTGTGTGCCAGCAGTGAAAGTAGGTTAGTGTGCTCAACGTCTTGGCTTTAGTTGAATTGGTCCCCCCCCCCTGTTCCTTTAAGAGAGGTCAGCAACAAATGTGCAGATAAAAACTCCTCCAGCTGGTAAACTGTAAACACTGGCTGCGTACATGTGTGCGCATTAAGCATTGCCGCCGACTCTCTCGATAATCCATTATTAATATCCCTAAACACCGCGATCCAAAAGCAGTGTACCCCATAAATAAATCAGGAGATCTGCCTACTGCTTGCCAGCTCCCCAGAGAGGGCGCGTGTTTGTGTTTAATGCTCAGTTTCTCTTTCAGGAAGCTGATTTTAGTGTTGAAACTGTAAACTTTCAGGCGGTTACGTCAACAGGGCTTGCAGTGCCCAGTGTGGAACCCTAACGAGCGCTTGAATTCTTGAAATTTCTTGAAAACGGACGTGATTTTTCCAGTTTATTTGAGTAAATCTAGTTCAGTCGGTGCTGAATACCAGCTGAAAACGTGGTTACAGGATGACTTTCACTCTCAGAACCTCCCATTTCTCTCATTTTCCCCCACAAGGTCACTGTGACATTATTATTCCGCAGAGGCTTCTCATCAGCTTCCCTTTTTTTTGACTCGTCTGTGACTGCCGTGACCCCCCCCACCTCATTTCCGTCTCCCTCGTGTCCCAGCTGGAGTCTGGCGTGCCGTTGCCCAGCCCGATGGAGCTGATGGGGAAGATCCTGGTGAAGAACAAGAAGAAGCACCACAAGACCGACGGCAGCACCAAGAAGAAGCTGTCCGAGCAGGTCTCCAACACCTACAGCGACTCCTCCAGCGTGTGCGAGCCCTCGTCTCCCAGCGCAGGTACGGGCAGGCGCTCCCATCAACACACAGACACACACACACACACATCCCAGAAGAGCTGTCGATTCAGTCTGGAACCCGTGGAGTTATGAGGTTTGCAGCTTTAAAATGCGGGCCTGTCGGAGTCCATCTGCACTCCGGCCCGACACCTCTCGGCGGTCCAAAAAGTGAATCAGCGGAGCAAAACAGCTCCATTGTTTATCATCCATCATTTTCATGGCCCTCTCCATCAGTTGAGGGTATTATTGGCTGTTGCATACACTTGCTGTCAAGCATTTACTCCACCAGTCACAGGGGCGTCTTAAACACTCGGCAGTCGTGGACTTTACGGTGCGTGTGTGTATAGATCACACAGTAACTGCCCTGTGAACTCCATATCTCAATTTATGATCTTTTTTAATATTTTCACAGCTGCTATATGGTTTTAGTGTTCCTTTCATATTTGCGTTGGGGAGGACTTTTTTTTCCTCTCTTTTATAGGCGAAGCTTTATGTGTGTGTGTGGATGCATGCGGAGGCGTTTTCCTTTTATGTATTTCCCAGTGTCCCTCCGTGTTTCAATACATCAATACGGTTCATAATTCAGCGATTTGAAACAAAAAAAAGACCTTTGGCTCATCTTGATTTGCGGATCTGCTTGCCTCACTTTTGCGCTGACACACACTGCCCCCTGCAGGACTAACGTAGGAAGCACTCAAATTTGACTTTGACAGTAGACTTGAGGTCACGCACTTGGTCAACTGAGGTCAGTCATTTGATCCATCAGTATTATAATTACACTTGAACCGAGGAATGAGGTATGTCCAAAACACATCCAGGCCTCTAATATTATATTAATTGTAAAATATTCGCTTGATCAAAACTGCCTCTAACTTTTCAAAAAACAAAACTTTTGAAATTCTTCTTTCTCTGTTTTCTTGTTTTCAATTGATTTTTGTACTGCTCAAAAAATGTTTGTATACAGATGCTTCCTCTATGTGTATTCATTGGTGGTCTGTATTTTTTATAATAGCATTATGAATGGTCAGAAATACATTTTTTTATTTCGTTTGCACTGCTTTCTAACCTCTAAAGGGGAGGAGCCCGAGTATTGGCTGCAGTTGGACGTCTGCTTGGCCTCTTGGCAGGGTGTGCACAAGTTCAGCAAACACCACTAATGACAAGTTCAGTGCAGCTTCTATTACGCCCGACGAAACAGCGGGACAAAACACACCAGATCGGACCGCTGCACATAAAGCAGTGCATGTGTAGGCAAAAAAAATAGAGGGATTTTAAAGACTAAATCAAATATAAACCAAAAAAGCACTCTGAAATGTGAGGTTTCCACAACATGACTCGTACATCATCTAACAAGTGCCATGTTGTTTTTATTACCGAAGGTGTAGCATGTTTACAGACTGTATAAGTTTTGCCGTGACATTATTGCAGGATGCTGTTGTTTATGAGTTTGTTTTTCCCTGCAAAGGTTCAACGAAAGAGGAGATGGCAGATTCTTCGCAGCCCTCTGAGGGAGCCGAGCTCAGCCTGAGACCGCAGGGCAGAAAGTCTATTGGTGAGTTATACATAGCACATGACCTCAGACTCGGGGCAGCATCTTTTCGTAAAGCTCTCATTAGGCTGCCATCGGCGCTGTAGGTCAGCGCAACCGTTATGCTGTTAAAATTAATTTCCTCAGTCAATGCGACCCCAGACTCGGGGGCGGGCGGGGGGGGGATCTTTAGTGGATCTCTCATTATGTGGACACACAGGCTGGGTCAGCTCAACAAAAACAATATTAAAATTAATTTCCTCAGTGCAGGAGCTGCAAGCGCTGGACATGCTTGTGTCTGCATTGTTTGTCCTGCTGATTTAAATAAAGTGGAAGTAACTGATCCCTGATTTAAAAAACGAAAAAATACATCAGCTCTCAAACTATTTGAGTTTCAAAGTCATCGATTATATCATTAATCTCTGACCAATTCTGTGACTCAGGTGAGGTGGAGGCTGAGAGCGAGGACGAAGATGATGATGATGATGACTGTAAAAAGGGTTCTATGGATGAGGTGGGTTTTCTACAGCAGCTTTTCGTTTTGACACAAGTGAAAAATAGGTTGTATGTGCCATGATGAGGCTGCCCCCTAGTGTACAGTTTCATTTATGTATGTACAAAAGCCTTGAATTTGTTTATTAAAAAAACATACTTGTATGGCTAAGACTTTTTTTAAATTTTGATTTGCTCTGCATCATTGAATCACCTTGCAAGAGGGTTTATAAATACACTTGGAAAAAATAATTTTAACTAAAATGTTGACTGACAATGCAAACATGATTAATATCTGTGTGTTTTTATGTAAAGGGTACTGCAGGCAGTGAGGCGTTTGCCACTGAAGAAATGTCCAACTTGGTCATCTACATCCAGCCTGTCAAATTCAACAGCTTCGAGGCTTCCAAAAGTATGTAAGAACAATGAGTGTTTTCATGTCGTCCAACGGGAGATCAAACATCAGCGGTTCCTCTCATCAGCAAATCACCATCTGTGTCTGCAGAAATCAACCGCAGCTACCAGATGTCGTCGTTTGTCGAGACCAAAGCTTTGGAGCAACTCACGAAATCTCCCGTGGAGTTTGTGGAGTATCCTTCTCAGTTTGACGGAACCTGCAGTGTATTGATCATTGGGCACAAATTACACTGATTGACTCTGACATTGTCCTTCAAGCTGTGTCTGCAGTGCACCGCCTCAAGTGTCTCTGCTTGTTTTCTAATTTAGGATGGTGATCTGTTTTCATTGCTTTTTTTAGTACGGCATAACGACTAGGGGTGTCCTGATCCGATTTTGATATCGGATATTGGTCCGATATCAGCAAAAAAATATGAGTATCGGATTATAAAGGCCTGCAAAATCCAAAACAAGCAGTCCATTCCAGACTGCGCTCCAGCACTTCTAGAAAATATGTAATTTTTTGTTTTTATTGGATTTATTGATGTTATTTTTCAGGGTCTTCTAATTTAGTTTTTTTATTTTTGTTATTCAATTGTAGAAAATTCTTATGTTTCAGGTTAAAATGTATGTAAGCTGTTGGTTAATGTTAGATGGGTGAGTTTTTCCTCATAGCTACTGTTACAATTTTTCTCTGTTTGAGTAATATCACTTGATCAAGCCTTTTCTAACATTCCATACTACAAAATAAGTCATAAAAGTATGTATGATTTGTGCTGATACCGGATCGGATCGATATCGGTATCGGCCAATACTCAAGCCTGCAATATCGGTATTGTATCGGAAGTGGAAAAAGTTGTATCGGGACACCCCTAATAACAACTGCGTGCCATAATGTAATGAGAAATAGGGTTCCAAGCAGGAACAGTGTATTTTAATGCAAGTCATGCAGCATTTTTGTCCTTAGCTGGTTTCTTCAGATACAACAAATTGCAGCTGAGTAGAATTTACCCAAAAGGTACCAGAGTGGATTCATCCAACTATAACCCTCAGCTCTTCTGGAACGCCGGCTGTCAGCTGGTGGCTCTCAACTTCCAGACGATCGGTATGACACTCTTTGCAAAACGGATCTCTTCAAAACGAGAAAGCAAAAAATGACTCCAAACTGCGCCCCACAGATCTGTCCATGCAGCTGAACCTGGGCATGTACGAGTACAACGGCAAATGCGGCTTCAGGCTCAAACCCGAGTTCATGAGGCGACCGGACAAACACTTTGACCCTTTCACCGAGAGCACAGTCGACGGGATTGTAGCAAACACGCTGTCTGTGAAGGTGTGTGTGTGTTTGCCAGTACATTTGTATTTCTATATGCATTTATATATTATTGCTTCACTATTTCCCCCACACGGTCTCTCCTCTCAGATCATCTCAGGCCAGTTCCTGTCTGACAAGAAGGTGGGCACGTACGTGGAGATCGATATGTTCGGCCTGCCGGTGGACACCAAGAGGAAGGCCTTCAAAACCAAGACATCTCCGGGCAACGCCGTCAACCCCGTGTGGGAGGAGGAAGCCATCATCTTCAAGAAGGTATTTCAAGGAACTCCAGGCATTAACAAAAACCTGATGTGTGGTCATCAAGCAGCAATTACAGCCTAATACTCGATGACGTCTATTGGGACGAGTCCCTGAATCATTCATCTCACTTAAGGACACTACATTTTCTGCTTATGTTGGGCCAAAATGCTGTTATGACCAAATGAGTAGGAGATACATTGGTGGAATCTTTGATATCAGATTATATTTCTCTGGAAAGACTAAAGTACTGACGGTCAGAAGGATCTCTTTACAGCAAAGTTTGGCCTGGGTGCTCATAGTGCAACTGCTTGAAATGTTAGACCTAATAAGGACTTCTAAGATCATTGCTGTGGATGTATTTTGGATCTGCTACATTGCTGCTAAGTATGTTATCCTGGCTGTGTTGTGTGTTCATCCAGAATGTACGCTTTGCCTCCTCAGGTTGTTCTGCCCACACTCGCCTCTTTAAGGATAGCTGTGTTTGAAGAGGGGGGGAAGTTTATCGGCCACCGCATCATTCCTGTGTCAGCCATCCGTCCAGGTGACTCAGCACGCTTGTCATTCAAAAGCATTCATGTCGCTCGCTTATCATTGCTGACCTTTCATAAACCGGCTTTGACCCCTCGCAGGCTATCATTACATCAGCCTTAGGAACGAGAAGAACCAGTCCCTGACGCTACCGGCTCTCTTTGTGTATGTCGAGGTGAAAGATTACGTCCCCGACACGTTTGCGGGTGAGTCTGAGTCGGTGCTCTGTTTAGAAACCACTCCAGGTTTTTGAGTTTCACGCCTGGCTGCTTTTGCTTTCCTTCTGCTTTGCTCCCCAGATGTGATTGAAGCCCTGTCCAACCCCATCCGCTACGTCAACCTGATGGAGCAGAGAGCCAATCAGCTGGCCGCCCTCACTCTGGAAGAGGGCGGAGAGGAGGAGGGCGACAAAGAAGTGTGTTTTTTTGTTTTCTTGTGCCGTTCTCTGAGCCACACACACTCCCTCATCTGTGTTGTCATACACCGCTGATCATTTGGTGATGGAAGACGAATCTCAGAAACAGCTGGTAATCTGAGGAACCTGCTGGCTTGGAAATTTAAAACAGATGTCAAATGGAAGGAGTGGATGCTGGAGTCCCAATTTTTTCCGAAAACCCATCGTCATTCATCAGCGCCGCGGAAGCAAAAAGATGTATTCCAGACACCGCATGTGTTATCAACAGAGTTTATTTTGGCTATTTTTCATTCCCACGCTGCTCCATCATAAACCGGATTGCAGCCACTTTGGCGACGCGCTATTTCATCAGGCTTCTCTCCGGCTGCCATCACCCAGCCATAAGCCCCGAGTTTGCAGAAAGTAACACTTTTTTAGAGGCAGGCTGTTATAAATCAACACCGCGTATTCACCCTCATCTTCTGAACACGTTGCCTGAGTGGAAAGATGCCTGACAACTCACTTATCTGCTAGCTTTTCCCGGCGTACCGAGCGTTTATCAGGTGGTGTTAAAAGCCTCCAACCATTCACCCAAATATTCCAAAGAAATATTAAACAATATGACAGAACTGGGACAGACGATAGATAAGATGAGTTAAGCCTTTAGTGACAACAAGCAGGCGCTCAGCAGGCTCAGCTTGTTTATGCAGTACGTCTTCTGAACAGTTCTTCTATCTTTAATTTTATCGAGGCGTACAAGCACATAAATTGCATTTTTCGCATTAGAACCAATGATTAAGTGCGGTGATTGATGACGCGTGATTCACTCGACACGATAAATTAGCAGACTTTCTGACCTTTTAACTTTCGCACCGCCATCATGTAAATGCCAAGCCGCTCTGAGAACTTTTAAGAGAACACGGCTACTTCCCCGAGACGGTGACCTTCAGCTTTTGTCGCAAATCACGCAGGCGAGGACAGGCCGCAAATATCACACGCTAATGGGCTGTCAGGCATTACAACAATCGCAGCAGGGGAAAGTGTAGCGCGCAGGTGATGCTTGTTAATGATTTCAGGCATCTCAAACCCACTTGGCAGGGAGTATTTTCATATTTATATATTTATTTATTTGAAAGGGACAATGCATATTAATGAACATACAAACAGTGTTTTTTAAAGCAGAGATGCTAATATCCAACTATAGTCCCTAAACTTAAAACATTGTAATACTAAACCCCTCAAAAAAAGTTCGGAAACATTATTTCAGTCAATCATTTCTCCCCTTTTGTGATACCAATTAGTGTTGTATTTTATACCGTTGAAAAGCCTCATTAGTCGCCTTTATAACGAGGTACAACTTGTAAGGATCATGCATTTGCGGAATGAGCAACGCAGCTAAACGTGTGCGTAACGCCCCCAGAAAATGTGCCACACAGCCCAACAATACATACAAATGGAATAAGAGCAACAATAAAAACATGTAAAACCAAACAAATGTGATAAACAGTAAAAGGAGCTGCAGATTAGGCACGATGCAACAAGGGCCAGGCGGAGTGATGATAGCAGAGGAGGCATGTGGCGAGGAGAAGAAGTGGAAAGTAGTGGCAAAGCGGGATACGGGGTTATCTTGGGTTATTGGAAGGAGGGGGCTGGGAAAGAAGGGTTGCTCCCGAGGGGCTCCTTTCATCTGATTTGCCGGCTGATATGATTACCCGCGAGGACGGCCGCCGGAGGGCCGCCTCATGCTGTGGCCATGGCAACCGCCACCAACAGCCACCGGCGGCGCACACAAGCGATTGTTGAGAGGGCTGGGAGAGAGAGAGGCGGCAGCGGCACGACTAGAACAGACTTGAAAGTGCATTAAACTTTCTGAGATAAGAGCAGTGCGGAATTCAGCAGTTTAGTGGGGAATTAATATCTGCTGAGTGTCAGCGCGGGGGGCGATGCTGAGAGTGGGCTACCAAAGCTATATCTACAGAGTTTACTTCCAGGCACAGGTACAACTTCTGAAAGCACACACAATGCTGCCGCAGGATAAAAGCTTTGCTCCTCTAAGGAAATGTGCGTTTTTTTTTCCTTCTCTTTTTATCTTTGGTGAATGACAGAGTAATTGCTTTTTCTGGCTCTGTGACAACGAAAATGGTTATTTCTTATTTCTTCAAGAGGAATATAAAAAAAAAAACGTAATAACAGCTTTTAATGTAAGAGAAATGTGTTTCTGTCTGTGGCAAATGATGCAGTGTGTGTGTGTGTGTGCGT
>CAESWR010000129.1:609443-627639 GCA_903171835.1 Mullus surmuletus | reverse complement strand
TGCTTGAAATGATTGAACATCACTCCCTGAGAGCGTCCCCCTCCAAACGTGTGAAGAAGGTTGTTTGGATGACCATCAGAGCAGCTGTTGTGAAGACTTACATGAAAGCGTGCCTCAAAAGTAGCATTTTCGATAAAGATGCACACAATAGAATGAGTATAAGGCACTGCAGTGAAGTGGAGGCACATATCTAAACCTGTGGATGTGGTCTTTGTGTGTGTGTGTGTGTGTGTGTGTGTGTGTGTGTGTGTGTGTGTGTGTGTGTGTGTGTGTGTGTGTGTGTGTGTGTGACTGTCTGTGTTGGTGGTGCAGCCGGTCAGAGCACTCGCTGTCCGCCCTGGACCAGGAGCTGAGCGAGCTGGACCAGGAGAGCGGCCAGCGGCTGGCCGAGCTGAAGGAGCAGCAGCAGCAGCAGCTTCTCACGCTTCGCCAGGAGCAGTACTACAGCGAGAAGTACCAGAAACGGGAGCATATCAAGCAGGTACGCGCGACAACAGCACAGCTCTGCAAGTCTGTGCGCCGACCGGGTTCTCGCTCAGCAGAACTCACATCAACACTTTTCTCCTCAGCACCTGATCTCCAGCGTCCTCATTTACTGGCACCACTGGGAATTACGGTGCACGCACAAATCACCTGGAAATTCCACTTACATGCACATGCAGTCTTTTACACAATATATGTACTGTAGCACATGCTGTATATATGTGTATTGCAGTGTAAACACAGATGTGTACAAAACGTGCAACTCAAAATATTCAATTTCTTTTTTTTTTCTTTAACCTTTATTTAACCAGAAGAAAATCCCATTGAGACGGAGAACAAGAGCCTCTTTTTCGAGGGAGTCCTGGCCAAGATAGGAAGCAGCAAACACGAAACCGTCAGAACAGTTAAAACACAAACAACAACTGAAAAGATTAAGCTATAACTAAATTAGGAAAAACAAATGCATATTGGGTTTTCTCAAATGAAACATAAAATTCTCTATGATTTGCAAATGCTAATTCCGTGTACTGTGTATACTGTTGTCTTGGCTGCCACAGCTCACTAGCTGTGTATCCCTCTAAAATTATTTTGGGATTCCTCCCATTCTTATTTGCAAACAGCCTTTAGTTCCGCAATATTCAGGGACTTGTTTGCACACACAGTTCTCACTACCACACTTCCAATTCCATGGTACTGTTTGCTGAAAATATCTTGTTTTATGCTCCGTTTCTCTCTCTGTTTACATCATTTCAAAGGAGAAGTCTCCCCCCTGTTGTATCTGTTTACCCGCCAGCTTATTTAGGGTCATCTTATTCACATTTTTCCTCTGCTGAACACATGCGTTGATGGAAAAAACTCCTAAATGTCGATTCATTACGGCCGTTATGAAGTTAGCAGTACCACACAAACAGTACGTATAGAAATACACGTGTTGCACTAATATAATCAGAAACGTGCAGCTTTGTGCCGGACAAACACATTAACCACACACACTTAGCGCAGAGGCTTGTCCCGACTTGTGTGCCGCCACATAATGTTGCTGACTGTTCCGACGTGCATGAACAGCAAACACACATCGTCCATATTAAACGAATGAATAAACAAGTGCTGCTCCGGGTCGGCTCCACCTTCTTGGAATACAGCGGTCATCGCTTTGCTGCTGCCTGTACACGTGTGTGTGTGTGGGGGGGGATCATTTCTTCTGCTCTGGTGCACCTGCGCAGCTGAAGTGTCAGAGGAGTTTATTCAAGTGCAGCACAACAAGCATAACCCAGACTTTGATGTTTCATCCTGTCGAATTTGGATCTGAGCAATTGTAGCCCGAGTGGGAGTGAGATATTTGCTTGAATAGCGAAAAATAAAGCAGATGTCTCCCGTCTGGCTTCCACTAACTCCTCCGTGTCTCTCCTTGTTTCTCTAGCTGGTTGAGAAGTTGACCACCATAGCGGAAGAGTGCCAGAGCGCCCAGATCAAAAAGCTCAGAGACATCTGTGAAAAGTAAGACGCCGATCACTGCACAGCCACTCGTAGATAGGGATGGGCGCCGATACCATCTTGGCACCTGCACTGATGCAAACGGACGTAAGCAGAGCGTAGCCCCCCAGAAGGCTCAATTGACAATTGAAAAAGTGGAGGATATTCACAAGGCAGTGGCCAAATTTGTGATGAAAACCTTCCATCCGTTTTCAAAGGTGGAGATGCCATCGTTCAGGTGAAAAACGATGTATTGCTCTGATGTAAGAATAGCATTTGTTGTGTAGACTGTACTTATCCATGCTATCCAGACAACTCATATCAATCTTTTGTAAATAATCGGTGTAAGTATGTAAATGTGTGTTATCGGCAGCAGTTGAATAAGAATTACCGGTAATATTCTGTGGTACAAAATGCCTTTAAAATAAAAAGGCGCTGTTTTTGGATGGTGTTTTCCATCCTTTAAGCACCGGTTTGGGACCCTTTTGGCACCGGAATCGGATCAAACCTAAACAAATACCCATCCGTACTCATAGACACCATTTTAGATGTGCCATCTCTGTAACCTTCGTTGTCTGATCAAAGGGAAAAGAAGGATCTCAAGAAGAAGATGGACAAGAAGAGGCAAGAGAAGATCAATGAAGCCAAATCCAAAGACAAGAACGTCACCGAGGAGTAAGTGTCTGCATGTAAAATGCTGCATTTGAGACACAGTAATGTACCTACACCGCCACTAGATGTCACTACACACCAATTGTGCAGTTCCATTGCAGTCCTTTGCTCTGTTTAACTGTTAAAATTCTTTCCACAGAGAGAAGCTAGAGATCAACAGATCATTTGTGAACGAGGTGGTGCAGTATATCAAGCGGGTAAGAGAAGACACGCTGTTACTGAAACGTCATAAAGCACAATCACACCATCTATACACTCCCGCCTCCCCGACATGTTGACAGCTGCAGGTGTGTTGTAGACGGTGTGCAGAGGGCTTATATTTGTGTGTGTGCTTGTGTGCAGCTGGAGGACGCGCAGAGTAAAAGACAGGAGAGACTACTGGAGAAGCACAAGGACATTCGCCAGCAGATTTTGGATGAGAGGCCAAAGGTGAGGAGCTGCGTTGGTTTGTCCTTCTCAATCCCCTCACATGCTCGCCACAGTTTTTGTTAGTTATTTACGTGGATTTTCAACAAGCCAAGATCCATCAGCCAGCACGTCCAGGATGCTCAGACTTTCTGTAGGTTGTAGTGTTGAATTTCAAACAGACTCACACATTGTCTGCACCACTGGCTGCTACTTTTCTACCACTAGTGGGCATCATGAGCCAGGTTTAGTGAGATGCAGCACTGCGCTGAAATTTAAGATGGACATTGTTGAATTGTGAGAGTGTTGTGGCCTCCCAAAATACAAATTCTACGGTTGTAGTTTAAGGAGATGCTATGGTAGGCGTGTCCTCAGTTCAGACAGTGTTTATATACGAAAGAAATTGCTCGATTAATATGAGGCTGAGGAATTGCAGTGTCACAAATGGCTTCTCTGCATCACATGTTGCCATATACCGCCATGCTATACGCTCACATGCTGTTTTTGATTTCATTTTTTAAAGTGGAGGCTTTCGTGTGTTTATGGTAGGTGTAGCATGACTGCTTTCCCCCCCGTTTTGAGCCACACACTTTATCACTGTGACTGTCATTGTAGGATGAATGTGCAGCTGAGGAGCATGGTAAGACCATCGTTGCATCCCAGTGCTCGGTATTAACACAGTGTAACAGTATTAATACGCAAGCTTTACATGCACCTGTGCTGCTGACTGGCAACAAGTGAATGCGCGTTGCATCTCTGTAATGACCGAGACCTCTCCGGCATCACAGACTGACAGATTCATCTCTGCCAATGTGCTAATTAGCAGCATGTAACATATGTAAGAGTGGACGGGTGGCACCACACCACTGTGGGGGTTCTGGTATTTGATTGCACTTGTGTCTTGTGAATCAAACCTAACAGTCAATGATGTATAACTCACCCATTCAAATCAAAATGAAAGGGGAATAGAGTTGCCTCTGAAATCACTGCAAGCGCGCTGGCGCAGGGGTGTAAATCCATGGCAATTTCCCAACCTGCCATCAGCTGATTTGTATATTGTTGCCACTAACTGTTGCTCTGTCATTCATGATTTCAACAACCAACTGTTGGAAGGTGGAGGGGGGGGGGGTCTGGTCGCACTGCAGCACTGTTTGGACTGCAAAGGCTCAGTGCTAAAGTGGCTCGCACTGGTTTTACAGCGTACATTGGCGCCTCCCGGAGCTGTGGATCTATCGCTCGCTCTGTCTGAGGCTGCATCTCAGACTGCACTTCAGTACGCGACGCAACCCACAAAACCTTTATTTTCCTTCTTACTTGAGCTTTTCAGAGGGTTATGTGTTATAAACTTTTGGCCAATGCCCCTCAGCTGTAGCAGCGTCCATTTCAAGCTCTTCTGTTTCGCCTATGAAATGTCTGCACTCGCTGTAAGAATCAGGAACGCGCAATGTTTTTGGATGTGGATCCGGGTAATTTGGCACCCGGATTGCACTGCTTAGCGCCAAATACACACAGAGACAACGGAGACAGACGTAGGCTGGATCGTTTGTTGTTGTTTTTTTCACTCTCATACACTTCATTAAACCATCAGCAATAATTTTGTTTTATTTTCCCTGAAAAATATGAACAGTGCCGCTTTACAGACAGCTATTGGTGTGTTAGAAGTAGACTATTTAACATTGCCAGGAGTTTCAGTCCAGTAATACCAGTTGGTTCCGCCAGAGGTGATACTGAGTCACGGTAACACTTTGGAGCAGAAACCGAACCATCATCCGCTGGGAATTAATTATGGCTTCTTGTGTCCACAATCTCATTTTTTTAGTCCCATCACAAAGCCAGAGCTATGGAACATGAATCCACTGGGAGAGCAGAGCTTTTCCCCTTTGCTTAATTCTAAGGAAGTTACCATTTCCTTTCTTTCATAATGAGGGTTTACTCGCCGCCATCCTGGCCTGTTTTCAGTCAACAGTTGAAATGAATTTAGCGGGTTCGATGACGTTACAGCTCAGAAATGAGGGGATTTTTGTCTAACGCTAAACTATTTTCCACCAGGCTACATGAAATCTACCCTGGTGTTTTTTTTATGTGTAATTCCACTGCTTGACAGTCAGTGGTACAAATCACTGTGTGTGGGTGAAAATATATTACCCCTTTGGCAGAGGTAATAACAAGTGTCTCATCTGTGACACGAAACTGCTGCACAATCTCCTATTTGGAGGTATAGTTTGTCACACATACGTCATATAGCACAAAACACGCTGAATCAAAAGGAATATTTTAATTCATAGAGATGCAATGTGATGATAAATGCAAAATTAATCATCTAAAACACATACTAACAGTCTTTTTCTCTTTTCCAATTATATTTCTTTGTCCTCTCTTATATGTGTGATGCATCTATGCATTGTGTTGTTATGTACGTACGTGTTTTTTCAATCTCAGTCACTCAAAAATCCCCAACAATTTGTGGCAAAATTTAGAACAAACCAGAAGTGACATCAAGATGCCAGACTAACGAGTAGATGGGATCTCGCTCCCGGTCCCGTGGCTGCTGTCAAATTAAAAGCAGACGAGCTTATTCCCCCGTTTGTATTCACAAGGTAGGTATTGTTGAAGAGACGAGCCTAATTCAGAAATGCGCTTTGTTGGAGACAGCTCCATAGCCACCCACTCTCAAAATGACAGCTCCTGGTGCCTTTGAAACCGCTGTGAGTTGAGTGTGGGAGGCGCAGTGAAGACATCTACCACCTCAACGATGCACATCCGGCAGGTCTTCCACTTTCAGCCGCAACGATGCTGTGAGGTTAAATGAAGAGGAGTCATGAAAAAAGAGTACGTTAAATAGCGTCTGGGATTTATGAGTATTTGCCCTGTTGATTATTGATCTGGTCTTCTTTTCTGTGACTCCTCATAATCCTTCATAGGCCCTCTCGGCAGTGATAACAACATTACATTGATTTCATTGTCGGCTGAATGCGAGCTGTATGAAGCGGGGTCGCTGGGGTCTAATCAACATTAAATTAAGCAGGTTTCCCCCAGATGAGATGGGGAGATGCTGCAGACCTCTGCTGCATATCATCTCAGGGCTGCAATTAGATTTCGCTCTGTTAGCAATCATTGCTTCCCGCACAATCGGTACTATTGTTTCCCTCGCCTAACCTGCAATGGCAATCATCTCGTCTGAATCAAAAGCAAAAGCTGTTCGTAGATGTAGCTAGGACTGCAGAGAGTATCGGCACCTACAACAGACGATCATAATAATGCGTTTTTGTGTAGTGTTCTCGTCAAGACCGCACAAACTGACAACAAGACCTAGACGAGACCTCTGAGGTTTGAGGATTATTGCAAAACAGATCAGAAATAGTTTTGTTTCTTAATCGAAATGCATTTGCTCTCTGCGTAACTCTGCATATTTTTTATTGAAGAGGCACAATGCAACAACCCCACAAAGATATTTTGGGTTTATTTCCTACAAAATAGGTATTTTCCTTGACTTGAGAGGGCTGAGTCTGTGTTGCTTGGTGCATAGGCAGCTATTTCCACTCATTTCAAGCATTTGAAGGCTTTTTTGTGATGTGCCAATATCAAATGTGGGTTCTTCAGGTTGAATGTAGCTTCTAAGTTGACTAGAAACCAATAAAAACATTTAATAAGAAGGCAGAGGCAGCAACTTCGGGGAAATAATCAATCCACCATTGATTGGAAGTGATTGATCGTCCATTCATTCCCAGACCGAGACAAGACCAGTAAGACCAAGACCAAATAAAAATGGCTTTGAGTCAGAGAGGAGACCAAGACCTTCAAAAAGTGGTCTTGAGACGGGCCTGATCTCTGAGACTTATTTTTGTGTGATTTGATTCGGTGAAATACTTGGAAAATAGTGAGAAAAGACAATGCAGAGCAACCCAACATTCCTTAAATCTTCCTCAAATACATTCAAAGAAGGCAACAAGTGGGAAGATGAGGGCTAATTAGTGTGGGTTTAATGATCTTGGATGGATTCATTGTTTCCACAGAGAGAAGCCACCAGCATCTGCCACAGTCTTTTTTAACATTATTGTGCTCATTTTTGGTTGCCCCAATTCCCGTGGTTCCCGTTTCGCGTTCACTTTGCCCTCCATTCGGCTGCGCGACATCCGCAAGCGCTCTTTTGGGTTTACCCTCAGAGATTTACAGCCAGAGGTTACCGTGTGACCTAGTGCTGGGGGATTTACCGGCCATGTTCCTGCTGTCAACATGTGTGTTCAACGGTCGTGGTTTACGAGTGTCATACAGTATCTCAAGAGCCGACCATGGACCACTTCCCACCTCTCAGCAGAAGGTAGACATTGTTTATTCCCATCATAGTCATTGTATGTTTCGCAAGTTTCCTTGTAACAGGACATTCTGCTTTCCAAGAACAGGTCATCAGCTCCGACACTTTGCGGGTGTGAGTTCGCTTTGTGCACGCAATGAATATCAGGCTTTGTAAAGACCTCGGCTCTGGTTCACAGGGGATCTGTGAATGTGGCCCATTCATCACGCTCAAAGTCCCCCCCAAAATTATATTCTAAATTAAAGGGAGATATTGTCGACAGCATCGGGTTTGGAATTAGCTCAAGGGGGGAACTTTGTTCAGTCGTGTCATCCTCGGATTAATCATCGGAAGCAGAGGAGATGGGGACTGAAAGAAGCGATATAGAGGGCCTCAGTGTCGGGGTAATGGATGATGACATGAATAAACAGGGCAAGGCTAATGTAAAAACACGTGTGTGTGTGTGTGTCGGCTTGCTATGTGTGTTGGTCTTTATGAATCAGGGAGAGGAGATGCAACATGCTTCCTGTCTCATGCAGTTCTGACCCAGTTTCCCTCTCTGGGCTGAGCGCAGCCACTAATGGACAGCTCTAACCGTCCCTGGTGGAAAAACCAGAGAGCAGCTCGCCCAGTGTGAGCGCTACGATGACACCACAGCCAGTGTGTGCACGATATTTGTGCAAAGTGTGATATACACAGGGTTTAGAAATCTTACTATCATGACCTTAACTAACAAATTTTCTGGAGACACTCAACAGCATAAATATAATTGCCAATTGCTCACTGATTTGTTTTGTTTTTTTAGTAAGGAACCACATGAGTGAAGGTTTCAAATACTGTTTAAAGAATACTAACATTTATTTCCAATGCGTTTCTTCTTGTTCTGTCTGACGAATGTTGAATGACGGTGGACAGCGAGGGACAAATTTGAAATTTTATAGCAAAGTCAAAGCATTTTTCACTAGCTACTACAATGGCGAGTGACCTAATTATTTTACTCGCCAAAACATATTTTTACAGGCATTTGGCGAGTGGCGAGTGCTAATTTTAACTATGGATATATGTATAAATTGTTGTGGACTTTGTGGTGGACTACTAACCACACACCAATGCTTTCCAAATAGGCAAATGAACACTCAAGTGCCCTTTGTTTGAAGTTGAAAGAATGCAAAATAAGAGCAACAATCGGTATCTAAGATCTCCCTTCATTTTAAGTAGTGTACGCTAGCAGCTGGTAAGCAAGAGAGGCAGAGTTTGTCATCACTCGCAGCGTGTGCGCTCAGGTGTCAGTATCCTGCTAATGAACCAATCAAAATACCCCACAGGAGTTGGCAGTGCCCGGCAATAAAGCTAATTCTGTTTGGCGACAGTCCTGAGAGCCTTTATCCCAGCACGCCGCCGCATCTCATCTTTTGTTGTTTGTGTTTCTGCCACAAGGTCAAGTAGCATTTCTAGCGACGCTCATTGGCAAATGAATCATGTCTGCGCTCGCAGTTGATGCAAGACAGAAAATCACTCTGCTACGTCTTTTCAGGTTTAGATTTTTACATTTTAGTGTCAACTTGAATCATTTTAATATGGGAAATAATGTGATTAGTTTGTCCTACAGTCCATTTGTGCTTCACCTCTGTCCGTCCTCTGTCCGAAACACTTTTCTAACCTTTAAGCTCCGCCTCTTAAAAGTCCAATCTGCTCTGATTGTTGTGCTGACACAAGCCTGAGCAAGCAGCCGATAACACACAGCAGCGTATTTAACACAAAATTCACCAGAGGAACCAAAACCTTCAGCAGCGCATGGAAGCGATGTGAGTTTGCCTCCGCCTCGCTGTCCAACATAAAGTTACAACCTCGCAAAAACCATCGAGGAATCCACAACATCATCAAAGTAATCAGTAACACAACTTAGAATCTCAGCGAAACTCGAAGCTTTACAAGTGACCTTGTGCTGTAACAGGATAAGATGCACAGACACAGTTCAGTCATTCCTTTTGGAGACATTTCCCTCGCCATCACATTAAAATGCAGCCACAAGATCTTGACATCTTCAGACGGTGGAGGCAGAGGAGGACTTTGTCATGTGTTTTCTTGCAGCCAGCAACATATAAATCACCGCACTCGGCGTGAACTTTTCACATCTTCCCGTAACGACAGCAGACAGTGAGCAATTTGCCGACCTATACACAAAAAAAGCCATGCTACGGAGCGGAAAAGAGGAGAAAAAAGAAACACAGGGATAATATGGCCACTTAGAGTCCCGAAGGTGGTCAGACTGGTTTTCATCAGGATTTCATCTCAGCCTTTTGATTGAATGATTGAAGAAGACTAATAGCGTCCATGTCGTAATTCCCCCATCCCTTCCACCTCTTTTTTTCGGCAATGAAAAGGCTATGGAATTGCGATAAAGCAATATGTTTCACAGCAGTGTGCGTCAGTGTGTGTGTGTGTGTGTGTGGTGCAAGCATGCGGTATTACACCAGGGACGTGCTGGTTCTCTTTTTCATAAATGAAAGAGGGAGAAAAAAGGAGGACGAAATGACGGTGTCTCCCCGCTGCGCCAGCCTTGAATCAATATACAAATCTCTCACACACATGCACATATAGAGTACATGCGCACACACGCACATCTGTTAGACAAGCGGGAGTCCTGTGCGGTCGTCATGGAAACTCGGGTTCCCCACCAACCACCGCCACCTATTATACCCTCATCTATCCTTCATGACTCTCTGCAATCTGTTAATTTGGAACTGAATCTCTCGGATGACGCAATCTCCGAGACGGTCGAAGGAGGCGGCGGGAGGGCGGGAGGGAGGGAGGGAGGAAGAGAGAGAGAGGGAGGGAACAGGTTGGAAGAGAGTTGAGGAGGAGGCGAGAAAAGATGGGACCACCTTCTCTCTCTTTCTTCGCAACCTCTGCTCATATCTGTGTGTGTGTCCCCCCCCTCTGACTGGGCGGTGTAGGGGTGGCCACCATATGCCCCCTCATCACACACTTTGATCTATATCATCTCTGCCTGGTGGGTTTGCGTCGATAATGTACTTGTGTCTATGAGTACACACACACACACACACACACACACACAAGCAAGCCCAGCGCCAGGGAACACCGCGTGCGAGTGTGCGTACATGTTGCATGCTTGGTTACTCCCCTGCTCTATTATGCCAGCTGCTATTTTAGCTGGGCGCGCGACTGTTCATTATGTATGCCCACATGTGCTAATGAAGCTCTCGGGGGTTTTGCTCCGTCTAAGGAACGCTCGCTAACCTCCCGGCCGGAAGACTCTCCTCGCCACGGTGGGATGCGGGGGGGGGTTATTTGTAAAAGGAGCCGCGTCCCGCCGCCGCCGCCCTGCCCCATGTTCAGAGGCACCAACTCTTATTAGAGGCAAGCATGGGACGTACACCTCTCAGGTTGAATTAAAAACGTCCACCTGGCACGTGTCCTGGAGAGCGTTTCGCTTTTGAATAGAGGCGTCCCGATACACTTTCGATATGATAGCGATATTGCAGGCTTGAGTATTGGCCAATACCGATACGATATCAGCACAATCATACATACTTTCATGACTTATTTTGTAGTAAGGAATGTTAGAAAAGGCTTGATCAAGTGATATTACTCAAACAGAGAACAATAGTCAGCAAAAGTAGCTATGAGAAAAACTGACCCATTTATTATTAACCAATGGCTGACATACATTTGAACCTTAAACAGGAGAATATTCTACATAGAAGAGCTGGAGTGGAGTCTGGAATGGACTGCTTGTATCGGAGTGCTTATATCAAAGATTTTGAATGCAGGCCGATATAATCCGATACTGGGTTTTTGTTTTTATTTTGCTGATATTGGACCAATATCAATATTGGACCAGGACACCCCTAGTTCAAAGACACAAACCCTTTTTACATACAATCATGCGATGTACACCACTAAATAAAAACATCGACCTGGCACATGTCCTGGCAGCTTTGCCAGACTAGGATAGGTATCGTATTTTTACGATAATTTCACCCTCTGTATGATGTACGATCAATAATTCCACAAATCCTATAATGTACGATAATTTGACCCCTTCAATACAGGATCGATCCTACACTGCGCATTTTCTCACGTGCCTCTTTACAGCCAATCAACTCACAATGAGGCTGCGCTGTTGTGCCAGAGGCAGCTTTTATCCAACAGTGTTGTTAGTTAATCAAAATGTAAAACTGCAATATAAGCGATACTCTACAAGATATATGGTATTGTTTTACTGTAGCAGATGGTCCTGAGCAATGTCAAATTTGGGTATTTAGCTTCCGATAATATGTAATTTTCCATCTGGCAACACTGTGTCCTGGTGAGCTTTCCCCTTTTGAACCAAGCCATGCAGGGATTACACATGGTGGAGGCATGCAGATATGGGTTTTTGTGAGGGCTTTTTAGATTCATGGACCAAAGGAGGGGAATCTGCGAGAAGAAGCAAAGCAGCAGATGAATTATCCAGAAAGAGTCAGGAAAGGGCACCGACAAACATAAATAGCAGCTCAGGACAGATATAGGAGACAGGCGGGAGTGTGCGGCCACATGGACGGGCGGCCGCTCCCCGTCTCGGTTTCATTACCCATGTTGTTCTCTTTCACCGACCCGCCGCGGTTCATTTTCATAGTTATGACCAATACGGTGGAAAGAATGTAAATGAAGGAAAGGCGTTCTCTGCCCTTGCTGCTCTCTGACACACTCCTTCACACACACACACACACATAACTTGTGTGCACTGCAGCACCAACCTCCTTTTTTTCTTCAGCGAGGCGGTAATGGTGACAGGGTGGTGACCCTGTCTCATCTCGTGGACATGGGATCTTGGCTTTGGCTTAATTGGCCTGTGTTTGGATACACAGTATTAGATAAAGGTTAGGAGACTCAGACACACACACGCACACACACACACTCACACATCTATAAACCTGACGCTAACCAAACCTCTGCTGTGCCTGTGGTGATTCTTTGCACAGAAGACTGTCAGGTTCTTTGAAATGGTCTGAATAGAAGCAGAAGCTGGCAAGTATATCAATTCAAAGCCAAGAAACACACACACACACACACACACACACACACACACACACACACACTCCCCTTAGGCATCCCTACTGTGACTGTAAGATGACATCCCTGCCACCCCGCTTTCCCTCCTCAGTCCTCCACTTTCAAACCAACCAGTCAAGAGGCCATGCGTGCTTATTCTGCTCCCAGGTTTCCCTAGTTAGGGGGAGTTTTTCCACCACCGCAGTCAAAGAGCGGCTCCTCGACGGGGGGGATCGTGAGCTGCCCTCCTGTACGTAAAATACAATTTAATTGACCAGATGCAGCGCAGTTGCTGGTCGAAGGCTTTTTTTTGTGTGTGTGTGGAGCCGCAGCAGGCGTTATGTCACAGGCTCAAAGCAAAGAGAAAAAAATTAATTTGGCTCTTCAGAGGCCTTCTCCGCATCCCTCGATAGCTTCTCAAAACGAGGACAGCTGGTGAAGAAGGTCAGAGTGCTGTATTTTAAGAAATAGCAGAAATGTGCGCGTGTGTGTGTGGTTTGTTGACAGATGACGGGTCTTCAGAGATGAGGGACAGATTTAAACGCTGGCTCCATGAGCGCTGCTGGTTGGTGTCCAAACAGACCACACACACACTTGGGAAGCATTACAGATCAAACCTTTGATGCTATTTGGTGTCTTAGCTCGGCAGTAACTATTAAAAACTTTAGCAGCTCTAAAGTGGAATTGGAATTGGGGGGAAAAAAATCACAAGACACCAGTTCGATCTTTCCCGTCTATCTTTTCTCTCCATTTTTCTAGTCTTAACGCGCTGTCACTCATCCCACTCATCCCATATGCAAAAGGACCCACATGGCTACGGATCCACAGATGCACATGTGTTTGACCCTCCAACACACACACACACACACACACATCGCACACGTCTGCCCCCTGCTCCCACCTCCTTCACACAGGCCGGCGTGCCATCAGATGGGAGAAAGATGACAGTTTTAATCAGAGGGTGTTTGAGCCTCAGCAGGCATGGTAAAGGCAGCCTGTGCACACACACACACACACACACACAGACACACACACACACACACGATGAGCGGTCGTCCCACCCCTAAGTAGGTCATGCGCAGTGCAGAGCGGGCAGAGGGAGAGAGGAGCCGCGGTGCATCTTTAGCCATCTGGTTGTGATGTGCTGGATGTCCGCTCTGTGAGACCCACTGAGAGAGTGAGAAAGGAGGGAAAAAAATGAAAAGAAAGAAAAAAAAGCGAGGGAGGGAGGGAGGGAGGCATGTTACCGCCAAGGTGACCTTCAGATGCTGAGCTTTGGAAGGGGGGCTTTGGTTTCCACTCAAAACATCCAGGAGACGTGAATCACAAGAGCCTTGTTTTAACACAAAGGCAGATGACATCGAGTGCAGCGGCCCTTTGGTTTGGAGTCTGGACTCAGATTTAAACCAGGATTTGGTTTTTCACTTTAAGCGCACTTTGAACGTCTTGTGAAGGTGCGACTAGGGATGTCCCGATCCGATATTGATATTGGTCCGATATCAGCAAAACAAACGAGTTTTGGATTATTTTGCATCTAAAATCTTCAATATAAGGAACTCTGATACGAACAGTCCATTGCAGACTCCGCTCCAGCACTTCTAAAATATCTAATTATTTGCTTTTATTGGATTTATTGAAGTTATTTTTCAGGATCTTCTGGTTTATTTTTTATTTATTTTATTCAATTGTAGAATATCCTCATGTTTAAGTCATAAAAGTATATATGATTCGTGCTGATATCGTATGGGATTGATATCGGTAATGACCAATACTCCAGGCTGCAAATAATCTACAACGACGTCAGTTTGCTAAAGCCGTGCCGACTTGCTCTGCTCGCGAATGAAGTGGAGGCTCAATCTCGTAGAGTGAAGTGAGGAGCGAAGGACATTGGAAAGTCGAGAAAGCGGGGTGGCGGTCCTTGACCTTCACTCCTGCTCCTCCTCCTCCCCCTGTTCCTCCTCCTGCTGTATTTGATATTCTTAAAGGTGTATGTCTGAGATTTGAAGGCATCTGTGTGTTATTCTATGCTGTGGTTTGGAGACTCGCTGACGGTGAATCATCTCGGAGAATTCAGCTTTATCCCTTTGCAATATCTTGCAGGAATGTGTACATTCCTTTCATTTTATTTTTTTTTGCAGATTTTTTTTGCTGATTCACAGCATCAATATTTCCAATGTTGACGTTTGCGATGAGTCAGCCCATTGTAATATTCTAGAAGTGGGATTGTTTGTGTTCACCCCGGCGTTAGAAACCTCATTTGATGGACAAAGGCAGCTGCATCCCAGACGAAACCTTTCTTAAAACTCCGGCGACATTTTTGGATGTGAGATGCTGATGTGACTGTATTGAGCTGTGAGACTCTGACACCGTTCGTCTTAGAGGCTTTTTCTTTTAATTACTGCTCTCCCATGGGAGCCGCTCGGGTAGTTAAACAGAGAAATCAGCATTACCGCAATTATTGGCTCACAATGAAATGAATACAATCTTGTCATCTGTAATCATTGGGGGAGTCTTTGCCTGAGAGAAAACAGCTTCTCCTTTGAATCTCACCTAACAGGAGTAGATGGAGTTTAACGATACGTGGGTGCAGAGGAGACCCCCCCCCCNNNNCCCCCCCCCCCCCAACCCCACCCACCTAACTCTGGTCTTTCCTTTTTTTTGTGCATTTTAGAACAAACTAATACCCATGCAAAGTTTGGTGCGCGTGCTAACATTGGCCGTTATCAGCATTGATACTAGATACCAGTCAAATTCTGCCGATGCTGCCGCCGATAAAGTGAGATCATTAACTCCACGGATAAGACGGGAAATGTGCGTGATGAGCTCATGGAGAAACTTTACAACTTTGGAGCACAAAAACTTTTCTGAGAAGTAGGAAAGAAATTGTGCCAATTCAGTTAATAAAGCAACAACTATACATTTTACATCGGTGTCGAGTATCGTGATAAAGCTAATATATTGTATCACCAGGAAACATCGGCAGACGCTCTACAAAATGTATATTACATAGATTAGCATTGGGAAAAATACCGCAAAACATTCTTCAATTTTTAATAATTTAATATTTATTCAGGGCCTGAGCCAACTGCATGCAGTGCAGGAGGCCGTCTTGAAATCCGAAGAGAATTATTGTTTTGTCTTTTGCTATTTTGGGTAAATATATATAATATATTCTTGACATCGATGCTTTGGCGATGGGTTATTCTGCTCGGCAGTTAGCGGAAACCAAAACAGCTGATGAGTGAAACAAACTGCAAAATGTGTTTCAAATCTGTTGACCTTTTTGTCCACACGTGTCGACCGTTGATGACATTTTTTGGGAGACGTTTGGGTGAAGTTCGGGACACAGGCATCGGCCTCCTGATGAGCTCTTTCCTTCCCGTAGTTTCCCTCCCTGGTTAGTCATCGCCCCTCTGGCACCGCTCTGATATGTCACCATATTTGCTTTGCGACGACTTTCTCAGTTTCCCGCCCCGGTGAAACTCCTTCTGCTCATGTGTTACTTTGTGTAACACGTAACAAGCCACGCAAAATCTGTTTCTCACCATCGCCTTTTGTAGTATTTCGTGCCACCAGGCAACCAGCCGCGCTCTTCCTGTTTGCACTGGTCCAATGTGCCTCAACGGTCGTAAAATAAACCTCATTAATTTTATTACGTTTCCACCCCCTTCATTTATTAATTGGTCACAGTTTGGATAGAAATAATATAATCGCAATGAGAGATTTGTGAAAGTTGCCTCGTGTGGGTTCAAAAACGAACACATGAGAGCGGTTGCTGCCGTCGTGATTGGAAGCAGACAGTTGGTCTTTCATGAGAAATTTGGCATCATGTCGTATGTGTAATTGGCAGTGTTTGACTTTTTTTGCTGCAGTGACAGCTTCTGTGTAGACAGATATAATGCAAGTAGGGGTGTCCCATTCCGATATTGATATCGGATATCAGATGCTGGTCCGATATCAGCAAAACAAATGAGAATCAGGTTATATCAGCCTGCATCTAAAATTTTTGATATAAGCACTCCGATACAAGCAGTCCATTCCAGACTCCACTCCAGCTCTTCTATGTAGAATATGCTTATGTTTAAGTTAAACTAGTGCTTATTTTGCACTTTGAAAATACAATTTTTGGTTTTTATTGGATTTATTGAGGCTATTTTATCAGGGTCACTGTAGAATATTGTTATGTTTCAGGTTAAAATGTGTGTAAGCCATTGGTTCATAATAAATGGGTCAGTTTTTCTCATAGCTACTGTTCATATCATTTGTGCTGATATCGGATCGATATCGGTATCGGCCAATACTCAAGGCTGCAATAGTGATATCATATCGGAAGTGAAACGGTTGTATCTGGACACCTCTTAATAAAAGTAAGTGTAAATTGGAGATCTACAGGCCAACCGAACATGATGCAAGGTGCCTTTCACAATAAAAGCACTTTAATTGGGTCTTTAATTCTTTAATTGGGATAATCTGCATCCCAAGTAAAAGTATCCGTCATCTGCATCAGAAACCTGTGAAAAGGGGGAAATAATGAATGCTCTTTTTTTCATATATCGTGTATAATCCACAAGAGGGTTTTCTTTTGTTTGTTTTTTAGTTGTGTCCATCGTCCGGAGTGCGACTCCCCGGCTCACGTGTCCCCTCTTTGTCCCCAGCTGCAGAGCGATCTGGACCAGGAGTACCAGGACAAATTCCGCCGGCTCCCCGTGGAGATCCAAGAGTTTGTCCAGGACAGCAGCAAGGCCAAGCTTAGCGACGACACCAGCGGCGGCGGCAGCGTCCACGGCAACCTGTTGTCGTCCTCGACGGCGGAGAAGCTCAATCACAAGGCATCGCAGTCCGAGGACGAACCGGAGGAAGGCTCGCTGGAGCGCGTCTACGACACGCCCCTTTAGAGAGGCGCCGCTCTGGGACACTGATTGGTGGTTTGCGACCACAGATCTAGGATGAGACTGCCCCCCCACACACATACACACACACACACACACACACACACACAACTTTAGCCCTAAATTTAACCAGTGGAAGGATTAGATCAAATCTGGTTGGTGAGTAGAGGTCGCAGTCCCGTCCGGAGAACCAAGTTTCGTGTAAATAGTACCTTTTGTGTATTTGTATGTCGCCTGTACGTTGTCGTCTCTTTCGGTACGGCCACAGGATGTGTTACAAAGCACTCACTATTTGCAGGAAATAACTTACTTGAACTATTGCACAGAGAGAGAGAGCGAGAGAGTAGTTTCTTTTGAATTATTTTTTATTCTCGTATAGACGGTCGTGGCGGTCTGTGAGGTGTGTGTGTGTGTGTGCGGAGCCATGGTTGGACGTCGTCAGTTTCAAGTGGCTCCTACTGTAAAAACAAACCACTGCATCTTCAGCCTTTGAAGCTTCCATCTTTGTAAGATTTAGACTCACCTTTTACGTATTTGCACTGAAGACTCACGACATAACTGTGTAACTTAAATTAACTTTAACCCAGAGGCACTGGTGGCTTGCTGGTTCGCGATTTCGTTCTCACAGAACTAAGCCTACGTGTTGCTGCTATTTTCTTTTAATACCCATCAGTTTGGTTTTTTTTGTAATCATGATTTGATTTGTATGATAGAAGCACGGAAATATGGTCCTTTTTTTTTTTTTTCCGCTCATTTATACTAAGTTGTTTGCAGGCATAATTGTGCCCATAGAGGAAGTGAAGGGAAAGCGCGTTGTACAGTATCTGCATGTATTTGAACTAACTGTAAATGCGACAGTAGCTCTGTGGCAGCGACGGTTATTAAATGTAAATCTATTTTCTCTGACGTACCTGAACTAAACCTC
>CAESWR010000129.1:584366-594991 GCA_903171835.1 Mullus surmuletus | reverse complement strand
ACCCCGACCCCTTCCCCTCGGATGGATTTCCGACCACAGCCAGATATTTGTCAAAGGCCTGCTGACATTTTTCTTCAGCCACTTCTCGCTTGTCATTTAAATAAACCTTAGGGCCTCGTACATAAATCCATTAGATGGCTATCATAACAAGCTGTGAAAGTACTGTAAAGTTTATAAAAGTGGTCGCAATCAAAGCAGATCATAAGTGGAGGGTTCGTAAACATTGCTTTGGCTAATGTCGGGAGGCTTTTTCTTTCCTATATGACATCCAGAAAAAAGGGAATGATGGTTAACCTTGAAGGAAATGGCATAAATCACAGGGAGGGCAGTCGGTCACATCAAAACAAAGTTCAAATAGACTCGATTGTTGTTGCCCTGCCAGCGCGCCAAGCAAGATGTTAACAATGTCACATTTCCAAAGTTGCCAAACATTCAGTCAACAAAGAGAAGAAAAATAGTATAGTAGTACAACACACCCAGAGGATCTGTTCTACTTATTTGTACTTAAGGACATAAATTAAAAGCCTCTTTCACACACTTGCGTCATTGTCTAAATACGCTGGCAGTTTTTGCAGGATTTCTCAGGGCTGTTTAAAGGCCACCAGTCACTCCTGCGCCTCGTCACCGACTGCAAGTTCAAACCAGGCGAGTTGCGCCGCCCTATGAACCAGTGTTTTCCACTTGCTGCCCGGCGTGTCTTCGGGTTCTCCGCTTTGTCTGTCGACTTTGCTGACTTTTCCTCTGGTGCTACTGTGAGGTTGACATTTGTGGAAGCGTCCTGACGACGTTTGATGGGCGTCTGACACATTGGGAGCAGAAGATACGATCTACTGGGTTGAGTATTTTACACACAGTCATGCAGAAACAAAATGACACTGGATGAATTTGGTGATTGCCCAACGCTTTGAATTTGAGAAAAGATTAAATTGCTGTGAAATCAAGATTCAATTCAACATTATATAGCGTCAATTCAAACGGTTATCTGCAGGCACTTGAACGAAGAGAAGGTATAGACCACGCTCAGCCACCAAGGCCGAGAAAAACTCCCTTTAACCAAAATACCCAGAGCATTACCGCAGCTCAATCCAGCTGGCTGGGTGTCTCCCTAGTTAGCCATCTGGACTTTAGGTTATTGTATAAATTTTAACTAAAGCTTTGGCTAAGGTGGCTAATTTTAGCATGTTGACACACAAAGGGATAGTGGCATTGCTCTGCCAATCTGGCACTGTTTTAAGAATGTAAGCATTTGTCTCAAAGCAAAGTTGGGCCGTCATGGTGGGAACACGACTCCTGTTTTTAAATTAGAAGTGTGAAAAATCCTCATAAAACCAAAGTAATCATTTCCCCCGCGCAAACCATTTTCGAGTTGAAAAATCCATCCAAGCATTTTCGCTTTACGAGTCAGTCCCAACAAGTCTACACCCACACAAATCACATGGGTGCTGAGACGCGCTGAAAATGAGCAACAGAATTTTATATTCCATTTAATAAATGATGTGCTTGGTGGGAAGTGTTGTACAATAATGAGATCTGGGGATAAGAATCACTTGTGCTGGTTATTTATCGGGTCCCTAATGCAAAAACAATCTTTAAAATCTGTCACTGATGCAGCCTTTGAGAAAGCCAGTGCTTTTAGTATCATTATTCTACAAACAATTACCAAGTTGATTCACACAAGATTGATCTGCTGATTGATTAAATGTTAAATGAACAGATTTAATGCGATAGTGTAAAGTGAGATTTCCTGTTTTTCTCTCAGACTGAAAACCGTAGAGAATTATGATTGCCTTTTTTATTGATGTTTTGCAAACCAACATTTGGAGAATTATAGGAGCGAATAACCAAGATTTTAAGTGAGATTGGAAATGATAGTCCCCTGCAAACCCAAGTGACGTCCCATCGTGTTTGCGCAGAGCTTTGGTGATCATTTACACAACAAAGTCCTGTGATTGACGGCCGGATCAGCAGCCCGAAGCCCGGCCCAATCCCTCAGATAAGTGTCATAAATTCCGTGCTTGAAAACGACTTTAGTGACAATGAAATGCAGCAAATATCGGTAATGGCGCCATTGGCATTGGCTGCGATTGAATGATGTGGTAAACAAGGCGGCTCGGTGCCAGTGGCCCTGGATTCTGGACTCCATCACCGCTAAGGCCATCCACTAATTATCCAGCACATTGGTGGGAGGGGAGAAGGGCTCGCTCCCTTTGTGTGCGCTCAGCGAGACCCAGACCTAATTTTGTCCGTCCTGAAGACAAGTCGTCCATCATTCTCCGAGGCACAAGAAGTGATGTTCTTCTCTGTGTGTTCTCATCGACTCGCTAAGTATAAATATTCTCCCTCTCACCTTTTCTTTCTGCCTGGGTTTTTTTACTCTCTTTGGCTGTCTTTCTTTTGTCCGGCCCCCGGGGAGCCAGCTTCTGACAGCATCACGCAGAAAAGAGAGTCAAAGTGTATGTGAAATATTTGGGTGTGTGTGCATCTCTGTGTGTGTGTGTGTCTGACTGCACTACTCTCTTCCTCCGTCATACTCTGCTTCTCTCAGGACTTCTCTTCTTTTGTCTGCTTCCCAAAGTCTCCCAAGTTCCACTGAGGAGACCATAAATGCTCCATTCAGGCCAGCACCGCCTGTTCAGACTATTCATAATGTTTTATTTGATGGTCTTTTTTGCTTTTTGATTGTCAGGTACTCGATTGATTCATGTTATTTCAACTAGTCTTGGAGAATGAAAGGAAAAATATAATGACTTTGGTCTTTTTTTAAAAACCTTTGAGAGGTTGGGTTTAGTTCATTTTTTGAAGATGGCTTAAAAAGAGCATTAGCGCTACCAAATTCTGCTGATGTACAGTAGATGAGTGATAAGGGGATGTCATTAATTCTACAAATGTAATGTAAATGTTAAAAAGCCGACAGTTCATTTAACGCCTACTACACCACAATCAAGCAGGATAAAATCCTGTAGTATTTTGAAATGAAAAAATGATCTTTGACAAGCGTTCTCAGTGCTAGAGTCAAATATGTTCCGTCACGATTGTTAATAATGACAAGCAATGGGCAAAATTGTATTTTCAGCCCTTTTGGTTTTTTCGCAGCGTGCAGGTTTGATGTTTTCTCACATATTTTAGAGGGGATGCTTAAAGACCTCCCTCACATGTAAAGCTGTCACCGCTCCAAAGCTTTTCCAATACTAGAACAGACTCAGAACATCCCATTAAACAGCTGATGGGTGTAAGCATTTTAATAATCCCCCTGCGCCAGCTCTCGTTTGTATTCTCCCCCCGATTGTGTTTCCGAACATTAAGCTGATATCTGCGGCTGACGGAAGGTGTCAAGAAGCATTGCGTTAATTTTGAGACATCGCTAGCTGTACCTTCGCAGAGCTCCGACACAGCAGAGAGTGAAAGGTACAACGAGGCAGGGATCGGTGGTGATGAAATAATTACTGTAATGTAGCTGGATCACATGCTGCGCTGCTCCCGGTGACTCCTCATGTGTGTGAAGGCAGTTTGAATCCAGGGTGGGAACGGCAGACGGG
Source organism: Mullus surmuletus (assembly GCA_903171835.1). Taxonomy (NCBI): domain Eukaryota; kingdom Metazoa; phylum Chordata; class Actinopteri; order Syngnathiformes; family Mullidae; genus Mullus; species Mullus surmuletus. The sequence goes on along the minus strand of CAESWR010000129.1, from coordinate 591,455 downwards.
TGACAAGCTGCGTCCGGAGAGGTAACTGAAGGATGCGAATACACGGCGTAGGTGTAGCTGTATCAAAGACGGGGTTGATTTCATGCAAATTCTGAGGTTTATAACTCGTGTCGTATTTCTATTCCACAAGTACATCACAAAAAGTCAGAATCCATAATTGAGAAATGGATGTTAAATTACCTTTAGGGGTTGGGAATCACCCTACTGTGTAATACAATATATTGGTACAAAGATCTGAGCATTTCAGCCTTATATAATCTGATATTTGGCTCGATTTCACACCAGTAGAGCGGTAAATCGTAGTGTTGTTATTCAGTTTTCATCCCCATGTAGTGATTTATAGTTGCCATGTAATCATTTCTCGCTGCTTCTGTTGCCTTAGGTTTCCCATCCCAACTAAAACATGCTTTGATTCATAATGATAATAATAATCCCTATTTTCAGCGCTTGATGCTTCAGGTCTCTGACCACAGAAGCGACACTTTCCAATCTGGTCATCCGGCTTTAACCTTCTCAGAAACCCCCGCCGCCCTATGGGACACAGCTGCATGATAAACAGGGGGCGGGGTTTTCTCAGAGCCGTTCGGGGAGTTGCAGTTGTTTGATGTCCTCTGACTGTGGCTCTCAGAAGAGCGGCGGAGAAATGGACGACGGGTTGACTTTGGGAAGGAAGTTTCAAGTCCCCGATAGACCGGGACAGGTGGCGTCCGTGGCAGCGCAGCAGCCAACAGCGAGTCCCGCAGAGAGCTGCGTGTCAGGGGACGGGCCGGGTCGGTGTCCTAAAGCTGCAACATATGCTGTCCCTCCTCATCCACTTTCTCTTTACGGCTAAACCAAGTCGTGAAAGATCTTTTAATAACCCAACCTCCCCCAGCCATGTTCTGGCGTGGTCTTAAACAATGGCTTAGAGTACCTCCTGTTTTCTAATCTCATTTTCTTTCATATGAGTTCAGTTAACTTTATTTTTGCCTCCATAAACGCCAGGAGCCTGCCATGTGCAGTACATCCTGATGATATCCAACACAGCACACTAACAATAACACCAGTGTTGAAATATGATATTACATGTATCATTAGAGTTAAACTTTGCCATAAACACTATAAAGTGCAGGATGATTATTTACGTGTTGAAAAGAAGTCAAACAGCCTGAGGAAGAATACGTCTTTTGAACTATAACTCGTCCCACAGGGTTTGTCCTCAAAGAAAGAGGCTGTTGGGTGAGACGATAGATGTTAGAAAGCTCTCTCTAATAATATCCAGAGCGTTAGCATTCATAAAAGAAAATGCAAGGGGGGGTGACCAGTAGTTATAAATGCAGACTCATCTATAAGCAGTTTGACTTCCAAACCAATATGTGCAACCATATAAAAGGCGATGAAGCAACTCGATGATGATACCAAGAACATGAAAGACGGGTTGGACTGCGGCTGAAGTCTGTAATCTCTGTTTCAAAGATGATACTCAACGCACTACTCACAAGGCGAATGCTTCTCTTTGACATGCTGATTCGTGTAATTTTGCGGGTAACCCAAGCACAACAGCAGCATCAGTCCATTTAAATATTTTAGTGAGTCATTACGAGCAGTAGTCAGCTGTGCATAAGGATTTAGTAATGATGACAGGCAGCCACCCCGGGGAGCCCCAATGTTAATTGTAGACGGCTTTGTTGCTTTATGTCCCTCAACAAGTTAGAAACCAGAAACGCATGTCTTGGTCGGTCCCCTGACACTCGCTGTCTTTGGAATTATTCACTTAAAAACTGAGATGATGACGTCATGTTTGCAAACATATGAGGAATGTTTCAGCACATCATACAGTCTATATACTCTGTGGGGAAAGAAGCAACCTCTCATCATAATGGAGGTTAGTATCATTGCTCTGTAATCATTCAAACATGTTGCATTAGCTTTTACAGGCACGGGCAGCTCAGCTGCATATTCGAGACAGGGAGGATCCTTGAATTGCTCGGGGATTATTGAAAATATTGTGCCTGCCCTCAGGAACCCGATAAGGCTCTGCTGCTTTTGTAAGGATTATTTTAAGAATTTTTCTGTCTGACCTCTATGATGATAAAAGGGTTGCCCAGTCTATCAATCACCTGGGTTGGTGTTTAAATCACAGCCCATCTTTTATTTCCACGGCAATGTTACCATGCAAAATGAATGACTGGTTGCTGGATGCAAACACGTACAGTGACGGGAGTCTGGATGTGCAGGTGTGTTATTTTTAGACTTTGCTATTTCAGGTAACGTAGATAATGTCACTTCCCCTGCCATATCTCATGTTCTGATACCTGTGGGAGTGGGCACGTTGGTGCCCGGGCACACGCACGCGTGGCTGCTGTCCTTTTAATCAGCACCCTTGTGTGTTTCCCCCTGCAGAGCCGTCATTGGTTGAGTGATGACGGCGGAGCTGCCACTGTTTACATCATTTAAATCCTCATGCAGGCAGGGGCGAGATTACCAGCCTCTTACCTGTTGCCCTAATCAAAGAATTATTACCGCGCCGCTTGATGTCACTCAGAATAGCATCGTCTAAAAATACTCTAAAAAACACTCACGAAGATAGAGGAAGCCCTGCAGGTAGCAAAGTACATGCATGTTTGGTAACGTGTACACATCACTGGAGGACAAGGGCGAATGTGGGAGTTTCCATTGACCAACGCATTTACCAACCCCTTTCTTTTTGTTGTTGACTTAATAGAGGAACAAGTTCAATAGAGGAACTTGTAGAAAAAAATCTACAATAAACTTTACAATACGATATGATAGAATTCGTCACAACCATACCATACCATACAGTACGATATGATGCAATACGATTGGGTATGATAACATTTTGTCAGAAACATGTCCAAAATTATCTTGCATCACATGAACTACATAAATGTAACATACTCTACATTCATCTCGATACCATAGGCACAAACAAACACATTTATAGATGAGCAGAAGAGGCCCTTTTGAGATCCATAAAGTTCTATATTTAGCTTTTGGCCTGATTGTTGTACAAAGAGAGTTTTTCAGTCTAACATTATTTAAATGTGGAATGCCGCCTTTCCGGCCCAATCCAGCTGTAGGGTCAGAAGTTGTGGTTTTAGCCATTCTCCACATGTTGTTATGATAGGAAGATTCTTAAAGCTTTTCAACAGGCTGACCTATGATCAATCATGTATGTGCAAAGGAGGCCTGGCGAAAGCACTGGGTGAAAACACTGACAAAGCTCACGGGTATAGGGCTTTCTTGATAGCTGTCCTAATCAATATTACACAGGCGGAGGACTTGCTAGGGATTGATTTAACAGGATGTCTTTTTAATCTGCCTGTTTGGTTACTTGTCAACTCAAAGTGCCTGTAATCATCGCCTGCCTGTCCATCTGGCCCGGACGGCCGGCTTCTGCTTCAAAAGCCAGAGAGGAACATAAATACTCGCCGTATAAGTGACACGGCTTCCCTTTTTTGGTGCAAAGCGTACCCACTGATCCTCTCCCCTGGGTGAAGAGGCCTGTGAACAGCTCTTGGCCCCCGGAGCCACTTGACATGTAGAATATGTGATCCACATAAGCTGCCACTGTCGGAGAGGCCCATCATGTGAAGAGGAGAGGAGTGGGGAGAGGGAGGGAGACGGGTAGATAGGAGGCTGATGGTACACAGGCAGGAACCATCGCTGCCTGTTAGCTAATCCTTGCCTCTGTCCAAGAACCCCCTGATCCTTTTTAAAAGTGCTCACATGCGGCGGCTGTTATTCCTTGTGACTTGACGTGGTGCGATGCTGGACTTCATGTTAATTAAGGGCCGTGTTTGTTCAGTTTGGACCATTTTTCGGTGATCATCCACACTAGGGTTGTCACGATATCAGATTTTCACTTCACGATTATGAAGCAAAAAATTTCACGATAACGATATTATCATAAATAATAATGGTACAATCTATGAAATGGATCCTAAACTGTATTTATGATTTTTTTTCTCTCTTGGCAGATTAATTACAATCAAAATACCTATCTAAGGTGGTATAAAGACAATATGAAAACAGTAACATTATAACTGCATACAAAAAGTGGGCGGTTCTCAAGTATTACTGGATCATTTACACAATATGATCATAGGCACATTTTTTACATGATATTGAAATTTCATTTTGTAATACCACGATTATCGTCATTAGCGGTATATCGCGACAGCCCTAGTCTACGCAAGCAATCGGACAGGCGTAGGGATGCATGTTGTGAAGCTATTTTGGATAGTAGCCATCATATATTGCTGAACATAATTGAAATAAACAGTACCGATGTGCACGGTCGGTGATTTTGAGATGTCTTTTCTGGTAAAAAATAACTCATTCTTTTCAGTCTTGTGATCTATTTATACACTAAGCAACCTAAATTTAGACTATTGAATCACTTTGGTGTCGTAACCCCTAAAGTATCGTAAAAAGATGCCGCCCATTGCGAGCCACGAACAAAGCGACCTGTCAGAGGGTACATTTTTTTATTGAGCTTTCTAAAATCAACATTAATAAAGCAGGATAATCCCGGGTTATAAATACAACCTGCCAGACATCAACCTTCCCTCACTTGATTGTTGAAATCTATCCTGTCTGCGCTTATCTGGCAAAGTTTATCTTGCAAAGTGATTGTATAAAGAAACCATTACCACCGCAGTTCCTGTCCCGGCTCTGGGAACAGCAAGATGGAGCCATGTCGACGAGGTGAGAGGGAAACACAAGCAGGAGCTCAGTCACTGCTAAGTACAGGAAATTTTTAGGAATTCATCTTGTCTTCGGTGGACAAAAGGACATGCGATGCCTTGCCAAGTGGAGGATTATCCTCCTTTCTATCTCTACTTTTGTTCCTGTTTCTCATACTTTCCCCATCTCGCCGCTTCTTCCTTTGGCCCCGCTTGTGCTTTACATACATTGAGAGCTTTTAGCGCACCCTCTCATCCTCCGTGTCATGGCCACATATCGGAGGCGGCGGAACGAGGCGGGGGGGGGCGGGGGGGCGCGGAGGCGGTGCGGTCGCTCTAATTTGCCGTCTCGTTCCACACTGTGACGAAGGTGGCGTTTCTTCGGGGAAGCGGCTTCCTATTAAAAGTTTATTTAGCAGAAGCCAGAGGAATGATTAAAATTCTGCACAAGCTAAATAGGATGAGGAGTGTGAGGGGGGGGGGGGGGGCTGATTACACCCCAGTGTGTGTTGTGTGTCACTGTCTTCCCAGAAGACATTGCAAGTATCTGTGGTATTAATGAATGATGAACTCTGCGGCACGATTACACTCAATACCTAATTTTTTTTTTTATTATTGGTTTTTAATCCTCCCCTCATCCTTTGTCTTTTTTTTCTCCCCAGAGTGGCCAAGTGCTGTCCTTCAGTGTTACCCCTCCCCTCAGTTTTCTGTCCCTCTGATTGTCACTCGGTAAGTACCCTCATAATCACCCACACTCCCACTTATACAGTATCAAGGCTTTCGGTGTTTTTCAGTCCTCTAGGTAATCACCGCCACAGTGGCAAAGCGTTGTCAGGTTTAAAGGGACAGAGCGTTGCTTCTGGATAATCCACATCACAGTTCAAAATGGTTTGATAGAGCGCCTGTGTACACCGAATTAAAGTAATAAATGGGCAAATACACATTATGAACTGATGGGGGGAACTTAAAAGATCAGATATGTCAGCTAGGTATGTTTGTTCATGTGGCCCTCAGGCGTCGCACCTGTTTCTATTTGTCAGCCTGTCGCCTCATTTGTTGGTCCAATCAGGTTTTAGCACAGAAGTAAGTCACGCTGTCAGGTTTTTACGGAAACATTGTGACTTTCATTGTCGCAGGTTATACTCACTGATGCAATTGGGAAACTCGTGCTCAGGAACACGGAGCCAACAATGGGGTTGCATTGTAACAGTCAAGTGTCCGTTAAAAAAGCGGCACTTTGAAAACAATCGCATTGTTGCAAATGTGGAACCTGTGGTTGGAAATGGGACTCTCAACAAAGACCGGCCCTTGTTTGCTCCACTTACCCAAGCAGAGTTTCTTTTTTCTTCAATATGGCTCATTTGTGTGTTGATTGACAGGTACCTACAAATAGATCCATTGAGCAGGCGTCCTAGTCAATTTTAGGGGAAATAGAACCCTCAGGATGTGCACAAAACACACCTGTTTACAGTCATTTTCTGTATTCATGATACCTTCAACCAAAACAGAAAAGCTCAATTTCTGCATGTTAAAACGGATGTACCCGGGAAGGCAACAACACAAGCTGGCTCTAATGTATAATTCCCAGCTATCTGTTATCGCCAATTACAGAGCTTGTTTACTAGAATCAAGGGACTTGGTGGATCTGTTTGTGTGTGTGTGTGCGCGAGTGTGTGGCCGGGGCTTTTAATGATGGGGGTGGACAGGCTGTGTTTGGAGATGTGTGTTCTCTGGTGAAGCTGAAGCAGAGAGGGATGGGGGGTGGGGGGGGCTGTTTGGGCTAGGTGGGCTCGCAAGTCCCTCCGTCACTATAAATACACACCGGGATCCCATTCAGAGGCTGCAGCGTTTTTGTCGGTGTGCATGTGTGTGTGCTTCGGCGTGACGCCACTGCATCCAGGCAAGCTAAGGGCTATTACTGGCCATCAGGGTTGCTATGGTGACCAGTGGTGTCAGAGAGGAGCAACATCTGTGGAGTGTTTGTTTGTCAGACAGGTTTTGCTCTTTCTGTCTGACGGAGAAAAACCAAACAGAAGTTTTTCAGATGTTGATGAATATGCGTTAGATTCTTAAGCTGAGGTTTTGTCGGGGAATAGCTCAGCTGCCGGTCTGCGGTCCCGCGTGCACAGTAGGCCCCCGGGCCGTGTCAGTCAGCAGGGATTCGGGGACTCTTTTGGCTGGGTTCACGCCAGCCGAGCGCTCACATTCTGGGGAAGCATTTAACCCCTGGCCCCTTCCTGCTCCATCTCTCAGCAGCACTCCTCTCTATATGGACATGTTCTATTTCCACAGCTCCTTTCTCCTGGCTGCCTTATCAGCAGCTCAACAGGGCACAAATTCTTTTTTAATAGGTACTTATTTGGGCAACGGGAGAAATCCCTTATTTTTCGAGCAACCTTTA
>CAESWR010000129.1:492869-510298 GCA_903171835.1 Mullus surmuletus | reverse complement strand
ATATATTTTCTTAGGACGGGAGCTTTTCGATTTAGTTTTTTTATTTGTAATTTGTATTTTCATTTTATTTTAATCTAAAAAAAGAAAATATTTTTTTAATATTAAAAGGAATATTCATTTCTAAGAATTTTTTGATATTCCAAAATATTTTTTTGAATATTAAAAATATGTATTTATTTTTAAATATTGAAAAAAAATTACTTTATTAAAAAAATAATAATATTTTGTTAGATTCTTTTTTATTTTATTCATTTTAAAAGATGAAATAAAGTTACCATGTTTATCTTGCAAAGATAGAATATACAGGAATGAATTCAAGGGAGGAGGATGGGGGATGGTCTTGATTAAAACTGCTAATCAGATAGAAACCTCCAACTGACACAAATTCTTGAAATTCTATCAAGAGATCTGAGCCAGAAGCGGCTCTCGGGGCCGTGGTGGGCGTTCAAGCTCTCTGTGAGCGCCTCCCGTGTGATGGCGGCGTGCTGCGTCGTGCCTCAGAGAGCGCTGCACTCCATCACCGACGCTAATCCAATTTAGGCATTAGGAGCACACGGCGGTGGAGCCTTAGAGCCTCCATCGCTGTTTGTCTCCTTTGAGGGGTTGAGGAAAGGGTCGTCATTGTCCCTTATACTCAACTCATGAGAGCAAAGCAGCGTGGGTAGGGTCGTGCGCCGATGTAGCCGGCGGTGACACAGCAATAGCGATGGCAGCCCAAGTGGCCTTATTATAGCGATGGCTGTGTAACCGAGCTGTGCAGAAGCCTCCGGATTGACTATTTGCATTCCATCAGGTCTGTGTCCTGATTGGGCCGACTGGGACCCCAACCAGCCGGTGCAGAATGCCAGAGAAGCCATGCAGCAGGCCGACGACTGGCTGGGTGTACCACAGGTAAGATGCAGCACACACTGTGCTTCGCTTCAGCCCCGCAGGTGAGTCGGGGATTATGCAGTCAAAGTGTTTTTCCTGTGTGTTTTCTGCATGTAACATGGTTTGCACACACCGGATCCACGAGCAGCAAAGCACCAATCATCTCCGTGCGGCTCCGAGCGAGACGCATTAGCGAATGCAAACATGCCGTGTGCCACATGCTCTCATGAACACTGAAGTGGGGGGAAAGAAGCTGCTCTGTGTGTAATATGGAGCCCAGTGTGTTTTTTTTTTTTTTTCTTTTTGCATGGAGATCATGCTGGAGGCTGTCATGAAATATTTATTACCCAGCTCACTTCTAATATTGCCATTTACTTTATTGTAGCTCTCGGTAAGTGAGTGTGTAGGAGTTTTATTTGGCGGATTCGTGAATTTGCGGAGGTGTCGGGTTTCTTAACACCTTCCGAGCCAGCCAGCCTGAAACAGAGGTGTAAATATGTCTGCGGCCGTCAGAATAACAATGTGAGCGGAGCGAGGGTGCCATATTTCCAGCCCCATTTGTAGGACCCTGAGTCTCCGCATTGTAATGTGCACTATGCGGGTTGTTTACTTGTTTGTTGAAGACACAGGTTCTCCACGAGGCCGGGCATTAGTGAGATGGCCTGGGGGTGTATGTCACCACACCGCCGGCCTGGGGGCTAGATTCCACTGTGGTGGTGTTAAGGAGATGTGGGAGAGGTCTGGCTCAGGATAAATCCCCCTGGCTGGCTTATTGAAGGCAACAATCCTTAACCCCACTGTCCTGGGGTTAAATATATCCCGCCCAGAGCGTGGCTTTGTGCCACCGTGTGATAGACAGGCAAACAAGAGCTGTTAGAGGGAGAGGAGTCAATAGTGGTGGTAATAGATAAGTTTAATCCCGGCTAAATCCCATCGCAGAGCGCTTAAAAGGGAAAGTGTTATAAATAGGCAACCACACCTGTTTTTAAATGAAAGGATTTTAGCTGAAAATCAAAACTACCGTGTGTGATGAACCTTTGTCCTTCCCGCCAGGTGATCGCGCCTGAGGAGATCGTGGACCCGGATGTGGACGAGCACTCAGTCATGACCTACCTGTCTCAGTTCCCCAAAGCCAAGCTGAAGCCTGGAGCTCCTCTCAAGCCAAAACAGCTTTTCCCGGACAAGGCCAAAGCCCACGGACCAGGTGGGGCGAGCTGGCCTGGCAGCAGTCGCACAGCCGCGCGCGTGCCGTGCTACATTCACTGCATTACATACCTGTGTTTATTTCACAGGTATTGAGCCGCATGGCAACAAGGTGCTACAGCCGGCGGTGTTCACGGTGGAGACTATGGAGGCCGGCAGTGGGGAGGTTCTGGTCTACGTGGAGGATCCTGAAGGTCACAAAGAGGAAGTAAGTTCAGGTTGACATCAGGGCTGTTGCGATATACCGGTATTGATGATAATTGTGGTATTAAAAAAATGACATTTCAATATTGTACTGTATATGTAACTAGCTATTGAGTGTAATTGCACTTTTTGTATGCAGTTGTACAGTTACTAGTTTCATATTGATAGACAGGTATTTTGATTGTAATTAATCTGCCAAAAGAGGAAAAAAATCATAAATAAAGTTAAAACTCAATTTCATTGATTGTACCATTATTATTTACATTTTGTTGATATTGTGAAAATATCGTTATCGTGACATTTTTTGCCCAAGATAATCGTGAAGCGAAAATCTGATATTGTGACAGCCCTAGTTGACACACTCAGAGCCTGCTTTTGCATTTCATTTTTGATTAAACCCATTTACCTTGTGTTTCCCCAGGCAAAAGTCAAACCCAACAAAGACAAAAGCCAAAGCTACACTGTCACATACCTTCCCAAAGTCGAGGGTGTTCACAAGGTAAGACCTGGGGTTCAGCTGCGACGCATGGATGGGCTTCTTTTTAGGGCAAACGCCTTCATTCTTTCTCCAACTGTCTCTCCACAGGTCAAAGTATTGTTTGCTGGTCAGGACATTGACAAGAGCCCCTACACCGTGAACGTGGCCAAGGACATGGGAGACCCCAACAAGGTCCACGCTCGGGGTCCCGGTCTGGATGCTACAGGGAACGTGGCCAACAAACCCACCTACTTTGACATCTACACAGCTGGTAGGTTTGGATGAAATCTGCTGCTTTCTGATGCTTAAATGGCAGGAATCAGCAACCGATGATGTGTTGTTCCAGGTGCCGGTAATGGCGACGTCAGCGTGGTCATCGTCGACCCCCAGGGCAAACAGGACACGGTGGAGCTCATCCTGGAAAACAAGGGCGACAGCGTGTTCCGCTGCACCTACCGGCCCGTGCTGGAGGGGCCGCACACCATCCACGTGCTGTTTGCAGGGCAGGAGATCCCCAGGAGCCCCTTCACTGTCAACATCGCAGAGGGTGAGCCATCTGTCTGCGCCGTAAACAGGCTTCTGATGCTCTGATTTCTTGGCGTGCTGTTGGAGTCGGGGTGGTCCATCCATCACGCCGGTGTTCATTTTCCCCGGGAACAGCCGCCCTGTTGAGACCGTAACCATTGCTATCTGTCGTTTCTAGCTCCGCCCGTTGCTCCTCCCACGGGAGCTCCTCTGCAGATAGTCCCTCAGTCAGTGCGCACTCCCCCTGGAGCGAAGGGAGGGACAGGTGCTCCCCCTCAAAAGCCAGGCCGCCCAAGTTAGTATGGTCTGCTGGGATGAGCGTCTTTGCTCAGCCAGACCCCCGGCCGCCCACCCCAAAAAAAGCCCCCTCCTCTGCCATGCCACGCAGGCGCCCCTCTGTGCTTTCTCTGTGGTCGGGGGGCCCGGTGCTTGGTCGCCTGCTCCATCTCCTTGTGGCCTGCAGCTTGATGGATACAGAGAGAGACGAGATGCAATGTTGTTGTTTATGGTCTCAGTTTGCATCCCTCTCTACTTTGTTCAAGTCTTTTTTGCTTGTGCTCTTGATTTGTTTTATCGCACACTTTTTCTGTTTTTTTTTGCATCAGCCGGCATTCCGGTTAAAGCCTGCAAGTCAACATTTCTGAATGACTGACTGAAATGTTGTCAGATCCCTCTCTCATTGCGCTCAGATGTGTTGGACGTTGAGTTAAATGTGCAGCCAATTGCTTGATTTACAGGTTTCATCAGTCAACAATTATGGAATCACCTTTGAATTGGATTTTTCATGTCTTGCTACTAACATTGCTGTCGACCGCCAGCTTCTTTTGGTTGCTTTTTTGCTTTGTTATTAATATTCTTTATCTCACACTTGTCGATTTTCTTTGCAGCCATGAACCCGAACGCCTGCAGAGCTACAGGCAGAGGCCTTCAGCCGAAAGGCGTGAGAGTGAAGGAAGTTGCAGACTTCAAAGTCTTCACCAAGGGAGCTGGAAGCGGAGCCCTGAACGTCTCAGTCAAAGGACCAAGTGAGTCAGACGGCTTTTTATTCTCACTGCTCCTCCCACATTTTTGGGATTTTTTTTTTGTGTTTGATAGAAAAGCCTGAACACACATATGGGGAAGCAAAAATACATCACGTCTTTTGACTTGAAAACATATTGTATGTATTTTTCACCCTCAGCTGGAGCACAGGAGCAAGTGAAAGTGCAAGATGCAGGAAACGGTGTGTATGAATGTGAATATTACCCCCTGAAGCCCGGCAAGTACACAGTCAGCATCACCTGGGGAGGGCAGCCCATCGCACGCAGGTACGGCCCTCTGCTGCCTCCTGGCAGTCATTAACTATGCAGATTGACTTCTACAGCAGGTAACACTGTGTATTCCTTTGTGTTCTGACCTTCTGCAGTCCCTTCGAAGTGGAAGTGAGTGAGGAGGCAGGTTTTCAGAAAGTGCGAGCCTGGGGTCCCGGCCTGAAGACTGGTATGGTGGGAAAGTCTGCTGACTTTGTGGTGGAGGCCATTGGCACTGATGTAGGAACTCTGGGTGAGTTATGGAGCACTCGTACTCTCAGGGTAGAAAGGAGTGTATTTTTTATTTACTCTGAATCTGAAATATGAATGTATCCTTGCTCCCAATGTGAAGGCTTCTCCATCGAAGGCCCATCTCAAGCTAAGATTGAGTGTGATGATAAAGGTGACGGGTCCTGCGACGTTCGCTATTGGCCCACTGAGCCCGGAGATTACGCCGTCCACGTCATCTGTGATGATGAAGACATTAAGGACAGCCCTTTCATGGCCCACATCCTCCCTGCAGCCAATGATGTCTTCCCTGAGAAGGTAATTCGGAAGAAAAACACGTAAACACAGACTAGTCGTCATCAGACTTGTGCATTATTTTGACAAAATACTTTGCGTTTGCAGGTGAAAGCCTTCGGTCCAGGCTTGCAGCCGAGTGGTGTTACTGTGAACAAACCAGCTGAATTCACCATCGATGCCCGCATGGCCGGGAAGGGCCACCTCAAAATCTATGCTCAGGTAGGGTTTATGAAACCTTCATTTTTTATTCATAGGAGCACGGCATTCATATTGTATGAGAGTGCAATCAAGCGCTGACATGTTTTTGTAACAACTTAGGACGCCGAAGGCTGCACCATCGACATCAAAATCACAGACAAGGGAGATGGCACCTTTCACTGTGTGTACACTCCTGTCAAGCCCATTAAACACACCATCATCATCACCTGGGGGGAGGTCAACGTGCCCAATAGCCCCTTTAGGGTAAGAAAGATGCAAATTAAACTCACACCCATGTGAGTGTAGAGAAAAAACTGTAATGATACTTTGCTAAAAATATAGACAAAGTAAGTGGAGTTATACTTCACATAACTGCTCCGGCTTCAAGTGCACTGTGAATTCATTAGGTGATGGTTGGAGAGGGCTCTCACCCAGACAGAGTCAAGGTCTATGGCCCTGGAGTGGAGAAGACGGGGCTCAAGGCTAACGAGCCGACGTACTTCACCGTGGACTGCGGTGAGGCCGGCCAAGGTGAGCACACACACGAGGAGAATGTGGGCGGTTACGAAAACACTTCACGGTCCTGTTGACTCTTAATAAAATTAGCGCCACGTATGCGAATCGTGATCCTGTTATCAAATACAGAAATAGAAACGGGAGCTCAAGTCATCAAATTTGCAGTGTCTCTCATGATGCCGATATGATGTTGAACGACCTTCATGAACCTCGCTCGTCGCTGTGTGCTATATTAGGGGACATCAGCATTGGAATCAAGTGCGCCCCGGGGGTGGTCGGCCCTGCAGAGGCAGACATTGACTTTGACATCATCAAGAATGACAATGACACCTTCACTGTCAAGTACACTCCCCCTGGCCCGGGCCGCTACACCATCATGGTGCTGTTTGCTGACCAGGTAAGTAAACAGCTTCCAGTGCAGGAGGGACTGGTGTGTTATGTAACTTCTGGAGTGGAAAGATGTTTTTTTTTCTGTTTTTGTTTGGATTATTTATGAATTTTCTTATGATTGGATGTGTCAGGAAATTCCCGTCAGTCCATTCAAGGTCAAAGTGGATCCTTCCCATGATGCGGGCAAGGTGAGAGCAGAGGGTCCCGGACTCAACAAGACAGGTGAGATTCGCACAGACCATTTGAGAAACACCTACTCCACTGAATATCATAGAAGTGATTTGATTGGGACCGGCAGCACTGACAAAGTGTGTGTTTCAGGAGTGGAGGTGGGCACACCAACCCACTTCACCATCTACACAAAGGGAGCAGGCAAGGCCAAGCCTGAGGTGCATTTCGCACCATCGGGCCCCGGAGAGGCGGTTCGTGACTTTGAGATCATCGATAACCACGATTACTCCTACACAGTCAAATACACGGCACTCCAACAGGTACAGGCCTCTGTTTGAAGCCCATTAATATGGGAGCGAGAGTGTTCACATTAAAACCCACTTTGCTTTATCGTCTCATCCCTGCTGCCTCTCCAGGGTAACATGGCGATTACAGTCAGCCATGGTGGAGACCCCATCCCCAAGAGCCCCTTCCACATCACTGTAGCACCAGCTCTGGATATTGGAAAGGTGAAAGTGGAGGGATTGGACACCAGTAAGTTAATAACAGTGCTTTAACATCTGTTAAGGGGATGTTTTGTGAAATTTTATGTTCTACATCAGTAACTTATTGTTCTTTGATCTGAGACTACACAGTTTTAGGCTCTATTTTGCAGCTGCTAAAGTTAACTGGAATATTCTTTATTTTTAATTGCCAGAGGCTCTGGAAAGTTCTTACAGTGCATATGTTCGATTAATAAAATATAACATTTCTGAATTCACATATCAAAAGCATTAACTATACTTGTCAATGAATGTAATACCACGTTTATTGTATTAAGTTATGTTAATTCATAATGTGAAATAATTGTACACTTTGAACAAGGAACTCTCATATTGTTTCATATTCCATTAAGGTGAACTAAATGGTATCGAAATCCTACTGAACCTAATCGTTCCAGTTTAAAATAAATTGTTCCTGAATCCTATCATACCTCATGTATTGAGATATGTATCAGATCATCATGTTTTGCAACGATGTACACCCCTAGTATAAAAAGTTCAATTCCTTGTTTCCTCCTACAGAAGTGGAGGTCGGCAAGGACCAGGAATTCACAGTCAACACGAAGGGAGCCGGGGGTCAGGGCAACGTAGGTGTGAAAATGACCTCACCCTCTGGACGACCAATCCCATGCAAGCTGGAATCAGACAAAGCTAAGGGCACTCACAGTGTGAAGTATATCCCCCCAGAGGAGGGGCAGTACAAGGTTGATGTCAGCTATGATGGCAACCCGGTCATGGGCAGCCCCTTTGGGCTGGAGGCAGTGATGCCTGCAGATCCTTCAAAGGTACAGGCTCTGCAAAGTTGCATGTTGTGTTTCATTTTTAGAAAGATGTTACTGACCCTAGCTGTTGGCTGACAGGTCCGAGCCTTTGGTCCAGGCCTGAAGGGGGGCATCGTGGGCAAACCGGCTCCCTTCACCATCGACACAAAGGGAGCTGGTGCCGGTGGGCTGGGCCTGACGGTGGAGGGTCCCTGCGAGGCGAAGATCGAGTGCCAGGATAACGGCGACGGCACCTGCTCGGTCTCCTACCTGCCCACCGAGGCCGGGGAGTACGCCATCAACATCCTATTTGCAGAGCAGCACATCCCGGGGTCCCCCTTCAAGGCCGCGGTGCGCCCGGCCTTTGACCCCAGCAAGGTGACGGCCGCTGGGCCCGGCCTGGAGAGAGCCAAGACGGGCGAGCCGGCGACCTTCACGGTGGACTGCACCCGGGCAGGTGACGGAGAGCTCACCATCGAGATTGTGTCAGAAACCGGAGCGAAGGCTGAAGTGCACATCCAGAAAACGGCCGAGGGGACTTTCTCTGTCACGTACATCCCGCCCTTCCACGGCACGCACACCATCACCATCAAGTACGGCGGCCATGTGATCCCCCACTTTCCGAAGGTGCTGCAGGTCGATCCGGCTTTGGACACCAGCGGCGTGCACGTCTACGGGCCCGGAGTTGAGCCGAGAGGTAACGCAAGATAAAGACCGTATATATAGAATATAATACATTTGCACATTTTATTAGATTTGAAATACACCCACATCATCTATGTGTGCTAAAGGGATTAGCATATGAAATAATCGGTTTATTGTCGAGGAAGTAATTGAAATCATCTATTAAACAGATTGGCTTTATTCTGGTTAATGTAATATATTTTAGGGGTTTGGGGCTGCTTGACACGCAAACAAAGGGCACTAATCAATATTTCCGGATGCAGTATAGTTTCACGGCGCTTCAATGTCCCATTTTCAGGAGCTCGTGAACAAATTTGCTCTGGCAACAAATCACATTAAGGGCTTTCTCTCCTTCCAGGGGTCCTCAGAGAGGTCACAACCCACTTTATCGTTGACGCCCGTGCCCTCAACAAGGCCGGAGGAAGCCACGTGAAGGTCCGCATCATCAACCCGTCCGGCACCAACACAGACGCCTACATCACTGACAAGGGGGACGGCACCTACAGAGTGGAGTACACGGCGTTCGAGGACGGTAGGCGCAAATTAGCTCGTAATTTCATTTAACGGCGCTAGTGACAGCGTGGCGAGGCGGGGCAGACTTTTTAACGGTGCGGCAGATCCTCCGTATATCAAAATAGTACCACATTTACAAACCTAACCTGCCAGGGATAAATAGAGGTCTGTTTTATGTCGCGTTCTATGACAGGCAGACATAGAAATCACTAACAGGTGCTTGTGTCAGTTGCCATTTGGGAATAAAGTGGGAAAAGTCAGAGTAAGAGAAAGAGAAAGCGAGAGCGGGGTATAAATACAGAATGATGCAGTGGAGCAATGATGTGAGGGGCAGAGAGCAGAGAGGCAGACAAGCTCGGGTTTTATAAATAGTCTGTTCTGGAACAGAAGCTCTTAACCAGGCAGGTATGTGTGCTGAAGGCTGCTAGCACACAGCAGCAATACGGCGGGGGAATGACAGGGGATATTAATAGAGATCTGCAACAAAGCAAAGAGATCAGAGAGCACTTCTACACCACCAGGCATGCTCTAATATCATAGTAGCGCGGCTGAGAATCTGCCATATAGGCCTACTGAGAAGTCTGTCAGAAAAATGTTGTAACAGAATAATGAATAGGGAACAGATGTAATACCTTGTATGTTCACCAGAATGTCTGCGCTCTAGATGGCATCTTTTATAAGTAAACAGCTGTTTGACTCCATAAAAGGGAATATGTCTGGCCGTAATTAAAAACAAGTGGCGGTAACAGAAAATTTGTGCCCGCTCGGGGAGCACACAGCTGACGGATGTGTTTGTGTGCAGGAATGCATCTGATCGAGCTGCTGTATGACGACGTGCCCGTGCCCAAGAGCCCCTTCAGAGTGTCGGTGGTGGAGGGCTGCGATCCCACCCGGGTGCGCGCCTTTGGGCCGGGTCTGGAGGGAGGAATCACCAACAAGTCCAACTGCTTCACTGTGGAGACCAGGTACTGCGCATATATTCGTTTTAGGGGTCTTTCCCCCAACTGGAAAACATGACGATGAAGGTTTAAACCATAACTTGACTGGTTTCTCAGGGGTGCCGGCACGGGAGGCCTGGGCCTGACCATCGAGGGAGCCTCCGAGGCTAAAATATCCTGCCAAGATAACAAAGACGGCAGCTGCAGCGTGGAGTACGTTCCCTTCACCCCCGGAGACTACGACGTCAACATCAACTACGGAGGTCAGCCCATCCCCGGGAGTCCCTTCCGCGTGCCGGTGAAGGACCCTGTGGACCCCAGCAAGGTGAAGTGCTCCGGTCCCGGCCTCGGCGGCGGAGTCAGAGCGCATGTTCCGCAGACCTTCACCGTGGACTGTACCAAGGCCGGACAGGCGCCTCTGGACGTCAAACTCTACGGCCCGACAGGTGAGCGTAGAGCCTGGCAGGCTTAATCACTGCAGATCAGCCTGCCGGTGGTTTGGCTGCATTCTCATCTGGCTGTATTCGAAGGTACCCTGGAGCCCGTTGGTGTTAAAAACAACGGTGATGGAACCCACACAGTGCACTACACCCCCGCCCAGGATGGACCATACACGGTTGCTGTCAAATACGCAGAGCAGGAGGTCCCACACAGGTACTTCATTTAATTATTTTTATTCTCATTTTTATATGGGTTTCTAGTAGGGCTGGGCGATATATCTATATAAAAGATATATTGATTATAATGAGATATGGAAGGAGACCATATCATATATTTGTTATGTTTAGATTGTTGTTTGAACATCTCAGTTTGAACCAGGTGAAGAAACCCATTTATTTGTTTTTGCAACTGTTCATTGAAATAGCTGGTTTCAATAAAACTACTTGTACATGTAAATGTCATATTTGACTTTGACTGAACATTTAGCGCCCTTTGCGGAAAAAATATAAGGATATATATCATATATTGATATTCAGCCTAAATATATCGGGATATGAGTTTTTGTCCATATCGCCCAGCTCTAGTTTCTAAGCATGGCTCATTTGCAACCCATGCTTAAAAATTCGAATAATACCTAAGTTATAGAAATACCTAAGATCAAAATGTACAAGATTAAAATGGACAGCGGCATATAAAAACCTACTCAGTCAAGCAATAATCAAATCAAATTCCTAATACTGTAATGTTGACTTCAATAATCACATTTGGTGCTCTTCGCTGCCAACCCTCAGTCCATTCAAGGTGATGTCTCAGCCCGGGCACGACGCCAGCAAGGTGCGTGCCAGCGGCCCGGGTCTCGACACCAAAGGTGTGGCCGCCAGCCTTCCTGTCGAGTTCACCATTGACGCGCGCGATGCCGGAGAGGGACTGCTCACTGTGCAGATTCTGGTTCGTTAAGCAACATGAATTCATTGATTTCCAGCGTGTGAAGCATAAACGTCGATGTAAGCGAACATGACATGCTCTGCTGACAGGACCCGGAGGGCAAACCCAAGAACGCCACCATCCAGGACAACAGGGACGGCACCTACACCGTCTCCTACATCCCCGACTCCACCGGCCTCTACACCATTACCATCAAGTACGGAGGAGACGAGATTCCTTACTCTCCGTATCGCATCCAGTCTCTGCCCACAGGGGACGCCAGCAAATGCCTCCTCACTGGTAATTAACAAATCTATAATAAATGAAAATGTTATCACTGCTTGAATCTTATTATTTCTCCTGTGAATTCACCACTTCCCTTTCTCCTTTACAGTTTCTATTGGAGGACATGGTGTGTGTAAGTAACCTCCCTATTTTTCTGTTTCACTGCAAAGAATGTCTGCATTTCATTCAGCAGCACTTATTCCCCCTTGCCCCCCCCCCCCCCTCCTTTAATAGCGAGCCTTCAGAAGCTGCAGACCTCCGAGGACACAGTAATCACAGTAGATGCCAAAGCTGCCGGGAAAGGCAAGGTGACCTGCAAGGTGCTGACCCCACAGGGGATGGAGCTGGACATGGACGTGGTGGAGAATCACGATGGGACCTTCGACATTTACTACACGGCCCCCGAACCTGGGAAATATGTTATTACCATCCGCTTTGGGGGACAGAACATCCCTAAGAGCCCCTTCCATGTGGTGGTGAGTAGAGAGCCGTAAAATTGCTATGCTACAGCTGTTCGGTGTGTGTTCCTGTGTCAGTGTGAGACCAACTTTTTAACTTTAAAGGCCACGAACGAGCCGGTTGTTCCCCGCGACACAGTGGATCCACTATTCCGTCCCGTCAACTTCCTGGTCCCCTTCACACCACAGCAAGGAGAGATCACAGGTGCGGCAAACAAAATAGCACATCTGTGCACGCACAAACACACAAGCAAAAGAAAGTCATTTTAGGGCGAGTTGACAAGCTGTCGACTGTCATTTCTAGGCGAGGTGCGGATGCCCTCAGGAAAAACCGCCCGCCCGCACATCACTGACAATAAGGACGGCACCATCACCATCAAATACCAGCCCACGGAGCGAGGCCTGCACGAGATGGACATCAAGTATGAAGGCAACCACATTCCAGGTCAGCAGCACACTCCGTCCATGGGGAGATGTTTGAAAATCGGACATTTCTTGCACTGCTCTAATGAGTTTAGTAAGTAAATGCGTCTTTGATGGTGTCCCGACCATGGCCTCTCTCACAGGAAGCCCTCTGCAGTTCTATGTGGATGCGGTGAACAGCGGCGTGGTGACGGCTTATGGCCCGGGCCTGAGTTACGGCACAGTGAACAAGGCGGCCACGTTCACCGTGGTCACCAAGAATGCAGGAGAAGGTATGAAGGATATATCTGCACCTGCTCACACCGACGTATTTGAGCTTTACAGGGACAAAGGTAAGAATTTGGGTGTTTTCTCAGGCGGTCTGTCGCTGGCGGTGGAGGGTCCCTCCAAGGCGGAGATCACATGCAAGGACAACAAAGACGGCACCTGCACCGTGTCCTACCTGCCCACCGCGCCCGGCGACTACAACATCATCGTCAAGTTCGACAACAAGCACATTCCAGGAAGCCCCTTCACCGCCAAAATCACCGGTGAGGGAATCATCCAACCAGTGCGCCAAAGTGGGGGGTGAAGGGTTGGGAAGTTTGAGCTAAACCGACTTTTTTTTCTTAAATAAGGGGACGATGTCATAACCAGGACATCCCAGCTCAATGTTGGCACAGCGGCCGATGTTTCCCTGAAGATTGCAGAGACGGATCTGAGCTCTCTGGCCGCCAGCATCAGAGCTCCATCGGGCAACGAGGAGCCCTGCCTGCTCAAGAGGCTTCCCAACAGACACCTGGGTGAGACATTTTACCTGACAAACACTAAAAGAAATACAGCAGGGCCATTCAATTGCAACTTTATTGGGCCAGATTTGAAGAGTGAGACCTTTAGCTGGGCTGCAAATTTTAAAAAGTCAATTAGGAGGCAAGGAGACAAATTTCAAACGAAGACAAATAAATGTAATGAAATAATAAGTGATGTTTATTCATCATCATCTTTCATCATCAATACATTTTCACTTCTGAGCTAAAAGTAAACGAAAACAAAAGTGCACATTTATGGTGATAAAATAGTTTTTTTGTCACTTTCTGAACTACTGTAGGAATCTCAAGTTCCAGTTCAATTTCACATTGTGAAATGTGTTTTTATCTGCACTTTTGATTGAACCACGAGCTGGGCCACGCGGGCATTGCTTCTGGGCCGCGTGTGGCCCATGGGCTGCCAGTTGAATGAGCCCAAAATACACTAATACGATAAAAAAAAAAAAAAGATGGGAAATTGAATAAAATTTCCATACTTTTTCCTGCAGGCATCTCGTTCACCCCGAAAGAGGTCGGCGAGCATGAAGTGAGCGTGAGGAAGAATGGCATCCACGTGGCAAACAGCCCTTTCAAAATAATGGTCGGCCAGTCGGAGATCGGAGAGGCCAGCAGGGTCCGCGCTTTCGGGAAAGGCCTGATGGAGGCGCACACCTTTGAGATGGCTGAGTTCTTTGTGGATACGAGGAACGCGGGTAAGCTCTCGAAATCACCCCCGAAATGTGCAAAGAAGACCCCACAGAAGCGACCACTTTTGCTCAATATGTTCGACTTGCATCTCTGCAGGTTATGGAGGTCTGGCATTGTCGATTGAGGGTCCGAGCAAAGTAGATATCAACTGTGAAGACATGGAGGACGGGACGTGCAAAGTGACCTACTGTCCCACAGAGCCTGGCAGTTACACCGTCAACATCAAGTTTGCTGAGAAGCACATCCCAGGTTGGAGATCTTAAACCAACCCTCTTGAGTATCCACATAAATTCAACCTGCAGGTATTTTGTTGACCTTCTCGTCCATCTTTTTGTGGCCACCAGGAAGTCCTTTCACAGTGAAGGTGACCGGCGAAGGAAGGATGAAGGAGAGCATCACCAGAAAGAGGCAGGCGTCGTCCATCGCCTCCGTGGGCAGCACGTGTGGACTCAACCTCAAGATTCCAGGTCGGCTCAGAGCGCAATCGCGTCTTTCCCACATAAAACATGAAAAAATAAGATTACACTACAACAGCATTTCCAGGTAAAGATGTCGTAATAAAATACTATCCTTAAAACTAATCAGAAATAAGACATAAACAGAATACCAGAGGAGTGAGGAAACTCAGGGCAAGTTAGGATTCTCTGACTTTCCGTGTAGGAATTCTGACTTTGGGGGGCGTTCCAGTTGAAAATTCTGACTCGGAAGTCGGAATTTCCCAGTTTACAAATATACAATACAAATGGAACGCACCAATAGTATCCCAATATATCATATCACCACCCCTGTATCAGGATATGTATCGTATTGCCAGATTACAATACACACCCCCTGCTCGCGACCATCTGGAGAACGTGGAAAAAGAACCGCTGGCATTCACACGCGTCCTCATTTCTCCACCGTAGGAAACTGGTTCCAGATGGTTTCGGCCCAGGAGAGACTGACGAGGACGTTCACCCGCAGCAGTCACACGTACACCCGCACCGAGCGCACCGAGATCAGCAAAACCCGCGGCGGGGAGACCAAACGGGAGGTCCGGGTGGAGGAGAGCACCCAGATGGGCGGAGCAGGAAGCCCCTTCAGAGACGTTTTCGGGGATTTCCTCGGCAGGGAGAGTTTGAGCAGCTTCGCCGGCATCACCGCCCGACCCGAAGGTGAGAGTCCAGCGCGAGAGGTGCAAAAAGCTTTGAGTGCGTCCTGCAATATCTAAAAAAACCCCCCCTGTCCTCCCAGCAGTGGAGAGCGGCTCCCAGGCCATGACGGCGCAGGTGACGAGCCCCAGCGGGAAGACGGTGGACGCCGACATCATGGACGGAGGCAGCAGCACCTACAGCGTCCGCTTCATCCCGCAGGAGATCGGCCCGCACACCGTCAACGTCAAGTACCGAGGCCAGCACGTCCCCGGGAGCCCCTTCCAGTTCACCGTGGGGCCCATGGGCGAGGGGGGCGCGCACAAGGTCCGGGCAGGGGGTCCCGGCCTGGAGAGGGGCGTGGCCGGAGCACCCAGTGAGTCAGCAACACTCGCAGCGATGCCTTTAATATCTAATGCTGCTTTTACACTGACGGTATCGGCTCGACTCGACTCCACTGGGATTTGCTGGATGACGCGTGAAACTCCTGTGACATCATTTCAGTGGCTCGTCCCACTTCGACTGATGTCGTCCTTGGTTGAGCGGTAGTCGCTAAGTTTTTTTAACTTTTCTCTCGTTGCACGGAGGTCCGACTGTAGCCATTAATGCACATTTTTCTCGGGAAGCTGCTGGTGCACTCGAGGGTTTGTACCTCCTCAAAAGACCACGGCGACCTCGAGGTACCTTTTCTCAGTGGAAACGCACACAAATGCGAGCCAGGTAGAGTCGAGTAGAGCCGAGTACAGTCGAGTAGAGCCGATACCGTCAGTGGAAGAGTGGAATAATATCACAGTTGGTCTTTCTTAACTCCTGCGTCGTTTGTCCCCTTTCAGCTGAGTTTAGCATCTGGACCCGAGAGGCCGGCGCTGGTGGTCTGTCCATCGCAGTCGAGGGTCCCAGCAAGGCGGAAATCACCTTTGAAGACAGAAAGGACGGCTCCTGCGGCGTCTCCTACATCGTGAAAGAACCAGGTACAGCCGTGTGTCACCGCGACATTAAGTCTCTGAACGGCACAGCTTTTGCAGAGATTTATTTATTTTTATTCTATCCCCCCACCCCGACCCCCACCCCGTCCCGTACACTTCACAGTGAAAGTAAATAACTGTTTCCCCAGGTGACTACGAGGTGTCAATCAAGTTCAACAACGAGCACATCCCTGACAGCCCCTTCATTGTTCCGATCGCTACACTGTCAGACGAAGCCCGCAGGCTCGCTGTCACCAGCCTTCAGGTGAGATCTCACACACACTCGCAGCGACATGACAGAAAGGACGTTAATTTGCTGCACAAAATAATCACGAAAATGGTCGTCGGCGGAGTGGCTGCGAGGTTGTCGACTCCACCGCGACGCCCCTCTGCCCTTGGAGTGTCCTCGAGTGCCGGCGTCTGAGCAGCCGCGGCGTCGCTGGCCGGCGATGAAGGGCTGGATTAACTGTCCCTCGCTAATGTGGGGCAGAACAAGCTGTGCCGTGTGTGTGTGTGTGCGTGTGTGGGCGGCCACTTTGTCTGTGTGATTGTTTCCGCGAGAGAGAGAGAAAGACAGAAAGAACGGCGATAAAGGAAGCGATAGCAGTGACAGCTCCACTTCACGTGCGCGTGCTTGATTTGCTTTCGCAGTTTCCATTACATCAGCCAACAAAGCTGAAATATACATGCATTTTACTTCACTGAAATATCACTTCAAAGTGCTTCTCTACCACCAGAGGCCGGGTGAAGAGCAATATCAGACCAGCATTTAAAATGTCACGCTACCTCTCATGTCTGCTGGGACTGCTCGTCCGCCTGCAGGGCAAAAACACTAAACGCCTCGCTATAAACTCTGACCTTTTCTGCCTCTCACACCCAACTGCTCGATCTATTCTTGTTCAGGTATGATGAATCACGCACTTTGTGTCCCTCGAGGGGCGGGAACACCAGCACAAACACACACACACACACACACACACACACATATTCTGATCAATTTATTCCTCATGTCGTTGGCAGGAGAAGGATCTGAAAGTGAACCAGGAGGCCTCCTTCATGGTGCAGAGGAACGGAGCAAGGGGCGCGGTCGACGCCAAGGTCCACACCCCCTCCGGCTCCTCCGAGGAGTGCTACGTCACCGACCTGGACAGCGGTACGCGCCTCCCCCCCCCAACCCCCCCCCAAGCCCGGCCCGCCTTTACAAATTGAAATTCAGAGCCCGGCGACGCAAAATAAGCAACATCTCCATTTGTGATTTGCAGACAAGACCGCAATCCGTTTCATTCCACGGGAGAACGGCGTTCACTCGATAGATGTCAAGTTCAATTCATGCCACATTCCTGGAAGCCCCTTCAACGTGCGAGTGGGAGACCCGGGGCTGATTGGAGACCCCGGCATGGTGACTGCACACGGGCCCGGACTGCAGGGAGGAACCACAGGTGAGTGAAAACACCCACGAACCAGCGCGACTGTGATTCCTTTTGTATTTTTTTGGCGCCTCTT
>CAESWR010000129.1:455835-466670 GCA_903171835.1 Mullus surmuletus | reverse complement strand
CCCCCCCCGCCTCCCTGCCCTCCGCCATTCTAATTTCTGATTTGTTGTGACATTTACTGTGCGCATTGTCCCGCGGTGCGACAAAGCGAAGCCGCGCGGCCGCAGTCACTCAACCCAATTTATCGCCGACGTCGTTTGTCTGCGTGCCCCGCCCACCAAATACGACGACGGGGGCGGGGGGCTTGGGGGCCTGACAAGTGAGCCCTATAAACCTCTCTGGGTAGGATTTATACGACAGAGGAGGCAAGGTTAACAGACACCAGGGTCACCGCAGGGCTCATAAAGCAGCCCCCGAGTATAACCACTATCAAGCTCGCCAGTTTGACACCCCAGCCCCCCGCAGGGCTCCGGGACATTCGAAAGCGCGAATTTCTGGGGGTTTTTTTGTCGGAGCGTTAGAAGAGAGCTTTTTGAAGTCCAAAACCCGTCACTGCTTTTCAAATGTAATTGAAATGTACAGGAACAATCTGGAGGGGCTTTTACTGTATCTGTACCCACGAGATAACAAATGCATTCTTGATGATATAGTGCTCGTGTGCTGGGATAAGTTACCGTGCCCCTGGCAGGCGATGCACAGGATTCTCACCCCCCCCACAAACCACCACCTCCCCTCTCATTCTCTCTCAACACTCAGCGAGAACATTTGGTGTGTTTGATTACGCACTGCAACGGGTGTAATTTTTGTGTTCAGTAGAATACATTACACCACTTGGCTTTGTGTATGTTATGCACATTATCAGCCGTCCATTAGGGCCGCTGTGATGTATTGCAGCACGAGGCAGAAGTGGCTGATGCGAGGTGTGTGTAGGCCGCCATTAGCCCGGAGCCCCGGCGGCGCCCCTCCAGGTGCTTTATTGGGGAGGAGAGGTGACGCTAATACGAGGCCGGCATAATGGTCCTGAAGTGACAGGTGACTTAATGAGCGGGACCTGGCACTGAAATGTGCGCGGCGCCAGCTCCTTTCTGCTCATGCAAATCGCTGTGAAATGGAGGAGCGAGAGCGAGGGGCGGGCAGATGCAGCGTCCTTCAGGGCAGATTAAGATTATTGTGAAAGACAGGATTCATGCTTTTTTTTTTTTTATACACTAAAAGGAAAAATAAGCAAGGCCTGCTGTTTATTTATTCTCTTTTGTGTTCCGGGCTGAAACTCACACCGTGGCTGAGCATAGATTTAACCGGGATGATCAACAATTCCTAACCATTCAGATTTATTACATCAAATTCATCTGGATTTATGGGCTGAGACTGTAATTTGCAACTCGCATCGCATTTTTGATGC
The DNA here is from genome assembly GCA_903171835.1 of Mullus surmuletus. NCBI lineage: Eukaryota > Metazoa > Chordata > Actinopteri > Syngnathiformes > Mullidae > Mullus > Mullus surmuletus. Next base: position 465,390 of record CAESWR010000129.1, on the reverse strand, counting down.
TATATGATGTGCATTCCCTATTAAATGATGTCAAAATTCATTTGTGGTCGCTCAACCCTGAACCCAAAAAGAGATTAAGCCCAGCTGGCCGGTTGACGAGAGGATACGGCGAGTGTGAACGGACTCTGAAAGCAGCCGTGCGTCACTGCGACGCCCGGATTGATAAATAATCTATATGGCAAGGACAAAGGGTCCGTCCTTCCACTTGATTCGATTTCTTTGACAACCCTTTTTCGAGGCAGCACCGGTTACACTCACAACAGCAAGAAAGGTGTGGCAATGCGTTCGTGTGACTATGTGTGTGGGTGGGTGGGTGGGAGGGGGGCCTGGTTTCATTAATTCACTTTGAATGTGCTGCATTAAACAGGGAAATAGACTTGCGTGTTCTCCACTCTGGTGCGGGGAACAGAGTGTGAGGAGGTAAAATATGGCATCAGTGTGTTTTCCCACAGCTCAGCACTTTCGTCCTCCTCCTCTTTGTATTGCGAGCAACGTCAAAGATTAATGGAATTTTCCGGAACAAGATTAAAGTTTCTGGGGATGAATGCGGCATTACCGCATTAGGAAATAAGAAGATATGTGAGAAAGCACATCACCTCGATTTCATTGTTGTTAGAGGGTGTGTTCTCCCATCCAGCCTGAGAGGCCCGGACCCCAACCCGGCGGGAACGAAAATCAAGAGATGTCGCCTGTCGCATGTGACCTGTTCCATCTTGAAAGTTGATGCGTCGTAACAGATGCGAGATGTGAGGCGTGCGCCGAGAGATCAGCGGATCAAACAGTGTACAAATGATAAAGCCGGAGCCTGAGATCTCAGCGCTGCTCTCGTGCTGCGTGGCTTATTTACATACTCAGCATTTACATACAGATGAAAATGGCTCGTCTGGTCTCGGAGATTGGTATGCAGACACACATAACGCCTCCTCATCACTTTGTGCTGATCTGAGCCCTGTCCCTGTACTTTGGGCTACTTGTGAACCAGCACCAAACTGCGCCTGGGTAACACGCTCGTGCTCTTATCATGTCTGGATCGTGATGAATATGCTCCTCAAATAATGCCTGATTGTCGGGCGGAGGGCAGAGTCCCGTCCCGCATCCATCTCGGACGTCTGCGGCGGCTCATTAGGGACGAGGCCTCAACACGGACGCCGAGCACCGTGGCAGGAATCGGCAATTTGGAAACGGATAGCTCGAGCGGTGAGAGCAACCTTGTGTAGGAGGGAAGTGTTATCATCATTTATACTCAACGTCTGAATACATTTTCATGACCTCCCTTATCTGTCCAGTTTGTAACGTTGATGGTGAAAGTCTCGATGCAGTTACGACCAGCCGTTAAAACAGAGGTGGGCAAACTAAGGCCTGGGGGCCACATGCGGCCCAATGGCCTATTTTAATCTGGGCCTCAGAGCCTTCACAAAAAAGAAACATTTCTACATAAGCCAAAGTAAGAAAGGTTGTAAACTTGATTTGTTAGAAAAAGTGTCAAACCCCGGCCATTCCCCCAGCGTGCTTACACGTCCTCTCAACCGTCTCTGGTGGCGCCAATTTATCAGCTCTTCAAAATATTTTCCCTGATAATAGTCCATCAAGCACAATTGTTAGTTAACCCCTAATACCCATGAAGGGGTTAGTTTCCCGCACCGCCTGACCGGCACCTTGATCAATATCTAATACCCAATGTGGCCCTTCAGACAACATAATTGCCCATCTCTGCTTTAAAAAGATGCTGTACAAAATTATATGCAGTGTACTCATTGTGTGGCGCTCTTATTATGAAAGCGTAGTACTGTCCCAAATGGCGTACCTATCAGAGGGGACAATGGGATTTTCCAACATGTCTCTAGCCAATGAGCTTTCTTGCTCCTTCCAACCAATACTCGTAACTTAACCAAAATATCTTCAGCCAATCACGGAAGGATATCAAACCGGGCGTCAGTATGGCGTTCGTTGAAGGTGTGACGTCTTCACTGTTTTGAGTGGCCGAGTTAGCCTGGAAATCCAAACCCACTGCAGCAAAATGTCAAAATACCAGTGTTGGGGATTTAAGGTTCTAACTGGAGCCACAGAGAGGACGCTGAAAATAAGGTTGCAACCCAATTCCTAGTTTAATTCCTTTTCAATCAGAAAGGTGAATTGGTGACAGAACTGTTTGAGTGCCAATGATGAGTAGCAATGGTTCTACAAGAGAGAAAACACTTTAATCGTAGATAATTCGAATAATATTTAGGAAAACTTCAAATGAACTACATAATAAGTTAAATCAAATCATCAACCATTAAACTTAATATTAGCCTCATAAATAAACATGTTCCTTTTCAAAAATTAAATCTTCAAAATACACATGACACACATCACATCACCAAACAACTTCCAGCTTCATGTGTTTGGGGACAAAGAGAGGAAATCTGGACCATTCAGGTCTGTATTTTTAGGGGAGGCAATGATTGACAGGTAGATTGTCTACACTTAAACCACCTGTGTGTTGGAAGGGAAATGAACTTTGTAGTTTTTGGAAATAGATATGTCGTATCTAACAACCAGTTTACCCCGTTTGACCACGACAAATCAGAGCCCTGACCAGGGTGGGGTATCTGGTCTGCAAAACAGCAAACACGCCGTTCTTGCAAACAAAAGATTTGAATGCGGTCCATTTTTTTTTAAAGAAGTGAAGTTGAGTTTCGAGGCCAAAGCTGCTTCAAACAACCGCTGTTCCTCCTCCGCAGCCTTCTTTCTTGCGACCAACACGCCAAAGATTCAAACAAATTCCACGCTTTGAGCGGTGTGACAGTAGCACTGTCGTCTCCATGGCCCCCGAGCCCGCCCACATCAGATAGTCCGCTGCCATTGGTGAGTCCAGCATAGTTAATGAGCTCCATCAGCTTGTGGCCGGAGGGAGCGACGGAGCACTTTGACATTGTGTCCAGTGTACACGCCAGCTCTCCGCAGCCTTTCAGTGCACATGGAGTGTGAACGCAGCTCGCCCACTCGAAAACTGACTCTGTATCACGTGAAGCGAAGTGTGTGATTTGGAGCACAGCGATGGCCTCTCTGGATGACCGCTGCCGCCTACTGGACTGGAGGAGCCGCCCTGGGGCTCGGAATGTGTTGGGAAGCGTGTTGGAAGCCCACTGGAAGAATCTGGATGTTGATACTGTACAGGTAGTTTTGGTGTTTGAAGGATCACAGAGCCTATGATGAGAAACAGCGATGAAGACAAATGAGACACAAGCAGAAGAAAAACAAATACAGAAGCACAACATTGGTTTGGGACGAGCAGCCGGGAGAAAAGACATTTCTGAAAACCACAATACGGAGTAAACATGACCTCTTAACCTTTACAAATACACTCAGTCTCAGTCAGAAAAAGTGTGTAACCACAAAGGAACTAAACTATTTGAAATACTAAATTGGAGTAAATGGCACATCTGTGTTTATCCGCCTCAGAAACACTGGCATGATACATATTCATGCTTTAAGTCATCACCAGATTTACATTCTTTTACTCTGGCTCCTTCCTCTTCAGCCGAGCTCCTCGGTGATGTTAGAAATCGAACAAACTTAATTTTATTCTTGCTCACTCCGCTGTGTTTTATGCCCCGATGTCACGTGTAAGATCTGTAAATGAGCCTCAGAATTTCCACGCGCAGCATTTTATTTTCGTATTACTTAAAGAGAAGCTTTCTTCCCCGGGCACAGATGCAGCATTTTATTTTTTTTTTGTACAGATTACACACAGCTCGAAAATAAAGTGTTGAATTTTCACGGTCAGGGTTTCACTGTAAGGTCAGAAAACTAATTATCAAGTCAGTGAGAGAGAAGAAAGTATCGAAAATAATAGAGGAATTAATGTATGAGCAATTCCCACATGGTCACATTAGCGGCGCGGAGGGAAAAAAAAACGGTCCATGTAATAAATTGTCGAATTAAACATATGCAAGTCACTGGCCTTGTTACGCTAATCAGCATACAAGGTACAAACTGCAGTTTACAGAGCTGGCGTCTCCTCTCCATGCTTGTCTGAACATTGCTCCGCTCCCCCACGTTGGCACGTAATAACGGCCGCTGCAGACGAAACAGTTGTTCTTTTATTTTTAGACGCCGCTGTCACTATTGTAAACAACGAGCTCGCAGTCGTCACGCCTCCTCCACCCGACACCCTTTCCCAACCTCCAAATCCAGCTTTGCGGCACAGATGTCCGGGGCAAAAATAAAAAAAGAGGAAAGAAAAGTTGCACGGTGAGGTGATGGTCGTCCCGCCCTTTTCCCGGAGAGGACTCTGGGATTGCTCTCTGCTCCGGGACGGCGCCGCAAACACAATGTCTTGAACCCGTTCCAGCGCTTTTAATGCCCTAGTGTGAATACCGCCCCCCCCCTCTCCCTCTCCCTCTCCCCACCCACCACCACCCAACCCCCCCCCCTGACATTTGTGTCTTTATCAAAAGCGCCCCTCAGCCAACAAGCGAACATCTGTGATCAGCAGAGATTCGGAGATTATAGCTAACAGCAATCATCAGTCTGCCGTGTGTGAACAGAGCGGGAAAGAATTCAAAGAGTGATGTAACTTCTGCATGTCTGACACTTCATCTGCGGAGTGATTTAATATCACTCCAGATAAAGATTCCAGGAAAAAAAAGAGATAAAAGAAAGTTAGGCTGTTTTTAAAGCAAAACATAACTGAGAGGAATCCATTACCTTGACAGTGAGCTCCAATTTTTCCTTATTCGAAAAGAGCCTGCACTTAAAGTGACACTGTGCAATGATATTTAGCATATAAATATATATGCAATATTGATAAGTATTTGCAAAAAGAATATTATTGTTAAAATGTATTTCGGAATTCATTTTCTTAGAATTAGCCATTTAAAAACACAGGAGCGCCATCTTGGATGCGTCATGTTGGCCTCCACGTAGCCCCGCCCCCTTGGTGTAACACTGCTCCATTAAAATGGGGTTAAAAAGGTCTGCTCATTCCTCCTTCCTGTCCTCAAAGGCCACCGTAGCTTCGGAAAACTCACACTATGCAACTTTTCTCAGCAGCTGTAACCTCTGCTGCCAAGAAAGGCAATTACAAGATGGTGGTCCAAGGCGGGAAAAACCGCTACAATAATCGGATTGAAGATGAACAGATGTTTCAGATAAAGACGGATTTACTGGGGTTTTTTTTAACAGAAACATCCGGGGCGTGAGAACGCCGGGAGATCTAGAGCAGGATATGGATTCTACAGATCCTTAAGATCGCACTAACAGTCAAAAACATGCAAGTCAGGTTGGTGAAACGGTCAGGGACGTCGAACAATTGGATGATCTCTGCTGAAGTAGTTGCATATTGTTGCTTTAACTCCAGCGTCGCGTGCGCCTCTTCCACAGCGACACACTCCTCGCCACGCCGCCGCCGCGTGTAATGTTAACAGCAGTTACAGCCTCGTATCCTGCGTGCTTGTTGAAATCAATATAGACTTTTATGTAATAGATTAGCAGAAGGCGCGGTTTATCATCAGTTTCAGAGCGCGCGGTAAAACTTTGATGGCAGCTCATTAGGTGAAAACTTGGTACACAGCCCATCCATAACGCTCATAACACCTCAAACGTGAGCGGCCTCGTCGCGCAGACATGAATATTAATTTGCCTCCTTTGTCGGCTCAAAGCTCTGTTTCGCTGCTCACGGAGCGTCTCGTTTTTGTCAGGCCTGATGAATCATGTGCCAGTTTACGGCGCCAGGATACCACAATAAAAGGCTCCCGTGATCAATACCGATCCCTGCTTGAATGGAATCCGCGGTGTTTACTGTAATGGTGCGTTGTATGTGTGTGTGTGTGTGTGTGTGTACGTGTGAAGGGGTAGCAGATCCGTGCGTGCGGTGGCGGTGAATCAACGCCGCCCAGCACTCACCGCCGCTAACCCAGTTTGATTGTTAAGTCTTTGCCACGGGCTCTGAAGATTATTAGTTTCTGTGTGCAATATGAATGATAAGAGGCTCTGTCCCATTTCAGTTTGGGTTTAAAGAGCTTCCTCCTGTCTGCTGGGCAGGAGGTGGGGGCGGCGGTGGGGGTCCTGCTGGGATGAGGGATGTCAGGCTGTCACCCTGACGCATGGCAGCTGTTTCCCGCCTGCCCCAGCTTCTATAAATAGCTAAATATATCACCTAATGTAGGCCATTTGGTCAAACAGAACCTAAACAGAGCAAGAGCTGCAGGGCCGTATTTTTCTCCTTCACCTCAGACTAATTTCTCATGCACAGGTGGAGCCGAGCCTCTGCCTCTGCCGCTGCCGCCGCCACCGCCGGCCGCTGCCCGCCACTGCCGCCGCCGCCGCTTCGCAGTCTTAATATTTTCCTCCTCTTTAACTGTCTCCGCGTGTCCCGGCTGGATGGATGACATTGTAATGGCGATCGTATAGTTCCATTATTCCACGTCACCTCCGGACCCTCGGCTGATCATTCCGCCCGCGAGAGCGATTGATTTTTTTTATAAATGAATACGATGAGATTGTGAGATTACTGCGGCGGCGGCGGTGGCGGTGGGGATGGGGATGGGGGTGGGTGGGGGGTTACAGTATGGGCTATTATACAATAAAGACGAAAAAGGGCCCAGGCGATGGGTGTTTGCGGCTTAGGTGTCAATCACAAGCGCGGCGGCGTGATGTGATCAAATCACAACAAAGTATATGGCTTAAAATAAAAAAATAAATAAAAAAAATAGAGCAGGTTTTAAATCAGCGCCTCACTGCCGCACTTGTGAGCGGGGATCTCGCAGTAAATCCTCACAAAAGGGAAATGGTGATGATGCTTTTATTGTGCCCGAACCCCGGTAAATTCACAGCAGTCACATGGCAGGTTGGAGGCAGCACATATCAGTCTGTCTTTTTTTTCTTTTATTTCCCGTATTTCAGCATAATTTACAATTCGCAGCCATAAATCAACAGCCCCCCCCCTCCACACACACACACACACACACTCACACACACACAAACACACGCTCTCTCCGTGTACAGTAAACAAGAACAAGTGCAGACGAATGCGAGTGGTCACTTTTCTGCTTGTTGGTGCTCAAATGTCACGTCGGAGGGATTTTATATTTAGCACAAACGGATCGCTTTTGCACTTTTGCGGGTTCTCATATATTTCACACTCGGCTGCCATCCTGCTCAACTTTATTTTCATTTTTTTTTGCGTGCAGGACGTGAGCTGTGACACCTGTGATAAAGCGCTGCAGGGCGGAGAGGGGCTGGCGGCTGGGCGGGGGCGAGGGGGGCGGGGGGGCAGGGGGGGTCAGCACACTTTGCTGTAACTACATGTTTTAGCCTCAGATAAGGATGTTTACTGGCTGTATGTGTCGCGCCGCCCGATCACTCCGGGGAGGAGAGTTCTTGACTTGGATGCTGCTTTATGCTTACACTCCAGCCTGCGACATTGCGGGGGGGAAATATTTGACTTTGATTTCTCATATAATACATCAAACTAATGAGAGGTTATTCCTGAATATTTCATTTACACAATAATCACCATACGGCACGGCAATAAATCTAATCAAATAATGACAATAATTGCTGATTATACCTGCGTGTGTTTGTGTGTGAGTATGTGTGTGTGTGTGTGTGTGTGTGCTTGGGGAAGAAATAAGCAGAAATATTTGTGCTGTGATGTGATGCGAAAACCAAGATGCGAAATTCTCTCCTGCTGCACTTTGGAAGATGAAATTCACCGTTTGGTTATTTGAAGTCTTATAAGAAATATCCGTTCTTCGATCACGTTGTTTTTTACGAGCGTGCGAGTTTTTCTGCAACAAAAAAAGACGAAACCTCCACAGGCTTCCCGGTAAAACATGCAAATGAAAAGGTTGCAGGCTGGAAATTCGTGGGAGGATGTTTGCACGCTGTTTTGCGGGAGCCGAGGCAAGTCTGCAGGTGATCACCATCAGCCGCATCGGCGTCCATCTTTGCTACCCGGCGACAATACCAAACGATTCTGGATTTTGACGACAATAACGGATGGCGGCGCTGCAAAGTCAAGGTCGGTCGAGTCAAGGAGGCTGCTGAATAGAACAGCCGAGGCCAACCGGTTTGTTTGGGGAGGTTTCATCAAGGTCGAACTCTGGAACTCCACCTAACAACATAGATCTCTGCAAAAGCAGGAAGTTGACTACAATTCATGGCATTGTGGGTAAAAGACAGCCAAGACAATCATGAGTGTAGTGCTTTTGCCAGGAGAAATAAAAGAGCGAGAAACATGGTCATGACTAGTTGAATTCTTTGGATCGCTGCTGCGAGCAAACTCAGATCTCTCTCAGTTCCCTCTTTTAGTTTCACGCAGACGACACCAGCAAGCGATGATGACGATACTTTTATTTTGTAAAGCGCTTATAAAGAAATTCAATGACACCGTACAGAGTGCAAGAAAAAGAACCGCTGAAAAAATAAAACTAAAGACCACAGAAAGATAACAGAAAACGACAAACATTAAAAGGATGTCAACACTAAGCTTTAAAACAGGCAGTAATTAAACATTACACATTAAATGCACCTTTAAAAAGGTGGGTTTTGAGGTGGACGGATTATGATGCATGCAACAATTGGTAGATTCCAGCTTTGCGTGAATTCTTAATTTCCCAGACATGTAGAATAATAGATAGAAAAATACATCAATTTTTAGTTTTACGTGTGAAAAATACGGCTTAGTCGCATAACAAACATTGTATAACGTGATTACAGAATCCTTGCGTGTCATGTTACCAGAATCAGAGCTCAAATCAGATTACATCAGCAGATGTTTGTTGTGATGTTTATTTCTTATTTTCATCATGGCGCTCAGTGAGGCCGAGGGGAACCTCTTACGTACGGGGGCAAACCTGCTGACCAGCAGAGAACGAGATGTTCCGATGGTCGTCGGTGCTCTCCAGTCGCTCCTCAGTCAACAGTGCAAAAACCACCCAGAGAATTGTACGGCTGCAGAGGGGTGCATTGTGGGTAAGGGAAGGATACAATATGGGGGAGAACCAGAGTTTTTTATTCATTTCACAGGAGTTTTTGTTTTTTTAACGTGGACTTTAAAGGAAGTTTGCCCTCCGCAGAATGTCCTTCTAGTTCATTATGTATTCAGCCCATTTTTAAGTCCGAGTGGGTGTGAGTTCTCACCCTGGGGGGGGGGGGGAGTTAGACTAACCACTAACAAGGTCACACTACTGTAGGTAAGCACTTTAAAGTTGAAAGCAAAAAGGGAACAAAATCCTAATCCCGTCCTGTCGGTCCTCTCTGATGCTGCGCCGGTTAGAAGCCTTTGACTTACAAAAACAAAAAAACGGGGACAGTTTAAAAGCTTTATTTGGAAAACGCGGCAGATTGATATGTTTGTCAAGGTGGCATTGAAGTGAGGCGCGGGGATTTCGTGCCGGCGTGTCTCTCCGGCGGCGTCCTGCACAGGAGCATCGCGCCGCTTAAAGGACCCAATTTCCATGTGGGGGATTTTGGATTTTTTCAAGGTTTTAGCAGAAAACCATAAACAGTTGATTATTATTTGTATTTTTCCCCGCAGCCAATTGTCCCTAATCCCTGTGGAGGGGC
>CAESWR010000129.1:419309-435774 GCA_903171835.1 Mullus surmuletus | reverse complement strand
TTTCAGATAATCCACAGACCTTGTTGTGAACATTTCTCAGTGTCACTTCTTACCACAGAATGAAGTAGTCTTTTCTCCCAGTGAGAGCCCGTACACCTCCAAGGAGAATCTTTCAAATGTCTCAGAGCCGTGATCACCACAAATGCAATCCAGTTCGGCTCCGTTATATTTGCAGAGCAGTCGACTTCTCAGAGATATAGAAAAAAAAAGCTAAAGCGAGACGAAAAAAATTTATCTGCATATCCAGATAAGGCACGGGGGTAAATGAGAAAACCTGTTATTCCATAAATTGGTTGAACTGATCAATTAATTTGCAGTGTGAATGTTTTCATCCGTGTGTGACAGTCGCAAATTCTCCTCCGTGAGTTTGCTGGCGCGTGGCGATAATGTGTAGTCGAGGCCGCACGAACCCGGGCCCAGACTTTACCGAGACCCAGACATTCGGAGAGAATTATCACAAAACAGGGCAGAAAGAGTCTCATTTTTTAATTTGAATACATTTGACAGCAACAAAAACAGCCTCTGCATTATTGTTACCGAAGCAGCACAATGCAACAAACCAACAAAGATATTTTGGGTTTATTTTCTGGAAAATAGGTCTTTTTCTTGACCCGAGAACCCTGAGTCCCTTCAGCTCGGTGCAGAGGCAGCGTTTTCCTCTCATTTTTTTGTTTCTATAGCAAAATCAGATGTGGATTTGTCAGGTGAATGTGGCTTCTAAATTGACTGAAATTACATGAAGACATTTAATAGGACGCTAGAGGCTGCAACTTGGGGGAAATAATCAATCTACCAGTGACTGAAAGTGACTGGTTTTGTCTGAAAGCGGCAGTGGGGATTTCACTGGTCTGGATACAAAACTCAGTCCACTCAGCCTCAGATCCAGACCGAATAAAAATGTCTTTGAGTGCGAAATGAGACCAAGACCTTCAAAAAGAGTGCTGCACCACTATTATATGAGTGAGATATAGAGTACGTTAATGCACCACAAACCAACACTTATTTATGTTTATTATGAAACCTTTGATAGTTCCTGGGGACGTTTTTTGACCATTCAGAGGGTCAAAATCTCTAAATAATAAAAAGTTAATAATAAAAAATGATATTTGATATGTATCTTTCAGGCTGAAGCTGATTAACAAGGCTGACTAACTTACAGCAGTCTTTTGGAAGGAGACGCTTTCTGTCGCCAGGAACTAATAAGATACTACTAATACTAATAAGATTTGATGTAAAAAAAATCTGTCACTGCAGAAAAAATAAGAATGCCTCAAATTCAATGTTGCTGCTAATCATTGACCATCTGAGGATCTAATAATAATAACATTCAAATCCTCCTTGCATTTTATGGAAAGTATTTCAGTTTTTGTATGTTTTCAATTAAAACACTGTGGTGTTACATAAACAAACTGGCCTTCTGAGGGTTAAAATCCCCTAAATAATCAATATTTGATATATATATTTCCAGCTGAAGTTGATTAAAAAGATTGACTCATTTAAAGTAGAAAAAAATACTAATATATGTTATTTTTGCAGCAGTTTTTAGGGAGGGGCTGTGTTTCGTGCTGAGGGACGATTGTGAAAGTGTTTTTTAATGAACTCTTAAGGCTTACACACAACAAACCAACACTTCTTTGTTTATTATTTTTAAAAAGCATGTAAGTATGTCCCTGCAGAAGCTTTGTTTTTTTTGTATGACAATGTACAAACGGATTTTGTGTAATACAGCTTTATATAATACGTTGACAAGGTCAGCCGTCTCACCCTGCCTCATCCCGCGTGTGTCTGTGCTTGTTTTTTTGTTTCTCTCTCTCTGTCTGTCTCTCTCTGTCTCTCTCTGTCTCTTTGTCATGCAGCCGCTCCAACCTGAATGCCAAACTGGACGAGACTGTGCCCTTGAAATGTGACGAGGCTTACATCACCCCCTCCATGGTCAGCCTCTCCGCCCCGGTGGTGACCTCGCCAGACGGGGGCGGCTCCACCGCCACCGCCGCCTACTCTCAGAGCAACATTGTCCGAGTATCTGCCTTGTAGATGTCACGCCTATCTGATCAGCTAACTGGTCTCGAGAAGCACCAGATGCTGAGGAGAGGGACCACAGAGCATCAACCTGCCATAATCTAGAGGGATTATAAGATTAGCGGAGGTCGGGGTTTTTTTCGAAGTAGTGATCTCATCTGATGTCAAACTCTGCATGGTATTAGAGTGGATGTGGACAGCTGCCTTGGACGGAGAGCGACCAGCAGATCTTGCTCCATTAAGCACAGCCGAGCAAGGGAGTGTTGGGATTTGCGCGGTTATCGTTGTTGCCTAAAACTTAAAGAAAAGAAAAGAAAAAAAAAAAACACAAAACTTTATTTTTGAATATGTAACGCAGTTGTATTTGTTGTCTTCTGATTCAAACGGACAAAGGGCAGATGTTTCTGGATGGCCTCTGATGACAAAGCACACATATTCAACACCCCCCCCCCCCCCGAATCCCCCCCCCCTCCCCCCTCTGAGGACCATCTCTGTGAATATCCAATCAGTCCACTTCACACTCACCTCACACACCACCCACATTTGTTTAAGAAAAAAAAAACTCAATTAACTGGTTTCTCTTTGCCCCTCCCCCCACCCTTCTTCTTTCATTGTTGTAAATTCAGAAACCCCACCGGAATGGATAACTGTTGTGAATATTCCTTAACTGACTCATTAACTTGTCGATGTCATTTGCTTGATGAGTAAAAAAAAAAAAAAAAAAAAAATGATATATATATATATATATACTACGCATCACCACATGTTTGTGAAATGTGCAAAGTGAATGTCAAAAATGCCGAAAAACTTGTGTTAGCTTACATATTTGACATTCCGATATGCGTCTACGTGCGAAAGCCGCCATCGTTGCAGTGCGTAAGAGCGGGGAAATATTAAAAAGGGTAAATATTAGTTAGAGTTATTGCAGTAAGCGAGTCCACGCTGAGCGGACACAACACTGAGCTGATACTCACTCTGCCGCCACCTGGGAAACGGCGGAGGAGTGTCGAAGGTCCATTCCGCCGAGTTCCTCGCAAAGCTTCAAAAGGCGAGACTCGGTCGACTCCACTGTGTCTAAGGGCCATTTTGTACATTTTTCATTTTGTAAATATCCCAGAACTTTACCAAATGCATTCAAAGTCGGATCCTCTTATTTCTAGATTTAGTTGACAGTTGTTGCCATACTATTTCTGTCTGTTACCTGGTTGAATTAAGGATTTGCATGCCGTCATTTGCGGAAAAATTCTGTTTTATTAAAAGTACGTCTCTGCTTCCCGTGGGAGGTTTTGTTTGTCGGTGAAATGAAGATTAAGGTGGACGGGGGAAAAACACACCGAGGCTGGTTAAATGTTATGATGTAAATTCTGCAACACTTTGCTTTTAATGAAATACATGGAGTACATATATAAAGGGTGAGGACGAGGGGGAGAAATAATCACACATTGTGCATTTGGTGCAGTGGATAAAATAAATACTGTAGCTCTACTGAAACATCCAAGAAACGACCCTTGTCTTTTTCTTTTTTTTCTCTTTTTTTTGCACGCAGAGGTGGATTTGGTAACGCTGCGGCTTAATTAGGGCGATGAGGGGTCGGGTGGTAATTACGTGACGCTGGAGGACGTGTGAGGACCTGAGTGGCCCAGCGGTGGGTCCCGGCCTCGCGGTCCCCGGGGGTCTCCGTGATTGTTTGACTCAAAACGCAGCGGACCCCATCCTGAGCTGATTATGTCGGCGCAGGCTAATAAGCTCCGCCTCCCTGAGAAGCCATGAAATCTTAGATAACGCCGGGGCGCGTGAAATTACTGGTGTTATGAATTCTAAAAAGGACACGCTGGTGCCGCTTAGTTCGTTGTTTGAACAGCGTCTGGGCAAACCCTTCTTTTAATGATTCACTTACGTTTGTGGGCAGCGATTGCGGGCGTTTACTGTCATTTCTTGTTGAATATGGAGCGGACCCGGCTCCTGAGCCTGTGGAACTCCATGCGGAACTGCGGGTTGACGGCGGCGTAAATGATGGGGTCGCTCAGCGAGGTGATGCAGGCGATGGACACCGACAGGATCTCCACGTCCTGGACCACGGCCACCTGCAAGAGGAGGCAGAGTGATGGCCGCTGATTTGTGGCCGATCGACTACCGATTATCGGAACAAAAAAAACGCCTTCACCTGTCGGCCCCCGTTGCTGCCAATAAAGTTGCACAGGATTGTTGCTATGAGAGGCAGCCAGAACAGCAGGAAGGTGACTATGATGTATCCGGCGCGTTTGGCCATTTTACTCTCTTTCTTCTTGTTGGCTCGCTCCTTGCTGGCCTTGGAGGGCATCATGCAAACGGCGCCGGTTAGATCCATGTTGTCCTTGGCGGCGTCCGTTGCGGCCCCCCCCCCCTCGCCGCTCCCCTGCGCTTGTTTCAGCTCGGTGTTGTCCGTCTGTGGCGAGGACAGAGCGTGAGCGCTTGTTTCCTTCGTTTCAGGGGCTGCTTTGTCAGTTCTCGCTCTGTCCTTGGCCGCCTCCTCTGCGCCAAAATTGCCTGACACCTTCTGCGGCTCTGCTGTCGAGCTCGTGACGCGGGCGGCGGCCGCGTCTGATGGCTTTGCTTCAGCTCCCGCACAGCGCAGGTTATTAGCCTGCTTCTCGCCGGGCTGCTCTGAAACCTGCACTGCAGCAGGACTGGGGGCGGCCCCCTCCTCGCTCTCTGCCCCCTGCTTGCTCGCGGCCCCCTGCTTGGTCGCTGCCCCCTGCTTGCTCTCTGCGCCCTGCTTGGTCGCGGCCCCCTCCTCGTGTGCCGCCTCAGCGTTTTTAGACTCCTTTTTAATCTCCGTCCCTCTCTCCTGAGCTCCTGTCGGGGTCAGCAGAGCGCTGGTGGATTCTTTCTTTGACTTGCCTTGTGCCACAAGTTCCACCGGAGCGACGCCCACGCTCGAAATGTTGTTTTGCCCTTCCTTTTGATCGTCGCTTTTAGCTCCTTCCGCTCCCTCCTTCTTCTCCGGCGCCTCCTCTTTAGGAAGAGGGAAGGTGCCTTTGTCGAAGATCTTGCGGTTGTGCGAGCGGACGTGGAGGAAGATGCGCGTGTAGAAGCCGGTGATGACGGCGAAGCAGGCGGCCCACAGCGGGAGCAGCATGTAGAGTCCAAAGGTGTCGTAGTAAAGCGCTCCCCTCTGTAATCCGCTGCACTTGATGTGCACGGGCGAGTCCTTCAGGAAGACCAGGCAGACGCCGGCGGTGAGGATGGCCACAATCCACGTGAGGAGAACGAGCACCATGATCCGCGTCTTCCTCTGGCTGGTTTTGAAGGGCAGCACGATGGCCTGGTGCCTCTCGGCGCTGATGCAGGCCAGCGTCAGCAGCTGGATGCAGCAGCCGAAGGAGAAGGAGGCCACCTGGGCGTCGCAGAGCAGCTGGTCCGCCCGCCCGTGCCGGTGCACGATGAGGACGATGGCGAAGAGGACGGGGCAGTCGACGGCGCAGCGCAGGGCGTCAATGACGGCGAGGTTCACCACCAGCGTGTTGTTCAACGTCTGCAGGGACTTCTGGTTGTAGACGGCCAGGATGACGAAGATGTTGGCGGCGATGCCCACGGCCGCCGTGGTCAGGAGGATCAGGCCGTTGGCCACCACGAAGGCCACGTCGACGTACTGGTCCCAGTTGGTGCTGTTCCCAGATCCCAGGTCGCGTCTCATCTCGGTGCTCACAGGGTGTTCGCGGTCACGTCTCCATCGCCGACACGCCTGACCGCCGCCCGCCCAGTCCTCTGCGAAAATGAAGCGACGAGCAGGCGGACAATGAAGCCCCCGCCCTTTTTTAATCGTCACCCCGCAGCAGCAGCAGGTCACCCGGGAGTTCTCGTGTTCACATTCATTAAAAACTGTGCTGCGTATCCACAGAGGAGGGAATCAAGTGGTGTTAATTGAAAAGTTGTTGCGTCACCTCTACATCCAACTTTTTGCCGACGGCTTCAAGCAGCTTGATTTGAAAAATAATAACGGTGTGACGCTGCGAGGCAACAAATGTGTGTGTGTGTGTGTGTGTGTGTGAGAGAGAAGGAGGGAGGGACTGCAACAGCTGTCCATTGCATTTAAAGATGCATCTCTCACAGGTCAAAAGCTTTGAATTAAAACGTGGCAGATGGATGACTTGGGAGTTCTTGAATTGGCTCAGCAAATAAAGCGAGCCATGCTGCTGGATTAGAGCGTGACACTGTGTAATCCTGTTTGGCAATAAAGTGTGAAATGCTCTTTGCTTCAAATGTGCAAGCTTATGGACAATGCCAAATCTGGGATTAGATCAACACAATATATTTCCTCCTGACCATTCTCATATTAGCATGCTCTCCTTTAGAGCCACGTGGCGCGATGCCGCCGACAAGTGATGTGAACGGAAGCGCAGATTCGCGTTATTTACACCAGGGCTTTCAAAGCAGGAGAAAAGAGCCGCCAAACTTTATCTCTGCGGCTGCCTCTGCATTGGCACAGCAGGGCTGCACAGAGATCGTTTCATGAGCAGGCGCGAGTCTTAAATGCAGATCTGTGACACCGCACACTCATCCCACTGAGCTCAGACACTTAACGGCCCCTTATTCTCCGCGCTCGGGCTGATGGATGTCTGGGTTTCGCAGCCAGGCACAGGAAGAATCATCCGAGGACACCTGGCAAGCCGGAGACAGCGAGGAAAGAGGAAAGAGATGTGTTCAAGAGCGGGAAAGAAAAAACACTGCCACTTAACTCACATGTTTTTCATTTTTTGGTGGATGGGTTTTTGTTAATGCATGATTATTTAATTACCACCAAGCGAGCTGAACGGCGGCCTATTGTGCCTGATTAAATCAGCGCTCAGAGCAAGATATGTGAGCATAAACTATGGCAATTTTTAAGAAAGTCCCTCTTGGATCGAACAAAGGGCAGCAAATCCTTAAAAAATAATCATCTTAGCGGTTAAGACGAAGTCAACCTTGATACCTTTCTATCCTTTTAATGGATCTCTCCTTGCTATCTTTGCTTTTGTGACTGCGGAAACTCGACGTGACGTGTTCGGAGATTCCGTAGTCATTATGTCATTGTTCTGTGAACCGTCTTATCCACTTCTCCGCACACATGATATACAAAATAATACAAGTAGCGGTAGGAGTGCAGAGCAGGGACGTCTCACTCGGACTGAAATATTCAAGCTCCAGCTGAGGAGGGACTGCTTAACCACCAGCCAATTCCCCCCTATTTCTCAGAACTCCGCTCTGCAGCAACTGAAAAGGAACATTACGATGCTCTGATGTATTGGGTCAATTTCAGTCAGATGGAGAGCACATTGTGTTGTCTTTGCTGTTTTTGTGTGTGTGTGTGTGTGGGGGGGTTTCTTCATGCAGCCAATAAATAACCGTACTGAATAAATTGTGTTTGGTAGCCTGAAAAATGTGAGCGTTGGCAAAAGGCAGGCCTTAAACTTTGAATAATCTGCAATAAATACAATTATTGGACCTGGGCTGTCAGTGCTGATTAGATGATGGAGCCGGATAATGACGTTACATTGGAGGAGGTGCTGTGCAGTAACTTGTGCAGTAATATTTGCTCTCAGAAGAATAGGCGTTTTAATCTAAAAAAAAAGAGATTGCACATTCTCAGTATGGAATAATATGTCATGCATATGTTGTCTCACATTGCAGAAACAGATCCACAGAGTTTTATTTTTCGGCCTCGGGCTTCTCCCTGCAGTCATTTGATTTACATTCCCACAAAATTGGGGGAAAAATCACAAATGTCTCACTGAGTGTCTAGAGTTATGTTTTCCACACACACCTGCAAACGTCACTGTGAAAAAGACAAAACGTTTTATTGAGCTAAACATACAGAAATAAACCATCACACTCTCAGGGGTCTTCCAGAACTACACCTTGCATCACGCAACGTAATGAAATGCCAAAGTAAACTACAGCCTCCAGAGGAGACGAGTCGTCTCTACAGTCTGAAGAAAAAGTGGGTGACGGGGCGTGAGTGTCTCCTTTTTCCCTCCTTTTCTAGTATCTGTTGATCAGATTTCCAATCTCGGAGCCCGCTCTGTCCTCCGTGGGCCGTGGCCACGCCCACTCCGAAACGCCCAGGTGCTCTCCACGTCCTGGTCGAGGCGCAGGTCGACCTCCGACATCTGCGCGTGGCGGAGCGAAGCTCACAGAGGAAGCACCTTGTTGTGCGAGCTGACGTTCCTGCTCATCGAGGTCAGACGGCTCGTCCGGCTCATGGAGCGCATGTTGAAGCTGTTGCTGTCCGGCTGGTGGGGGATGTAGCGCCCGCAGGAGAGGAGCTCCAGGGCGGCGTCACGGAACTGTTTGGCACAAAGACACACACACACACACAGTCAGGAAGGGAAACAACATCAGGCCCAGCATCCTCTCGGCTTCCTGTGTGTTTGCAGCCATCACCTGCTTGTTGGAGAGGAAGTAGATGATGGGGTTGTAGACGGGGCTGGTCTTGGCAAAGTACATTGGCATGGTGGCGACCAGCGGCGGGATGTAGAGCTCCGGATCCACCACTACCACCACCGACAGGGCCGTGTACGGCAGCCAGCACACGAAGAACGCCAGGATCATGGCCAAGACCATGCTGATGGCGTGATCGTTCTCTTTTTTACTGGAGGAGCCGCCCTGAAGCTCCACACTCGTGTTCAGCTGTGAGCAGAAGGCAGATTTTAAAGGGATAGGTCACTCAGAAATGGCTAGCTGGTTTCGAGAGGGGACATTTTTGAGCCAACAAAACACTTTTTTCTGATATATTTGTGGATATTCTCAGTCATCCAGGTCCAGGTGAAGACATTTGGCATCGCATCCAAGAAGCTTCTTCAGTCTCGGATGAGAGGCGAAACGTCTTTACTTACATGAGGTGACTCCAGTTGCCGTACCTTATAATTACTTGAGATACTATTCTCAGATGTGCAAACATGTGGGATTTAAGGACCTGACAATGTCACGCTTCAGCCCGCTGCTGAGTGGCAAGTAAATGAAGAGTGAATTTTCATTCTTGGCTTTAATACTCATTAATAGGCAATAAGGTGTTTGGCTCGGGACTGAATTCGAAGCGGGACCTTTAACCCACCTTATTCATGGCCGCCAGCACTTTGGAGTAGCAGTAGATGATGACTGAGACGGGCAGGATGAAGCACAGCAGGGTGTAGAGGATGAGGTAGCTGTAATTGCTCCACGATCTCTCCTCCCAGGCCAGAGAGCAGGACGTCTGCACGCCCTCGGGCCCGTAGGAGCTCCAGCCGAACAAGGGCGCCACGGCCCAGAACAGGCAGAAGAACCAGACGAAGACGAGGCCTATGATGCTCCTCCGCATGCTCATCATCACGCTGCCCCGGGGCTTGCACACCACGTTGTAACGCTCGTAGGCAAGCAGAGTCAGAGTGCACAGAGACACCAGACCTGCACAGATAAGAAACAATTAACACATCTGACTTATCATTCACATTTTTCTCCCACACCTTTTATTTTTAGCACGTCTGAGCTCATGGTGAGAGAGATGCGGCTGCGAGCTCGTAGGTGGACTTCTCTGTTTCCAAGGTGAAGGAGCAACTTTCATCCCTGATTTAAGAAGTGAACATTGAGTGTTGATCCTCTAAAACGAGCCACTGTGACGCCAATTCATTCTGACATCAAGTAAAGAAATATTTTAACAATTTATGGATGTTTTAGTTGGAAGATCTCCAGCTCCACTCACCGAAATAATTCACCGCGAATCCTTGAAAGACGCAGGCGCCGTGGCCGATGAAGAAAGATCCCTGGTAGTTGGTGATGGTGACGACCAGGGAGCCGCACATGCCGATCATGAGGTCGGACACGGCCAGGCTGAGGATGAAGATGTTCATGGGGTGGAGCAGGGACGGGTTCTTCAGCATCACCGTGATGACCAGCCCGTTGTTGAACACCGACAGCACCGTGTTGATGAACATGAGGAAGGAGAGGACGCTGTAGCCGACCCGCGGGAAGATGGTGGGCGCGGCCGAGCCCACCTCGGCATGGACAGACAGAGGAGTGGAGCTGGGGCTCCACGGCGTGCTGTTGCCGTCCATGGCTCCTCAAATGTAAAGTCCAGCTTTGGTGAAAGAGTGTGAGAGCCACTGCGGGGGATCAGGCTCCTGCAGCGTCATTGATCTTATCATTTCTGATCCGGGCTCTGAGGCCGCTGCACCTGCCTGTTATATAAAGCTCCAAATGCAATATGAGAAATGGGTCCCTAACACGATTTGGAGGGATTAATCCCAATAAACTCACCGCTCTAATGGTAATTGGAAAGTTGAGGGCTATTAAGCAGGGATCAATTAGTCCTTAAAATGAATTTCCAAATTTGGAAATATGTACTTTTCCATTGATTCGACTAAACAGCCGTCTGTAGTCACAGCACACAAAGTGGAGTTAACACGCGGCCGCTAAATAATCCTCGGAGAACAATTAGCCCGACCACAGCGAGCAGCTTTAAATGAATCACAAAAGGCACTGGGTGATCCATTTGCAATTTAATAAATAGTGAAATAAAAGTACACTTCATCAAAGCACAAACAAATAAAACACTGAGGTCTCGGTTGTGGCAACTGAAGGATTCTCTTTTTCCAAAATTTCTAAAAATATTCCAGCATCTTTATCAAATATATCAATCTGCACATCCGCTTGCAAAGGTACCAAATCCATGAAGACGGAAGTCGATGCAGCAGCAGCAGCGTTAAATATAGCAACCATGTTTCTTTTTTTTCTCTCCATAGAAATATTAACTTTCCCCCCTCTGCTAAAAATGAAACATACAGGATGAGTTATGTAAAAATGGCAAAAACAAACAACACAGATGTCAGCATATTCACAAAGTGCCATTCAAGTTGTCAATATCTGAAAAAGCCTGTTATTTTACATACTTATACATCAGGCTGTTAAAAATACAATACAGCGATGTGAACAACAGATTAAGGCAACCGAGTTTGTAAAGAAAATGTCACGTCGGAGAATATATAGATGCAGATGATACAAAGGCAAAGATAACCTTTAAAGACGGACAATTTATAGCACAGAAACATGCCGGAGTGGGAGCGAGGCGCCACTCCCGCGTGTTTGGATTGTGCAAACGCGTCGTCCGTTTTTGGCTCCCTGTCCTGAAACCGAAAATAATCAGTGCATCAAGTATGTGCGTGCGGCGCTTTAAAATACTTAGGGAATATTGGGGAAAAAAACGATTATCTAAAACAGGTGGATCTATTGCTCTGACATTACACACTTGTTTAAAGCTTATCGACAGTTTGGACATCTACTTTATCACCTATTGCGCACGGACGGCATGCATCTCCTGGAATGCATCACCTCTAGAAACCTTTCACTCGTCTCTCTCGCTCTCCGATGGGGCCGGACTCAGGGAGGGGGCAGGGCGGCGCCGGGAGCGTGCTCGGGCCAGAAGGGCGACTCGTGCTGCAGCGGCGTGCGGCGCGGGAAGAAGGTGTGCTGCAGGTCGTAGTTGAGCAGGCAGCTGATGGACGGCATGTAGATGTCGGCGAAGCGCGACAGGCGGCGGGAGAAGTAGGTGGGGTTGTGGTACGTCCGGAAGAGGCTCCCGAACTGGGCGTTGAAGATGTCTTTCGTTTG
This sequence comes from Mullus surmuletus, assembly GCA_903171835.1. NCBI lineage: Eukaryota > Metazoa > Chordata > Actinopteri > Syngnathiformes > Mullidae > Mullus > Mullus surmuletus. The sequence goes on along the minus strand of CAESWR010000129.1, from coordinate 424,155 downwards.
GGGCCTTTGGGGGCGGAGCATTAAAATAGCGTTAGTGAGAGAACGTCTACATGGAAACAAGCGCCAACGTCACCTCCCTCACCTCATGGCTTCTCTCTCCTGGATCCACGCCTCCACCACGGCCTGAGCTGCCGGCTCTCTGTGCACCTGTTGGCATCACACACACATTAAAGCAATGCCACTCTTGACCTTGCGACTCTTTGTCCTTAACCCTTAAGAGTTCCTTTTTTGACCATTTAAAAGGTCAAAATCCCTAAAAAATATTTGATGTTCGATACGCATCTTTCAGGCTGAAGCTGATTAAAAAGGCTGACTAATTTAAAGTTGGAAAAAATATTAGTATATGATAGTTTTAACGCAGTCTTTTGGAAAGAGACGCTTTCTGTCCCCAGAAACTAATAAGAGAGTTTGCTATAAAAATCAGTGTCCGCAGAAGAAATAAGAACGCCTCAAAGTCAATGTTGCTGCTAATCAGCATCTAATGTATTTTTAACAAAATACCGTGGAGTCACGTAAACAAACATGCATTTAGAGGGTTAAAATCCCCCCACATAATTTATATTTCAGATAGATATTTCAAGCTCAAGTTGATAAAAAAAGATATAATTTAAAGTGGAAAAAGTACTCTTTTTTTTTTTTTTACAGCAGGATGTTTTTCGTTCTGAGGGACGATTGAGAACGTTTTTTTAAGGAACTCTTAAGACTTAAAGGGACAGCTTCATAGCAATAAATTATATTGTAAGTTCTTCTCTCCAAACCTTTGGTTAAGAACTCCAACTGGTCACATGTGTAGCATCTGTCTAACAGCTCAGCTGTTAAATCAACATTATGCAACTATTCTAACATGAATAATCACAAGCCACCATTTGTGTCTTCTACCAACTTTTTTGACATGTAGTTGGATGAGATCCTCTTCATCAGTGTCGTTCATAAGCAGTGACTTTTCCCCCACTGCGTCCCGTGAGCAGAGTTCCCGCCCAGTTTTGGTGTTGCAGAGAGTAGTTCCATCTAGTTGCTGGGGTCACAGCGATAAAGTGGTTTGCTCCAAAACAACATGCATTCAAAAGATTAATCCATTTGCATCAAGTATTCTTTACCGTGAAAAAGACCTCGCAATCACCCAGCACTATTTTCCCTCCCTTTGTGTCACTGCGCGCACCATCATCAGCTGTTTCACGGCGTTTACGTGTTCAGAAGGAGCCTCCTTTCTCCAGCTGATGGAAAGGGGTGCGCAGTGACATGAAGGGAGGAAAAATAGTGCCGGGAGATTGTAGAGTCGGATTTTTCACGGCAAAGAATTTGTGATGCAAATGAATTACTCTTTTGAACGCATGTTGTTTTTTGGAGCAAAACGCTTTATCCGTGTGACACCAACTAGACGGAACTAGACGGAACTTTCTGCAACACCGAAACAGGGCCTGAACTCCGCCCGGGGGACGCAGTGGGGGAGAAGTCACTGCTGATGAAAGACACTGATGGTGAGGGTCTCATACAACTCCATGTCAAAAAATCTGAACTTTCCCTTTGAGTGTCCGTAGAATCCTTTTTTGGTCCAATCACCTCACAGCATTCTTTCATTTTTTGGTAAAACAGAAGAATTCATCATTATCTGAAACATCTGTTCACCTTAATACTGATTATTGTGGCAGCTTTAGCGCTCAGAGTAGCGTGCAACAGCATCTTCCAAGTGCTTTTCGTGGCAGCAGAGGCTGATAAATGTTGCATAGTGTTGATTTAAATCAGGAGTAAAACACAAAAATTTTTCATTCTCAAATGTATTCAATAAAAAGTGATTCCCTCAAATATCACACCTGTTAGAATAAATTGGAATCAAGACATCAACAGAGTAAATAAAGCTTCAGTATTTAGTATTGACCAGTGGGGGAAGCAGAGGCGTCACTACATAGTGCCACTTCAAAAGGGTGACCTTTGGAAACACACACACACGTGCGTGCGCATGCACACACACACACACACACAGAGACACACACCTGCATCTGCTCGATGAGGCCGGTCAGCGCCTGCAGCCAGGCCATCATGTGCACGTACTGCTCCGTGTTCATGATCTTGATCTCTTTCCTGAGCTCAGGGATGATGGCGCCCGTCCGCCAGCCGTGCTTCAGCGTCAGATCCTGAAAAAGTAAAAGCCGAGCGTGAGAATGATGGAGGGAAAGGGAGAGAAAGAGAGAGAGCGGTGCCGGAGCCTTCGGGTCGCGTTTGTAGCACGATATTGATGCGCTACCGGCAATTTGACTCCCCGGCTGAGGCGGTGTGACGCGAGGGTCCGGCCCATAATGATGTTGTGGTGTTGACGGCCACGGGGATGTTGTTTGTGTTTGTGTGTGTGTGTGTGCGCGCGTGTGAGGTTTGTTTGCGCTGGCCGTGATGTAAAATGCAGTAAGGAGTAAACACAACTAATTGGCGATGAAATGTATCTGTTCCGAGGAAGCAAACATGGGACAGAGGACCGGGAACGATAGATTCCGGGTAATGAGGTCACGTGGAATACTTAATAAATCTCTGTAGAGGAAGAATAAAATATTCCTCCATCCATCCATCCTGCTCTTCTCTGTATCTCCTCGGCGAAGCTTCTGCTGTGTGTGAGTGTGCTGGCGGTAATGATCTCACCCTACAGTCACAGAGGAGAGGCGGCCTGTATGCTTTGGTTGGTGTACCCCCCCCACACACACACTCACACACACTCACACACACACTGTTCCACCCTACTAAATAAGCAAGGCGACATGTTTGACAGCTGGCTGCCAGCCACCAGCAAGGCAATGTGCCAAAGATGTAAACTCTGTCTTTCATTAACATCACTTAAAGCTGATCAGCCGCACATTCACAAATCAGCCCTGTTGTAACTCATTCAAGCAGGCGGGAGGAGGCTAACGCTCGTTAGCTCGTCCGTCCTCCCGCGGAGACAGCGGCCCGGCTAACAGGTACAAACAAACAAATAAGGTGGGATGATGTCCTATAGTCAAGCGGTGCAGGAGTCGTACATCAGCAGACAGCGACTCTCATTAAAATGGCTGTCACCCAAACCTGCCGCCGGGCCGCTGCAGCTATAGTTTAGTTTCGCGGCACTCCCCTCTGAAAAAAACATTTAGGCACTATTTCACTCAGCATCCGCTCACACTCATTTAGACAGCTGTGAGTCAACGTTATTAATTCAGGAAAAACTGTCAATTAAAATGGTTTTAATTACAGTGAAATGATTTTCACAAGAATCCGTGGCAGCATCGCTGATTTGTCACTGAAAATACACTCTATCGTTGTGTGGATAAATTTTTTTCAGCTTCTCATTTTCTTCCAAGTTTTTCTTCCAACAAAACGAAGTTGAATATTGTTTTGAGCTCTCAAATATTTATTTTTAATGAATATGATTGCATCCAATTTGGTAGCACTGACAAATCTCCATAATTCATTTTAAAAAATCCTGTATAAAAAAACATGTATTTTTAATAATAGTGTATACGTAATATAATAATATAATAATTAGTTGGAGTCGTCTTTTTGAAGAGACTCACTTTTTATGAAGTATTTCCTACATTGCTTTCAAATCACAAATAAGTTGTTGAAGGAAATGGTAAATGGCTTAGAATGCAGGAGATTCAGGGTGACTTTTTTCTAATGACAGGATAAGATCTATATTTCTATGAGTGAGTGCACACACACACACACCCACACACACACCAAAACAGTCCTCCAGCTCTATAATATTTGGTCAATATCAGGTAAGAAGAAAACATGATTAAACTTTAAAACAAAAAAGGACCTGAAGTCTCCCCGTGTGGGAGGCAAAAAAAGGAGAAAGAGCTGAAACTGGTGAAAACTTTGTTAGCCAGTGGCTCTGTGAAGGTGCCGGCTGTTGGAGGTCTGACTCGGAGGTCTGACTCAGAGGTCTGACTCGGCTCTCGGTCGCTGGTGGAGCAACGTCGCTCTCTGACTGGAAACATCAGTACTTGTTTTAGTTGATCTGAGGTTCCACCTGCTGTGGCTGACAGCACGGCTTGCAGGCACCGCAGAAATAATGAAAAAAACTAAACTCAAAAAAGGCACATTGTTTGGGGCTGTTACCCACATGTTTAGCTGTGTTGCTCATTCCACGGTTGCAGGATCCTTCCAAGTTGTACGTTGTTGTAAAGGTGACTAATCAGGCTTTCCAAAGTTATAAAGTACAACACTAATTGGTATTAGTAAAGGGGAGAAATGATTGACTGTAATAAGGTTTCCGAACTATCTTCTAGGGATTTTGGCACATTTTACCAGATTTAGCTGTGTTGCTCATGATTGACTGAAATTATGTTTCCAAACTTATTTTGAGGAGTTTATACTGTTTTTTCCCCAAAGCACCTCCTCCTTCTCCTCCTCCTCCTCCTCCTCCTCCCACGTGTTTGGTGTAATTTGCAGAGAGTCGTTTTTGTATAATCCTGCTAACAGAAACGCGACCTCCCTCCCACTGGTGGACGTCTGACATCCGTGTGTTTAACGATTGGATCAGTGACGCCCTGTCAGACTTCTTCACTTCAGAAGCTCTTGACAAGCATTTACATTTAAAATGTTCTGGTCGAGGAACAAAGAGTTCAGTCGATGTGGAACTCTTTGTGTCAGCGAGAGTGACGAACGTATCTTCCATTCATTAAAAAATGTCTGTGCGGAGGAGCAGCGTTGTCAGAAATCTACTCCGGAGCAGCCGGCGCGCAGACCTGCCCTCACTGTGAGGGAATGAGATTTATCGGCCCGACCTGATCACGTTTTCGTCTGGAGAATTTGCTGTGACGGCCTCTGAGGTGGACTGAGGACAGCGCCTCCTCTGTCTCGTGTTGCTAAACAACAAGTGTCT
>CAESWR010000129.1:363600-386029 GCA_903171835.1 Mullus surmuletus | reverse complement strand
GTCCTCACCGACACGCTCGCGCTGCCCGCGTCCTCACCGACACGCTCGCGCTGCCCGGGCGCTTTGTTGACGTGTATTTGAACGCAATCACGTCTGAATATGCGCGTTTCCGCAGTCGCAGGTTCGCGCAGTGCAACTGTTGCGCGATTGTCAGCTCAATCCGCCGCAAACTGCTCTTTGCAAACACGTTTCGCGGATTTCGCAGCTTCTTTACACCATTTAAACCGTGTTTTCATTGTCACGTCTGTCGCTAAAGGCCTTTTTTGCTCAGTAGAAAAGCATAGAATTTCCCTTAAATATCGTATTTTGTCAAGAGCTTTTATATATTTGTCAAAAGAGCCTCGAAAGCCGCTTTTTAAAAGCGTAATTCTGCTGTTTATCACTTTCGCTACGCAGTTATGAATGAATGAGCTCTGGAGCGCATGCGCCAAATCCCTCTAAGTTTATAAACAAGGCCTCCACGCAGCGGGTCACATGACTCCCTCACTGAGGTTCACGGAGACAAAGGATTCCCCCAAGACAGCCTACCTTTCCCCTCATATCAACACGTCATGCCTCTCGACTGTCAATTCATGCGATTAAAACGCTGTTAAAGTGTGATTTTTACATCGCGAATGTCTTTAAAACCTTTGGCATTCCCACCCTATGAATGAACAGACTGACTTGTTGTTGTTCATGGATGTGGGCGTTTGTAGCAATTTGTCTTTGTCTGCTAATGCTCCAAACTAATTTGGTTTTGTATGAAACAGCTGACGTGGAAGACTATGGTGATGGAAGCCGAGTAGATTGATCTGCAGCCTGTTCACAAAGAGGAGAAGAGCAGAAGAAGAAGAAAAAAACGCACGCAATAATGGACGAGTCGTACGATCCGCTCAAGTGCAATGAGGATCTGCCGTCCTCGCCTGGGTGCCACATGGATTATGGTAAAATAGCATTAACCGTCAGTGTGTACTTACGAAGTGAGCCAGTGTGCATGTGTATCTACATATCTTTGTCTCCGCTGACCTCTCTGAAGATGACATGCCGGAGCTGCAGGAGGTTGAGGAAGATCAGAGGTCCCCGGGGCTGTTTCAGGTTGGCGCAGGAGTTTCCCATCAGGAGCTTGACGGCTCCTCAAGCACCAACTGGCTGGCTGAACTGGCCAAGATCGCTACCAGTCCTCAGAGCCCGCTGCTGAAAGATGCCCCACACAAGAGGTTTGTCTGAATGTACCGGCACAAAAACAATACATGCAACTACAACAGCTACACTGAAAAATATGAATGCATTTTATTTAACCCTTTATTATCAGCATATTACAAGGAGATGCCAGAATAAAACAGACTAATTCACAATGTTTTGTTGAATATGTGTGATAACAGGTTACAAACAACCCTCTGTACATGTTTACTCATCTTTTTTTGTTTTCAGATCGTCTCCAGTCCACATCTTTGGCAACAGCAACAGTTTACATTCCTATGCCCGTCCACCATTAGCTAGCAGCGCACCCAACCCCTCCAGAGGTCACCTCAGGGAGCGCCGGCGTGTCAGGGTAACTCCTCATTTCTGAAACAAATAGTGGGATGATGTTTGTATGAACTGTAAACCGTTTTCTGTCAGCATTTTCATCGGAAAGTTTATGTCACAGGCCAGCAGCGAATCTGAGTCTGGAGTCTTCTCGATGTCCTCTTCGTTTTCCGACGATGAGGACATGGCCTGGTCCCACACCTGGCCCTCCACAGCCTGGCACTGCTTCCTGAAAGGTTTGCATGCACACACACGCTCACAGGCGGTCGTGCACACACGGATACATCATAGCAAACCGTTTCCTGATAAGAAAATGATGTTGTGTTTAGAGAAATAAGCCTCATGGTCAACAGGCACCACTGAATGCAATATGTTTCCAGACTTAAAACAGTATCAAAAAGACAACAAAGATATCCATTTTAAGAACTTTTAAAAAAAACCATTTGTATTAATGTATACTATACAGTTATTATCAATAAGATGAATACAAAAATACAAAAACAAATGATAGTCAATACGTTTCGAAAAGCATCCTTCCTGAGCTATTTTTTTCTCAACAAAGAAAAGGATGGAAACGCTGCCCCCCGGTGTCCAGACAACAACATTGCATTATGTTTTCAGAATTCTGTTTGGGTCCCAACACACATCAGCACCTCATTTCTCACTGCTGTGCTGTTTCACAGGAACCCGCCTGCGTTTTCATCGAGGTCTGAATGTGGAGTGGCAGGAGGCGGACGAACTGGGAGATTCTGATGACGACTCAGATGATGAAACAATGATGTCATCCTCCTCCTCCTTCCTGAAGGTCGGTGACAAATATGTTTCTGCTCTTGCAAAAATACATTCAAATAATTTTCTGCCATGTGTGCCTCAGCTCTGCTTGGCTGTTTTTTTAATGTGCACGTTTCCTGTTGAGTTTTGTCAGCAGACAAGTTCCTGTAAAAGGCCACGAGATGTCAGGCAAGGTTTGATGAAAGCTGATTCCTTTCCTTTGATCTCATTCACAGAGATATGGTTCTCAGGGGCTTAAATTGGTGAACCACGAAGAGACATTATCTTACGGCCAGGCAGTTCTTAAACTGACCTTTGACCCTGGCTCCTCTGAGGATGGTCTCTTAACAGCAGAATGCAGACTGGATCACCCCTTTTTTGTCAGAAATAAAGGTAAAGTTATACAAATTCTGTTATTTGTTTTGACAGAGACGATATTAGGAGAAGATTATGTTCGAAAAAACCCAGATTTTCCTGCGATGTCTGAAATGCACCGTTGCCAACTCGAAGGTCATGTGCAATTACATGCGTTTGTACAAACAGGCCATCTGTTGTTTTCCAGGATGGTCCTCCTTCTATCCGAGCCTTACCGTGGTGCACCATGGGATCCCCTGTTACGAGATGCAACTGGGCGACACATGCCTCCCGCCAAACCACCCAGATGCCATTAACTGCGACGATTCAGTGGTCTTTGATACTTTCAGAAGGTAAATCCTCACTGGAAATGTGTATTTGTCAACAACAGAGTGGCATTATTCATTAGAAATAGAAATAATACAAGTAAAACGAAGGGTCAAGTGTGGTGGATGTGAATTTCCGTTCCTCCTCTCCTCCCAATCTGCTGCAGCTACGACTTCACCCCACTCGATTCCTCAGCCGTGTACGTTCTGAGCAGCATGGCCCGCCAACGCAGAACCTCCATGTCCAGCGGCGGCGCGGCCAGTCCAGACTGTGACAAACTCGAGCGCTCCAGTTCCCCGCAATCCTCGGGCGGCAAGTCTGGCCGGAGCAACGCCTCAGGGACAGCCAGCAGTGCCACGCCCACAAAATGCAAACGGCCAATGAATGCCTTCATGCTTTTTGCCAAGAAATACAGAGTGGAGTACACACAGATGTACCCTGGGAAAGACAACAGGTGGGGAAAAAGTCCATAGCGACACACTTTTTTGCAGCTAACTAAGGTAAATGGAGAGATATTTGTGTGTGGTGGTCCAGTGCTCACCGAGCACACTGTAAATTGTGCGGAGGGTTACTAAAAGTAGAGCTTTCCTGCCCCGAGCTACGGATTACTAGTCCATGGCGTTACACAAATCGCTTTGTAGTCGCACACAAAGAGAATGCTGCATGAGCCCCCAAGACCCTAAAGCTGCCAGTGGGCTTTGGTACAACAGTTTGAAGGGTCTCTGGGCGAACGGGAAGCGTATGTGCAAACCCTGTGATGGCAAACATGGCGCATTACAGCACGGATCCGACCAGACACACAGAAAACATCCCTTTGGCCTTGGGGGCGGCGGGCTGCTGGTCGTCCCACTTAGAGATCCGCCATTGAAACGCCCTTGAAAAGCACCCTCATCCCACGACCAGAGCCTCGCTAATAACTCATCCAAAAGGCAAAGGCTCCACTGCCACTGTGACAGAAGAGCCCCTTCAATACCTTTTGTGAATATGTTATTTGTGTGATCTGTGAATTCATTTCCAGTTGCTTTATCAAAGAGAGGCACTTAGAGCAAACTGGATCTTCAGGTGGTTGGATTCATTAGGGAGGCGAGATGGTTACAGCATGTGTTATTCTGTCATTTAAAGGTGCAGGCCACCATGTATCACATTAATCATAACTTCATTTTGAAGGTGTTTATGGCTCAAAAGTATCACTGTCGTAATACTAACAATTAAAGGGACCAAAATCATACACTTAATAATAAGTACTGCATTCACGTGGAATATGGCAAATTATGCCATTTTAGTGGAATAGAGAAGGATGGTAAAGTTACCCTACTTTAAGAATATTGTCGACAGTAATGCTAGGCGATGATAATTTTTAGTTGTGCTGCTCCATTGGACTGCTTAGGCGAGGAGATGTAGTGGAGGCGGGAGATGAGTGGAGATAAAACCACGTGATCAGTAGCATTTTCTTTACATGCCTGCATCCGCGACAGGAAGTGTAATTTTGTGCTTCTTTCTGCCTTTTGAGTGATAATTTTGAGTAGCATATGTACCATCGAAACAAAGATAAAAAAGAATGGTAGACCCAAGCTTTAAAGGGATATTTCAGATTTTTTGACAGGAAGTTGAATGAGATCCTCACCATCTGTGTTTGTTACCAGCAGTGACTTTTCCCCCACTGTGTCCCATGAGCGGAGCTCTGGCCCGGGTTTCAGTGTTGCAGAAAGTAGTTCCGTGTAGCTGCTGGGCTCGCACGGATAAAGTGTTTTGCTCCAAAAACCAAAATGCGTTCAAAGAGTAATCCATTTACATCACAAATTCTTGGCTGCAAAAAATTCCAACCTCGCAATCACCCGGCACTGTTTTCCCTTCGTTCGTATCACTGCGTGCACCATCGTCAGCTGTTTCACAGCGTTTATGTGCTCAGAAGGACACCGCTGCGACGCGTCTTCTCGCGCGCCGCCTGAGACTTCGGCCTCCTTCCTCCCTCAGCTGATGATGGTGCGCGCAGTGATACCAAGAGAGGGAAAATAGTACAGGGTGATTGCCAGGTCAGACTTTGTTGTGGCCAAAAATTCGTAATGCAAGACGGAACTACTTTCTGCAACACCGAAACTGGGCCGGAACTCCGCTCATGGGACGCAGTGTGGGAAAAGTCACTGCTGATAACCTCAGCAGTGACCTCACTGAGGGTGAGGATCTCATACAACTTCATGTAAAAAAAACTATCCCTTTAAATTGTCTATTCATATTTTGAAGAACTGCAGTTGCAGATGTAGGGGGAAAAATGCTGAATTTACACACAATTTTGACAGATCGGAAGTTACAGGGTCCGTAGAAGTTGCTTGCCTGACCCCTTACCTCTGACCTCCCACTGCAGAGCCATCAGCGTCATCCTTGGCGACAAGTGGAAGAAGATGAAGAACGAGGAGAGGAGGATGTACACCATGGAGGCCAAGGCTCTGGCCGAGGAGCAGAAGAGGCTCAATCCAGACTGCTGGAAACGCAAAAGAACAAACTCTGTAAGGACTCGTCCCACAAATGTGACTTTGGTTAACCGTCAAATGACGCTTCAAGTCAATCTTCACACCTTGCGATTCTTCCACAGGGTTCCCAGCAGACCTAGATGGCCCCTCCCTCCAGAATCCCCACCTGCTGGTGTTTTGAGCGGAGAGGTGCTGGACAAGAGTCTGCCGGATTGCTTGATACCCCACCCCACTCCGCCCCCCCCCCACCTTTTTTGCTCTCCTGTATTCTTGAGACTCAACTGTGATGCTGAATTCACTTGCTTTTTATAACCTTGAAACATTATAGAGACGAACCAGTATGACGGAAAACAAGAACTATGAAATATAAGCAATGTAGTCACTAACAGTGCATATACAGTATTTTCATATATCTTTAATGTAAAACGCGTCATATTCCTCTCGAGATCAGAATGAATCTTCTCATCTATTTCAGGTTATTTCATATTTCAAGGTTGAGCAAACGAGAGCCTGTGGTGCTGTGCTTCAGAGTAGACAAAGACATGTCTATTATAATTGTAAAAAAAACAAAAGGGGATTTTTAGATAACTTTCTCACAACGGTTCATACAGATCTTTTTTTAAGACTCAGCATATTGCACAGATTGGTAACCCTTTCATACATTTTATAATACAATATATATATATTCTGCCGCTGATCTATGGCCGACGGTTTGTGATACTGCCCTGCCGAGTCTTTGCGATTGTTCCCACCCACACGGCCGTGTGACCCGGAGGCTCTCAGGGGTTAGTTTCCTCTCAGTCAAAGAGCACTTCAGGCCTTCACTGTAAGTGTTTATTCCTTTTGCACTTTATATAAATATGTAATCTAATCCTTTACAGCCATTGTATACTAGTGGAAACCATTTATATGATATCTTGATAGTTAGCCTTCGGACACTGTCGTGGCCCAGGAGCCGCGCTCTCTGCTTTTGAATTTTAAGTGCTTATGTTCATAATGTACAGGTTTCACAAACGCCCACCAACCTATTGCACAGAATATCCTTGTATCATATTATAAATAATTTTCTAAAACTTGCATCATTTAAGGGTTTGGTTCTTTTTCATGAATTGTGTTGTGTGCTGGCGGCCCCGCTCCGCCGCCAACGGTCCTCCTGCTCATGAGTGTTTGTCCTTGAGCGAGGCACGGCGGCAGCTCGAGGGGCTCTCCATGTCCATTGATCTAAACAACAGACAAGTAAAGCCTCACATTTTTAGGTAATGATGCGTTTAAAGTGTGTTTTATTCTGCCGGTCACCGCATGGAAAGCGCTCGGACGCTTGCGAAGCCTGCCGGGCTGCTTTTGTGCTCCAGCAGGATTACTCGCTCTCCAGCTGGAAGTGGTTTTGATGTATCTTACACTTAGGTGTCACCAGTGAAATACATCAACAGATGCTTTTAACTGGAGACACTGGGCCTGATTCACCAAATGTTCTGAAAAGGAAATGTCTTGTTGATGACCACCTGTAATGTTTTCAAGAAGATATTGACATTCTCCAATGTTTTCTTATTTGGGAGTCGCTCTGAGATGAGAGCAATTACATTTTCATCTAGACTGCATACAAAATCATATTGTATAATACACTATTATACAACAATTTCAACAATAAAATAATTTACAATCATTTTCTTATTATTTCATATGTTTGTCATAATTGTTTTAATGGGACCTACGTCATCCAATGGATTCTTTGTTGACATTTTTTTTGCCTGAGACTTAATAACCATTTCCTCCCAGTTCTTCTCCCTCTTAAGATTCTTTCTTTCTTAACTCACATTCTCTGCAGTTTCTTTTGGGTTCTGTGTCGCACGTCTCTGCATTTCAGTGTTTCGTTTGTGTTCAGTGGTAAGAAAAAAAACCCTGTGTACTTTTATTGCATGCGCGCAAGGCCAACGATACATTTTGACACATTTTACAAGTAGCTCTGCCTCTTGGTGTGTAAGATTTCCTCCTGGTGTAGTTGGCTAAACAAATGTGTGTGTGTGTGTGTGTGTGTGTGTGTGTGTGTGTGTGTGTGTGTGTGTTCAGCCCAGAACGTCACTGTCATAGTAGCTCTGTAGTTCTAGTAGCTCTAGTAGCTCTAGTACTTCTACAGTCTCACGCCCGTTTTTGGACATTAACGGGGTCAATCATGCATTAATTATTATTTGCAATTACGAGGAGACGGGATTCATCTATTAAACAACACAGCTGCAAATATTTCTGCAGTGTAAGAACAGTTAATGAATCTGACTTAGATTTTTCTCAGGGACAAATTAAAAACAAACATTCAGAAGGATACGTCATACTTAAGCCCAATGTCCTCCAGGAAGCCTTCAAAACAAAATTGTCCGAAGATAGTAATGGAGGCCCATGTTTGGTTAATTGAGCTCTCGGTCCTGTGCTTGCTTGGCACTCACTTAAATATAAACAAAGAAAAAAAGATGAATACAAATTTAATACAAATCTTAAGACATCATCTCATTCTTAGAACCAGATGGCGCCAGAATCCCATTTTTGCTCTGCAGGAGGGCGCTGACGGCGATGTGAGAGCCTCCCATCTCAGCAGCTTCACTGTTAAACAGGATCAAAATAAGATTTGTGGATATTCGTCGCAAATATTGTTAAAGAAAGCATCATCTCCTCCTTAACCTCAAAAGAAGCAGGAAATAATTAGCTCCTTACTCGACCAAACGACGGGGAGGGGAGGAGGGGGAAACAGGAGAAGACCTTTTCAAATGATTAATGGACATTGGAGCGTTATTTTCATATTTAAAAATATCTGGAGGGCTCCGCCTGTCTGCGAGGGGAAAATGGGAAGTCTGAAAGGATGAGATTCATAGCGCTGCATGCCTCATGAAATAACAATGATCAACACCCTGCGAGCCTTTCAAGCATAGGAATCTAATTATAGCATATCCATAAAGGGCCACTCCAAAACGATCCCATTTGAATAGTTTATGGAGTGTTTGAGGAAATGGAAGAGTTGTGTCCAATGCGCTTCTGGCTCTGTGCTATTTTTAGTTCTAAAGAAAAAAAAGCGGGTTGTGTAAGAAAAAAGGTGAACTAAAAAAGTAATTACTGCAATCACAAATGAAGGCCATTCTTCAAACTTTGTTGTGTTTCAGTAAATCAAATTGAGGGGGAAAGCAAAGGCGTGGAGAGAACGATATCATGTGATGGTCACTTTTTAGAGACTGAAGACTGCGTCAGCCTTTTACACACTTTGTTTTCCTAAATTGAATAAACTTGTGTCACTTTACCATCACAATGGCAACATTGTGACTTAGGATCATGTAAGATAATCACAAGAGATCAGTTTGAAGCCATCTGAGAGAATCTAAAGCGCCCTGAACCAGCGTTTTTAAGAGCCGCTGCCTCGTGTTCAGGCAATTAATTCAATCTTTGAATTCTCCACGGTAAGTCCTTCCAGAAAAGCCTTCTTTTTTGGGGGGCACAAATTGATAGCATTTATGCGTGAGGTCCTTTGACAGGAACAATTTAAGGAAAAAGATGAACACGAAAATGAACAATTACAATGGGGAGAAGCCGAGATAGGGATCATCACCGCTGGCTTCCTCTTAAATCAGGAGATGCACCTTAATCAAGATCCTTAATTAGGGGCAATTAGCGGTGGTGCTCAGCAGACGTGACAGACTCCCTCATCTTTCTTTTAAAGCAAAGTGTTTATGTCTGACTGTCATTTCTAAATGACGCTTGGCTGTGATTTTCATCTTCATACACAATTTTATGAATGTTTTGAGCATTTGAAATGTACGCATTCAGAGTGTTCTTCTCATAAATCTCACACAATCAGTAATAACAAGAAAGGGTTTTTTTCCCCCAACTAGAGTATGATTTATGGAGAACCTGTCCTCAGTGTAGCACCAACCGATTATCAATCAATTGAACTAATGTAGCATTCAAGTACATAGAGTTTCTCATTTGTCACTTGTCTATAATCACTGTATGCGAGACACGCTGCCGGTTTCAAAGCAGCATCTTTTTTTAGGCCCATCATTCCGCGCCGGTTTGGAGCAGCAGACCCATCAAACCCGTCTTGGGAAAACAGCCGAGACAGTCTCTCTAAAAATCGAGGAACTGTTGTGGAAAGAAAATCCCTGGAGATGCTCAGATTTTGACATTCTGAGACGACTCCGTCTGGCAGGAACATTCATCCCCCCGCAGAAGCCGCGCAGATCCCTTTTAATTTCTTATTCTGATGTTCCATCGGAGCAAACACCTGAACCTCGCCACGTCTGCACACTTTCATACACTGATTCACAGACAAGGATGGAAGATTAGACACAGAGGCGCTCGGAATTTGGACACCCTTTGAAAAAAAAGAAGCTAGCTTTCTAGTCTTGAAATGGAAATGATAGAAAGGCAGCCTGTACATGGTCGGAGAACTGCAATCATTTCCACAAACATGAATGCATATTGACTTTTTATGTATTTTATGACATATATTGGTGGAATCCTCTCATGCCCGCCAGCCAGAGGCTCCATTGTGAGTAAAGTGCTCACATTCATTACTTGAAAGCAGAAGTACAGACACTGATGAGAGAAACGACAATAAAAGCTAACATATTGATTTAATTCCTTCCTACAGTGTCTGAAATGTCCTCAGAATTATAAAGTAAAAGTGTCCCTCTGAAAGACATGAACTACCAGCCGTTTCATTTGACTCTAATGTCTTAATTCTTCCGCTTTGTCGTGTTTATCTTGTGACAATGAACAGATGGCACAGTTGTGCAACGACGCAAAGAAAAAAAAAAGAATCTCAATTAAAATTAAAAACAATATGAAAAAAGATGACTATAAAGATAGATATAAACATATGTTCTATAATACTATATAAATACTCACGTGAAGGACAAAAAAATGTACTTTTTTTTAGGACATTTACTGAAGTACTTTGTATTGCTGAAAGTATCACTGATCAAACCTCATCCATCTGTAATATTTGCATCCGTCTATTTGTAATATTCACTAATTTCTCGTGTATTTTTTGCTCTGTCATTATTCATTGCTCTTCCCCGTTAATGGGGCGCTGTCATTTCCCCATTTTCGGCTTAATAAAGAATTTCCAATTTGTGTCTTTGTTTCTTTCTTTCTTCTTATTATTTGTGAGGTCTTCATTTCCTGAACCTTTCACGATACAGCTGCAGGTGAGGAAGCAGCCCGCTCCCATCAAAGCCGCGCTCGTCCAAAGGGAGACGGCGCTGCGTCTCGCCATCCCGTCAAAGCCGCCTTTTAAACAGGACGTAAAGTTTCCTCGGTTTTGCAGGTCTCCTCCTGACCTCCGCCGCTCCTCTTGATTGCCATCTCTTAATTACGGCCGGCACAGCGGGAGCCGCATCGCTGCCGTCGATGCTGGGCTGCCGTCGATGCTGGGCTGCCCTCGATGCTTGGCTGTCTCCTGCCAGCCTTCCTGCATCGTGGGCCTCCAGTGTTTGCACGAGATTTCAAATCCGATGATGTTCTGAAAGCTTGAACTTTGGGGCCCAGAGCTGCCGTCGAGGTGGGAGTTTTGGTGAACAGAATCGAAGAAACTGGAACTCTCAGGGTTCCCACACTTTTACATCCGGTTGAAATGTTCCTAACAGAATATCTTTTCAATTAAAGAGGCTGCAGGGCCGCTGGGGAGAGGATTTGGGGGGCATTAACACTAGCTTTAGCATTAGCCGCTAGCAGGGGGCTTCATGCCAAAGCAATGTCTCCTCTCTTCCTCTGTCTCTCTTCATTAGAACTTTGTTGGGTGGTGGAGCCTCTTCCCAAACACCGAGCTGCGTAGATCTCCACGACGCCCGTGACTTCACTCACTCCCCAACCCGACTCCCCAACCTCACTGCTGCAGCACCATGACGATACATGTCAGACTGCTGCGGCTGGTGTGGCAGCTCCCCCGGCTATCCCATAATAATTTCCACATCACTAAAACGAGATGAACACATCTGTGTGCTGCTCATGAAATGAATAAATAAAGTTATGAGGCCTTCATATTTTCGCACGCATGGTTTTTCTTTTTCAGCGGCACTGCTGGAGACGCAATGTATGATGGGATATCCACCACTTGTGAGAGGATGGTTGGATGGTCACTGCTTTTTGCGATGTTTTGAGTTGCTTATATAGGGCAATGAATTTGATCGCTAAGGTTTTGGACACCATTACAAAATGTAGCCATTTTTTAGGGTTCTATGTAGCCGTTCGGGGGCTGATTTCAGACACAGGTAGTGTTCGGTCGCGCCTCCATATTAGCTCGTGTTTATAGGGGAGGGGAGGGGAGGGGAGGGGCTCACAGGGGGTTTGACTTTGGACAGGGCTCAGGTCGCCATGACTACCCCACACTTTGATGCAGGTGATAGCTGTGTGATGCTATCACCTGCATCATAGTGTGGGGAGCTGTGTGATGCTAAATTAAGGTATAAAATATCACATAATGCGCCTTCAACAACAAAACATTTTCTCAAGGCGTTACTCACACTGATTTTGAGGGTTTTCATTATAATTCTTTTTTTTTTTAAAAACTGCAACTGCAAACTTGCAAATTTAAACTTTTTTCTCCCATTCTTGTGAATTTTGTAAAACACTTGACCCTGACACCCGGACGTGAGCGTGTCCCATTACGGCTCGCTCGTTAGAAAAAGGTTGGAGGAAACTTCTTGCAATGTCAAGGGCTCAGAAGCTGCCAAAACATAGTCGGCTGCATGAGCAGACTCACAAATTAGCGAGAACACGAGGGAGATGAGGGAGGTTCCCGGGCCTGAATCCAATTCTGGGCGGCTGTGCCCTCTGTCAGAGTCAGGATTTTATTTTATTTTTTAAATCTTCTATGATTAATACTCTAAAACACCACCTTTGGAATCAGAGCACATTTTTGTTACTAAATATATTTTTCATCATTTGCACTTTCTGAATGGTTTATAAGCCAGGTGTGGAAAAACACATTTGAGTAGAAGCGGTAAGAGCAACATTCACCTGCAAAGCCTTTGTAGAAAAACCTGGATGATGATATTAAAAAAAAAGAAATAAAAGCTCTCCTTTGTCTCTCGGCTCTCCAGCTATATTCCAACCTGTCACACTTGCCGTCTCCCTTTGTCCTGTTAGAGCGCTCACATCTCTGCCTGCCTATTGCTCTCTCCCCTGTGTTTCGGGGCCCTAATTGGATGGTGTGTGAACATAGTGAAAGGGGGGAAAATCATTCCATTTTCTTGGTCCGCAGGTTTCAGCCGATGGCGAACTGAATTGAATAAACCCCCGCTGATAGAATTTGCACTTTGGTCTGACAGCTGAACAACAGAAGAGACGAAGGGACAGAAATCACATAAAGAGTCAGGAAAAGCTTTTGGAGGAGACGGGGACGCAGCCGCCGCACGGCATAGTAATCTCGGCTAATGCCGCCGCCGCCGCACTGTATTACGCGGCCGTTAATGTAGACGGGGACAAACACAACCATGTCAGTTTCTAGGTGAGGGGTTTTCAGCCGGCAGAGCGGGCCGAGTCAGACGGCTCCGTGAGGTCAGTGATTCGCCGATGATCACAATACACATATCATTGATTTGCTTTGAAATCACAATGTCATGTGTTTGCCTCTCTGCTGGTGCAGCACTTTGCCAGTGTGCTTGATGAACTCTGAGTTGATTATGGGATGCT
This sequence comes from Mullus surmuletus, assembly GCA_903171835.1. Lineage (NCBI taxonomy): Eukaryota > Metazoa > Chordata > Actinopteri > Syngnathiformes > Mullidae > Mullus > Mullus surmuletus. The sequence goes on along the minus strand of CAESWR010000129.1, from coordinate 372,929 downwards.
CAGACTTTACTGTGCTCAGGTATCCGTCAGTGTGACTCAGTCCTGTTATCGAATTCTTGGGTTTGGCCAAAGCGTGGCGTCTGCCCTCCGGTCTGGATGTGAGTGATGCATTACGTGATGCTGCCTCCTAAAATACCTTTGATATCCTAAAATATTGCAAACTATTGATGCACTTAGGAGCCGTAACGTTAGCAGTCATTAAAGACTGGCCATTTGCAGTGTCCCACAACAAGACTCTCCAAGCATCATTGTGTGTTTTTGCAGTCTTGATGGACTGGATGTGTTTGGAAACCACACTGGAATTTACTATAGAGTTTTAGAGACTGTTTCTGCACTGTTTTTTTTGTAAATTTTTAAAAATGTATTTTTATGTGATTATATTATGACCATGTTTTATATGAATTATGATAATCATTATATTATATAATAGATAATATGTTATTTGTGGCAGGTGCCCTTTTCACCTCTAAAGAAATATATATTAAATAAATATTATTAGCATAATCATAATAATCTAGGGAAAAGACAAGGACTCTGTGATTGGATCAGAGTCTTACTATAGGGACCGTGAGGTGCCTGTAGTAATTGATTCCATAGAAATGCAAATGAATTGAATTACTGTTTTCTATCCAGACGGAAGGAGAAACCATGACTGAAAGCAGTACACATAATCCACCTTCTTCCAGGAAATCTTAATTTCCTGTATTTACTATATCACGAGATCCAACTGAAGCTTTGATAATGTAATTAACGTCTACCAGAGATCGATAACCCTAAAGCTCTCGGCTAATGAGACATCAGGACATGACGGAGAGCGAAGGAGACAGACGGAGACAGACACCTGACTCTGCTCGCATTACGCTCCAGTGAGGCTGCTCTCGCTTTAATACAGACGTTGTTGTCCGTGGGACTCGTAGAACTAGATTTCATTAGATCCCAACATGAAATTATGCATTGATTGTTGACCGATCGTCAGGTGAATTCAAAGATGATTACCTTGCTCTCATTCGCACACCATTGAGCGCTCGTACAGGGTTATTGCACCATTTGAGATGAACCCGCAATTGCAGCACAAAAATAAAATCAGCGTCACCAACAAAGAGCTCTGAAACGATTCGACCATTCAAATTAGGAGAACAGTGAATCCACCAGTGAATGTGAGACATGTTCCAGAGCAGAGGGGCTGTCGGGGGAGGGGGGCTGTTATGATCATTAGATGTTGTGGGCGTACGTTTATTTGATCGAGATGTAAATGGGCCACAGTTGACCTAACAAGCGACAGACGGTCACAGTTCCTCCGCAGAGTAAAATCATATTCGTGTGTGTGTGTGTGCGTGTGTGTGTGTGTGTGTGTGTCTACAGCAATCACTCCCCAGTGAGGGTCCACACAACACATAACACAACTGTACGCAAATAATAAAAGCCTCATTTGGCCACGTTTCACACTTCGACACATATTACCATTTGCTACTTAATTTGATTATCTTAATCCGGATTTAATCTGGGGTGAGCAATTTACATATACTTAAAAATAAAACAGTGATTATGCGAGTGGTTACATAACCACTGGCACGTCTACTGGTAGTTGCGAGCAAGTAGTGGTATTAAAATGAAGATCAAATCTAATTAAAATAGATGGATAAAGTGACTTTTTGGATAATCCATTTAGATTAGTGTTTAATAAATAAAAGGGCACCATCACATGAGCTATTTACAAATGCCTGGATATCATTACATTAATTCTGCTCATCAGTTTGTAACATGGCACACCACGACCCCTGCCAACAGGAAGATGTGTCCAACATCTGGCGGTGGGCTAACAAAAGCAAACACTGGATTTTTGCCCACCAGCTTGCGGCGTCTGCAAATCCTTCATCTGCTCGTCCAATGTGTAATTCCCAATCCGGAGAATGCCAGCAACCCTACAGGATCACAACAATACGTCTCAAGTAGTCGTAATGGCTCATGTTCAGGCTGGCGGGCCAACACTCTCCTGTTTGGCTTCATTCAGCGCTCAAAAATATGCAAATATCTTTATTTCCCTTCTGCTGTTTGGGTGGATATATATTTATAGGTTTGGTATTATTGATGGTATTATTATTATTTGTTCTTGAATTTTCTTCTTTTTTTGTACCGTTGCATTGCAGTGTTTTTCAACCATTGTGCCGCGGCACACTAGTTAGCCGTGACATATTGTGAGGTGTGCCGTGGGAAATTATCCAATTTCACCTAATTGGTGTAAAAAAAATGTTTTAGTCATTAAACAGCACCGACTTTATATTGTTAATAAAGGCTACAGAGTTTCATTTTTTAACATTTTGGGCTGGTGGTGCCTGGTGATTTTTTCAATGAAAAAATGTACCTTGGCTCAAAAAAGGTTGAAAAACACTGCTCTATATGGATCCTGGGTTTAATTTGTAAGGAGAATTTACCCTCAGGGATCAATAAAGCGATTCAGATTCTGATTCCTGGAGAAATTCTTTCATCAAAAAAAGCTCATTCCTCCTAAAGCCATTCTCTCCATTTGCAATTTCAAACTGTTTCCAACGCCGACTGACATTTCCATCCCGTCTGGAATCGACCAAGCATCCTTGTAAGGGTGCATAAAGGAGAGTGTGTAATGTAATGTTAACATTAGTGTCTTATTGTGTCCTTCGAAAGCTGCTGCGCGGATAATGCAATAAAGCATCCGTAATGGCTAACGTGATCACCTCAGAGACGCCCGTGTCCTCACAACCTTGTATATTCAGAATGGTTATAGTGCCATCTGTCTAATGTTGCCGCAGATTTATAACGACACCAGGTGACGTCCTGTGTAGCCTCCATCCGTACGCCGGCATATGCGAGCGCTCGCCCTCCGGCTCGCCTCCAGCCCGGCCGGCTTGCAGATGCAGCACGGGCGAGTAATTCGATTCTGTAAACCGCCCAAGATCTCTGCTGATGGTAAATGATTGGGCCTCGCGAGCGATCAGCAAACTGAGCCCAAAAAGAAAAAGCGGAGTCATTGATTTACCGTAGCATGTTAATGCCGGTGTCTGGCCTACATCCCCTCTGCAGCGCAATAAAAAAGCCGGGGGAAGAGCTTTCGCAGGCCTCAGATATCATCAGTCAAATGTCACCCTCCTCTTAAACCGACACTCACCTTTGGATGATATCGCACTCCTACTTCAAACATTAATATTTGCTATCTTGGTTATTAAATATTTCACCATGGGCGGCAATTACGATTTTATTACTCTTTATTAAAGAGAGGAACCATCATTTGTATGTGACAGATTGTACTTGTTACATACGGGGGATGGACATTAAATTTAGCACCTGTATAATGTGATGCAATTGAAAAGAATAAAACTAGAATGAATATTCCTTATAGCAAAAATGTAATGGTTTTCTCCCCGCCTCTGTCAGAGGGGTGCAGATAATCAGTGTGTGTGATACTGGTGCACTGATTACAGCTTATCCATCAATCTATAGGAGCCAATTATGTTGAAACAGCAGTTACAGCTTGTTGGAAACTTTGGAGAGAAATGCTGTCATACCCGCCGCTGTAGCTGCGACAAAGGAAGGAGACCACACATGTTCTGGCAACAAAAGCTACGAGAAAGAGAGCAAAGCACATGGAGTAACACAAAGAAGGGCGACAGTCAAGATGGTGAAGAGAAGCCTCCCGCTGGGCTGCGCTCTGCTGTGCTGCACGGCTGCAGACGTAAGCTCTGCCCACCTGGAACAGGGAAACTCAACCACAGGCCGTCACAGCGCTTGTTGAAGCCATTTCTGTCATTTGAACATCATTTAGACACATTATTTATGGTTATATTAATTACTATATATATTACTGTACATATTATATTACCAAAGAACCAAGAAAATCAAATGTACAATTTTTATTCATCATTTTTGGAGCACATTTGGGTCATGTGTTTGGTTTTGAAAACACTCCGGTATTGTTTAAATAAGTTCATTCTATCATTTTCATTACTATGGTGATGAATTTGTATTTGTATGAATTTGTATTATATCTTTCTATTCTTGAATAAAAAATTCTTGGAATAATTATTTGGGGGGGAATTTTTTTTTAGGGTTTTGGAAATGAAACTGGAACTACGAGATTCTTTTTAGTTTTTTCAAACACCACAAGCTGCCACACACTCGCGGCTTGGTGTGACAACACCCACAAACTCTGAAGGTGTGTGAGAAGTGAGTGACAACACTGTAAATCATTCGCACAGACCCGGATATCAGTGACAACCAGGCAGCAAATTTGATTATTTTCCGTGGACTCGGGAGCACAAAGAGTAATTCTGAGAGTCATTTTAAGCCTGCCATTGTCCTGTGAACCGCGGCAGACTCAGGTGGACAGACTTGTTGTGCAGACTGATGATGGCCGAAGTGCCGCGCCGCAGCGGCTGTTACGTACAGGCCGCGGCCCAGCGGGCAGAGCCCCTGACCCGGCGGGGCCGTGATGGATGGAGCCGATCAGCCTGCCAGGACCGGCAGAAAACAAACTCAGACACTCAGGCGAGGTGAGATAACTCTATCGCAGCTTTACTCCTACTGTACGTTACACTAGCATAACACAGGAAACAGCAAAAGGGTGGAAAATCTAAAAGGCTCGAATCTGAGGGAAGTCAAAGCGATTGTGGGTGACAGAAAATAAAGGTGAGAAGAGAGAGAAACACCAAGAGAGCTGTCATGACAACGATCTAAATATGGAAAAGCAACAGTTAATTACCACCTCCACCCACCAGCATGATGCATACATAATGGTGGAGGTGAGAGGACACCTGCTACAAAACCTCAGCTAGTTATCACCTGCAGGATATATTTGGAGCGCCGTGTGCTGGGAGACCGGCCCAGTTTCTGGCGGATACATACGGAAAATGTGAGAGTGTGAGGGGAAATAGCGGGAGATCCGCCGCGATAACTGTCAAAGACACAGTTTGAAAGGCGGTCTCTGCAGGATTGGCCAGAGACCATTTAAAGGCTGCCGGTTGTACTATCATCACTTTCTGGTGGGTTGCGTCCTACATGCATGATGCTCCGGTTTCCCCCCGAAGACCTCCACAACTCCGAGAAGTGGGGGGGGTTGGGGGGGGCTGACAGCTAATTCACTAATATCAGTAAACGGCAGATGGATGATGTCATCATCCTGCTGCTGCTGCTCTTGACTCTGAACCACCACATTTAGCACTGATTTTTTTATTTTATCTTTAGACTTCCGAGGCCGTTTGGGAGCTCTGCTGTATTTAGGACCAACTGAAGTAGAAAAGCAACTTGACTTCTGACCGACTTCTTCAAGTGACCTAAATCCAGCAAAAAGTGCAGACAAAGCACCTGCGCGAGGGGGAATGAATTAGGACGAGGATTTGGCTCTCACGAAGGCCGGCGGCCGGTCCGGGAAGATGAGGTTTTCCCAGCCGAGCCTGAACGGGTGTGAAATTGAAGGTGCAACTACATAATGGCCTCCTTTTCTTGTCTTTGCTCGGGCGGTTGTGATGCGTGCCGGCTCATCATAAAGTCATTTTCCTCAGCGTTCATTCATATTCATCGCGCCGGTGACAATACGTCCTCCAAAACCCTCCAACAAATTATGTCTGCTCAGAGCCGGACGTGCTGACAATACATGAGCTCTGTGTGGGCTTTCAAAAGGGCACGCATGAGTAGGACAATAATTACATCTGCACATTGAATGTATAGATTTCATTTATGGAGCTCATCACTGATTAACGTGCGAGGGGAGAAAGTGTCCCTAGAAAGAAAAAGATGAAAGAAAAAATAACTGAAAAAAGGTTTCTTTTTCAATTTGAATGACAGCAAAAAAATCAGCCTTGGCATTGTTTTTATTGAAGCAGCACAATGCCACAAGGTATTTTTGGTTTATTTCCTTTAAAATAGGTCTTTATCTTGACTTGAGAAATCTGAGTCACCAGATAATGAATCCTTGGTGCATTTCCACTATTTCCACTCATTTCAAACATTTGAGGCTTTTTTGTTTCTATAGCAAAGTGATATGTGGATTTGTCAGGTGAACGTGGCTTCTATGTTGACTGAACTCACATGAAGACATTTACTAAGAAGGCAGAGGCAGAAACTTGGGGGACATAGTCGATCTACCAATGATTGGAAGTGATTGGCTGTTGTCTGAAGGCCTGGCAGTGGTGGTCTCCGCCCAAAGTCCTACTCTAACACTGCTTCTCTGTCACTGTACTCAGCAAATAAACTACAAAGAGAAAAACAATTTAACAGGAAGGTCTTGCACAAACAGATTTCTTCTCAAATGACGTGTGATTTATGATCATCCACCATCAATATTTTCTGAATTTGTGTGAAAAATCAGAAATTAGACAATTTTACCCACAGAGGTTTTGCTGCCCAACAACAATGCAACATCACAAGCATAAGCATGCTTGTAAGCAAGTTCTACAAGTGTTTTTCTTGTTATTGTTGTTTTTTTCTTTGTTTATTCCGATGGTGGTCATTGTGGGAGGTTGTGGGGGCTCTGCAGTTTGGTTGTTGTGAATGGGGGAATCCGATGTAGGAGGGGATTTATATATTCACCTATGATATAACGCATATGCCTGCAAAAAAAACTAATCAAAACGTAATCTCGAGACCACTGTTGCCCTTCATCCTGTTATAAGCACCCAAAAGGTATTTTCCTCACACTTACTAATGACTTATTTTGTCTTCCATTAAAGCATCACCTGATTGATATAATGTCAGTTTGATATAATGTCAACCCTGCACCGTGTCGGGTCCCGGGCGGCCGTGAGCCGCACGAAGAAGGATTTCCACGATCCGTCAGATCAAGGCCAGGCAGCTCCACAGACGGGACACGATGGGGAGTCAATCCACAGGCAGGCCGCACTCTGTCCGCCTCTGATGAAGAAACAGTGGCGTCAGGAAATGCTCGAAAAAAAGAAAAAAAAAAACATTAAAAAAAAGGCTGCATGAATCACGGTGGTCGGCTCCGTCCTCCTCACTGGTGCGTTTTTACATATTATGCAAATGAGTGTGTTTGCTGCAGTGTGCCGGGCGGCGCTGGCCTCCTTCAGTCACTTACACGACAGAAGATATTTAGATCACCTCAATGCAGAAAATGAGGAACTGCAAAACAAATAAATGCAGAAATTAAGCAGCTTATCATCGATGGAAATACCTCAGCGAGCGGGACCGCGGAGAAACGGAAGTGACGTGGCGGCGACAAATGCGTTGTTTTGGAGTGAAGGGGTAAAAATACAGCTTCGATAATTGACTTAAGTTCTTCAGAGACGACTTAGGCATCATTTGTAACACACACTTGGCTTATTTTTCTCTAACTTACACCTCACACACACACACGTACAAATCAATGCAATGCTGCTGTTTGTGTTCCATGATGCTGAAAAAAAACAAAGAAAACTTCAAGTAACTGAATCCACTTATCACGAGGCACACACACACACACACACACACACACACACCCTCGCCACCCGCCCTCCCCTCGCCACCCCCCCATTACTCCTCTTCAAGGTTGCCCAGTTCAGAGCTACAAAGCAGGAGGATGAAAGATGAAGCAGAGGAGCAGGATCACTTTGGGAAAGAAGATCTTCCAAAGAAATTGAGCTCGGGCCACGGAGACACTCGGGGGACGCGGGCGGGAAATTTAGAGACAGACGAGGAGACTGCATCGGCGCCCGTGTTTGTTATCTGATTCTTACGGCTGCCGTTATCGCTATCAAACAAACAAGGCACAACTATTTTCAGCACAACTGGGCTCCGGCTGCCTGAAAGTGGACTGGGAGCGGCCGGCGCCGGGATGCAACTGCTGTTGACTCGACTCCTGCAGACAAACACGTCCACGTCCACCTTCATGGTTCATTCATGGCCTCTTTTTCTTCCTCCCTCCAACCTAATAAGAACCCTCGCGAGCTGATAATCACATTTAACTCCCGACAGATGGAGCGACATGTCTGGACTTTCACACTTACAATAGGTGATGATCTATCAGCTGTAAGTACCACTGCAGAAACTCGCTGGTTCCCTCTCTTGCTCGGCGAGGAGACATTTGGCAGTGAGTGATGCTTCGGGGGGTCTGCACAGAGGAGAGCAGCGTCTGAGTGTCGTGACCCTAAATGGGTGGACAGTCCTGCTTAAAGCGGGGTACACAGTTTATAAATCTGAAGAGTTTTTTTATGTTAGAGACCCCACACATGAAGATCAGGCAAAAAGTCAGGCATTGAACAGTTTTGATCGTGCTGTGTGTTGTGTGCTCTGATAATCTAAACATATCACACCACACATAATGATTCGGTCCCACCACTGATATAGAATCTAGTCCTAGGGGGGGCGTGAAGCTGGTCTTGGGGCAAGTCCACCGAATTTGATGCTTCAGGTCGACCATGCTTGTTTTTATTTATGCCTGCTTCGCTGTTCCTCAGTCAGCTCGCCTCTTGATTGGCAACATTCCGTTCCACGTCACAATTCGCACAGTCATGACTCGGGAGTGGTCGGTTTTTCTCACATGCAAAGATTTTTGGTCATAAATATTGAACAAGTTTGATATCTATATTATTAATAATTATTAATATTGAACAAGTTTAATATTTATGGAGCCTATTATCGTGACAAATTCACTCTTAACACACCTCAGACCTGATATTCTTGTAAGGATAATAGGATAATCTTATAAAACATAAGGGGAAAGACAGGATTATCTTCACGTGTGTACCCCGCTGAAATTAGTCCGAAGACTGACCAGGTGGTCCAGATAAGTAGCCCCGCCCACCAGATACCTGGGAACAATAATAATACATCTGCATCTCATCCAGGTCATTGTATCTCTTTAAACTCAGGGCACGAAACTGGACTTCAAGAAGTGAAGATGTTTCGCTTCTTGTCTGAGAAGCTTCCTTATAGTCCAATTCAGTTCAGCTCAATGTTTTTCTTATACCACACCGTTTCATAACAGTTGTCTCTTTCAGCAGGTCCAGACCACCCTCTGCAATCGTTGCATATGAACAGAGACACTACATTCCCATCAGAGCAAACTATTTTTTTTTAGATTAGATTCAACTTTATTGTCATTACACATGTATGAATACAGGCAACAAAATGCAGTTTGGCATCTAATCAGAAGTACAAGGAGCAGCAAGTGCAGTGTACTACAGTGTGTACAGTATAAGAAATATATACAGAGAGTTTAGTTATGTACAGTTGGGGCCAGTAAGAAAGGTGATTGTAAGTTAACATAAATAATGAGGTAATTGAGTAGTGCACAAGTGTGCTATACGCATTTACAGACAAGAGTTGTAATGAGCAGTACAGTGCAGATGTACAAATATACAAAT
>CAESWR010000129.1:349149-361318 GCA_903171835.1 Mullus surmuletus | reverse complement strand
GTGTGTGTGTGTGTGTGTGTGTGTGTGTGTGTGTGTGTGTGTGTGTGTGTGTGTGTGTGTGTGTTTGCGTGCATGGAGGTATGCATGTGTGAGTGTGTATTGTTATTTGCTTCATTCCTATCATCATCAGAGTTATCATAAAGGGATATATTGTCACAGACAGCACAAACACGCACACACACACACATGCCCAAAGACAAACACAAGCGCACACACACAGGACTGATTTCATCTCATTTATTTATTTTATTTTTAATATTCCTCGTTGGTCTTGTTTTGTCTTGTTAGTGTTTGTCCTTGTCAGCCTTTGTTTGTTTCTCTACTTATATCCTCGTTCTCTATGCAATGACTATTTCTGTTTACTTGGTACGATAAAGAAAAAAAGTAGTAAAGTATTTTCTCGCAATAGCATCGAGAGTTATGACAGCGTTAAATCGGGCGTCGGAGTAAATGAACAGACAATTCCTAGACTGTAAATATGAATCACTGCAAGTCATATTTGGTCTGCACTGAGCTGCATGTCCAAGCAAACGTACACGAATCAACTTATTTGGATGATTTGTTTGAGAGTGCAGTGTTCACCCAACATTTGTGAGTCCTTTTCTCAAAGATGACCAAAAAACCCTCGAGCGTGCAAACATTTTTTTTCTCTGCCTCTGGAAAAACTCCAGGAAACTTTCAAGGGCTAGTTAACAAAATAGGAGTGACACGCCGCAGAGGCCCGTAATACTCAACTGGAACATTTCAAAACACTGATGATGTGGCAGGGGGGTTGAGTTCACAAGCGCACCGTTGCTCTCCAGTTTCTAACAAAAATATAAATGTTAAGAGCAGCAGCGGACGCCACAAAAAGCAGCATCTGTGTGAATGGCTGTCTATAATTTCAAATGGCCATTCAACCCCCCCTATAAAAGGTGAAATATGATCAATCCTTTCTGTAGACGAGCTTTCAGTCACGTTGACAGTCGTGTTGTTGTCATGCAATTAACGTCTAGTGATGGAAGTACTGTGATTCTTATGGGAATTGATTTTCAAAGCAACATTATCATTGCCTGTTGCAGTGTGGAGGTCTTCCTCACGGACCCCCTGGTACACCCAGAGGAACACAAGGACAGCTCTGAAACAGCACAAAGATAATTGGACAAAATAAGTAATCCCAACAGGTAGGGAAAAAACAACAACTGGCAGCAGCAGCAGCAGCGCAGAGCTGCAGCAGTTAACGAGCGGCTGCAGTCGAGAGCGGTGGCAATAAATGTCATTCTTCCTGACTATCTCCTGCACCAAGAAAATCACATCTGTCTCCTGCTAAGACCATGACACACCATGGGATGATCATAGATAATAGCGAGTCGACTGTGAGCAGCTCGGCTATTAGATGTACTGACACACAGAGTGGGAATCGATTTGCAAAAGTCTGGTCACCTAGAAATAGCATCTGAACCATATCCGACTGTAGTTGGGTCTTCAACAATTGACAAGGTGGAACTCATCTGTTACAGAGTAGAGATCTCATATCATGATATTTTTCTCTCTTTTTTCCCCGATTAAAAATAAGTTGTAATCACTGGGTCATCATATAATTGGGAGCAGTGAGCAAAAATCTCATTGCACTTCTTTCACACTTTCCCATTTCAGAATTGGCAAATGTTTTTTTTTTATTCACACAGCCACTATAATTTGTTAATCAGCTCAGAGGCCGGCCTGTTCAGTGAGCTGACTGGCTGACTCCCAATTCATACATTATCTTCTGGGAATACGTCAAAATGCCATTGATGTTAAAGCATTGGACTAACATCATTCATGCCGGGTGTTTTCAACACTAATAATAGCCCACTTATTTTTAATGTGGGGTTGCATGAGATCTAGTAGTATAACATCTGCAGTAGTTTTACCATGCCAGCACAATATAGTCAACAGAAAGATGAGAAATTGTGCTGAATGGATCCAAATAACGCTATTTTCATGGTTCCACCTGAAAGTCAAACATCAGTTTGACTCTATGAGAGAATTAACAGAGCTTCAAATTGCCTCTATTTTCATTACGGGTTCATTTTCAGCAGTTTCCACCGTCAGCATCATGGTTCCTTGGGTTATCCTGATGCTGTCGCCGTGACCATGGAGCCAAAGTGTTCATCGCTCATGTCAATGCATCATATCCCATTGGTGAAAAATGATTGTCTCTGATCAGCCGCCTCTCCTGATTGAAATAAAAGATCATCCGGGTGAAGAGCACCGGCTCCCTCTGAGAAACAACCAGCCTCTATCTGCGCACGTTCCCCCGGCAACGCCGCCATCAATGGCAAGGGATGGTTGCTCCGCTTGCATTAGCTTATTTATAAAAGATTAATGTAAAGCCATCACTCAGAACCTTTTCCTAACCTGTGTGCATTAACTCTTGTGATCCATTCCCCTGCAGCATCTACTGAGACGGCTCCCACAAGATGGATGACGGTCTCAGCAAACTATTGTATTATCGCAGTGATGACCATGTGGGGGGTCTGCCACCACTTCAAATGTTCTGTCAATGGCTGAAGCCTCTTAGTGTCTATGAGGGGACTCTGGGTGTATTTGCGGCCCACCCCCCTTCTTTCCACCCCTTCTCCTCATCCCCCCGCAGAGCTCTATGCAGCAGAGTTTATTAATGAGCGGTGCAGAGCAATGCATCAACAGAGAGCCAAGATGGAGGTGTGGATTCGTAATGGGTCTTAGCAACTCTACGCTGGGCGCAGAATTAATGATGACAACAACCTCAAACCTGGGGCACCGGCGGAGGACCATAATACACTGTTTGCCCCCGTGACAAATAAGGCATGGAGGAGCTGCCTCCAAGTAGATCTTTGTCCCACAGCACCAACATACTGTCCGTCCTGGTGAAATGAAATCTCATGAAGTAGATTGGGGTCTGTAATGTATTTACATTACTATCAATGGCAGTTTTATGGCCCTCAGCCCCAAAGAAATATAGATATCATTAAGTATCCCGTGGCTCCGTTAAGCAGAGTTCAGACAGCGTTCACAAAGATGCAGAGTTGGCTGGAAGGGGCCTGTCAGACCCCCAAAATACAGTGAGAAAAGATCTTTTTAGCTCAGCAGACAACAAAGTCACATTTACTTCTCTTTAGATAGTGTCAAGCAAAAGAGAGCATTCATGTGGCAGCTGAGTGCGCACTGTCTGATTGTATTGCTGCATAAATGTTGGTTTGGTGGTTTGGAATTAATCCTGCTGCTCTGGCTATGAGAAAACGCAACATTAGGATATCTGTACAATAGTAAGGCCTTTTCTGCCCCTCCCCCACCAAATATCGTTCATCTGGAGACACAACAGATCTGAAATCACACATTTTTTGTGTTTTTCCAGCTTGGTGATTTTCAGCCAGTTACGAAAATGTCTTTCCACTTGACATTTCTTTTGGTTTGCTGATTTTTTGCGACGTGTCAGGCACACCGGCATTGTTGGCAGGGAGAGCAAATGAATGTGTCCAAGCTGAATTAAACTCTATTTTCCTCTGTGTTTTTATTAATAAAGCTTTGCCCAGTGCCCTCTAGTCCACCCACTGGATACTGAAGCATTTTATATTCTGCTGATGAAAGAAAATCTTTAGTAGATACATTTTGAATTAGATAAAGTTGTGGTTTTAGGTGCTGTTAGTGTTGATGTTTAACATCTGACCACCCACATAGCAAACAGGTTTGGCCCAATTCCGGCCCCAGTCTGGCAATGATGGCAATGGTTAGATGATGGCATGCCACATGTGGGCCCACTGTGGTCGGGCTCATATGGCCCACAAAAACCAAATCACTGTCCAGTTTGGATACTTGAGGCATCTGGTGCCATTACTCAAACTGTGCTGGGACATAACAGGGACAACAGTGTGTCCACAGCTGGTCCAGTGCTGGTCCATTCAGTGTCCACAGCTGGTCCATGTATGGCTCAGCTCTGGCAAACCAGATCTGGGCCGCAAAAGGACCAGCTTCCTTTGCCACATATGGACCACAATCTGGACCAGTGGGGACCCATGTACGGTGAACCTCTGGCAAGCAGATATGGGCCTCAAAAGGGCCATCATTCATTGTGGTATGTGTGCCAGGTGTGCGTGCCAGAACCGGGCCACACCAATTTTGCTATGTGGGCAGTTGGGGTTAAATCACTGCAATTCATAAACTGTTACTTTAAGGACAAAGTTGCAGTTTACTTTAATCCATCCATGGAAACTTAGTGAGGAGGGGTGCTGACTGGAGCTGTTCGTGTGACTCTCAGTTTAGTTAGTCAAATATTAAACCTTTTTTTTGTGTCATGGCATCACCTTGACCTCTAAATTGAGGCTTGTCCTTGGAAAGACCCCGCTGCCAATGGTTAACTGCATAATCACAAAGCCAACATATTTGAAATATACATTAAAATGTGGGAGAAAGATTAACAGAGCAGATATGTACGCAGTAGGGAACAAAACAAAACAAAAAATAAATAGTTGGGTCTCAAACACATTGTTTGAAGTATTTATTTACTGCATTTTCACCCAAGATCTGTTCACTTATTGCACGTGTTAAGATGGATGGAGCACCATCAGCATCATTTTATGAACTCTGTCCAATCATGAATCATTTCCAACACGCAATCATTTCACTCTTTGACACGAGGCAAAATCATTTAGAGGCTGACACGCCGGAGCAAAGAGTGATAACCCCGGTGCAGCTTGGCCCTGTTTCCTGCCGAATGCAAGCGCAGATTCAAAAAGTTGAAAAAGAAAAAAAAAAGGGTGTTCTGAGAAAAACATCACGTTGGAGTGCACGGGGAGGCTGGATTCTTTATTAGTCAAAGTCAGAGGGAATTTGATAGTTGGTTTATCGCTTCAGTGTTTTGCTTTTTACTGTACATGAGTGGATTTTTAAATGAATTATTGCTGAGTCTTGGCGGAAGCTCACTGCTCTTTTTGGAAGTCTTCCTTAATGATCAATAATTACTCTAATATCCTTTAAATAAATTGGTTCTTTGTTTACATCACAGGCCCGACCAAGTCGCATTTCTTTGCTCTCTTCCAGATCACGTCGATGTTTTTCTCTTCAACTTGTGCCATGTACTAAGATTCAATGATGAAAGAATTGAGATCAGTAACTTAGACATGAGTGTTCCTGCTGTGAGCTTTTAATTATCATCCAGGAAACTGCCAAAGGGCATCGCTGAATTAACAAATGAGGATTCAGAGGTAACATCTAGTCCATCAGTGCGATATCTGAACTGATTTGCTCACATTAGGGCAAGAAAATTGTTTACCATTAGAATAAACATAAGCTGTTATTTGGAAAGATAAAGAAGTTGATTTTGTGGCCTTGAGCCAAGCATGAATTCTAATTTCGTCTTCACATATTCGAGAAGCCGGGGAGAATCTTTACATTTCACAGCCAAAACGTATTCCACAATGTGCAGAATGGAAGCAGAGCAGAGATGTCATGTGGTTGTAAAGTCCACCGCCAGCGCCGTGTGTGCAGCGCATCATCACCCATCAACCTTGTTTACAGTCAACACATTCTAAAGAGTATCTTTATTTTGTCGAAGTTTTGCAATATTATCAACTGCAACAACTCTCAAATCTCCTCAATGCCGAAGAAAAATAGTGAAGACTGCAATCTTTTTTTTTCAAATGTACCTTCTGACTTGGAAGTAAAGTGGAGACAATCAGCTCTCAGAGTTAACAAAGGATCATCATGGCAGCCTTTGAAGCGGTCAGAAGGAAAAACGCCACCCCATTTGCCTGTTTTCTCCCTCCTCGCCCCTTGATACTTTGGCTCATGACCTGCTAATTGATTACAGCGCTCCATGTTGAAGGTCGCCTCAATACCTTAAATGCACATCAAGGATGGAGGAGGGTCACCAAAGGATAAACTGGTGTATCCGTCTTCACGGGCATCCGTGACACATAAAAAGGGCAGGGCAAATGTCTTTGCACTGTTATTGAATGTTTGTTTACATGCATCCTCTGTCCTCGAGTGTCTTCCTTGCTCCCTTTCAGCATATTCCAAATTCGAGCAAAAACACTAGAAAAAAAAACAAGCTAAGTGATCCAGTTAACTTCATTTCCATAAAAACGGGGGCACATGTATCCAAATAAATGGTCTTGCTTGTCTGAAGCTCAAAGGAGGACAGGCTGCAGGGGGAGAAGCCACCCAGCAAATTGGAAATGTCATCTATAGAGAGAATGAAACACACATTTTACAGCGGTCTTCCTCAGCATAATATAACTTAGTTATAAGTTAAACCTGCGTCACCCTCAGAAACATCGAATGCAAAGCTGTGATGTGTGATGTGATGCGAACCTCATGTGCCAGGAATTGCTCCCATCTGAGTCACAGCACAGACCAGTAAGAGCTCCCACTCCCACAGGATCTCATTCCCTAATGGTTGATCCCAGTGACTTCTCCTCTTGCTCACATGTTTAATTCCTCTGCCAATGACGTCCTTACACTGACGGCAGCTTCCACGTGACACAGGATGTCGAGGAGAGACAGTAGCTTTTCACACCTGAGAAGATTGTTTTGATATATGATAAAAACAATTGTGTGCTTTGTGTATTTAAATATTTATTGTGTAATAATAATGGTGATAATAATAACAATAAGGATCATTTTGACAAAATTGCCGATTTTATAATTAATCAGGGGAACTGACTCTTTTTTTTAGAGTGTATGAAAATATCGCAATTTTCACCAAGTCCAACCATGCCAAATTTTACACATAAAGAGCCACGTTCAGGGGTTCAAAATTGTGATTTTTTATTTTCCCCCGGAATAATAATAATCCCAAGGGTTCCAAGAGTACGGTGGCCCTGAAGTGCAAATCACGACAACAAAAGAAAAACGACAAAAGAGAAACAACAACGACAAATTACTAAACACACAACACAGAGAACACATTTCACAAATGTACGGAACACACTATCGAGAGGTGGATTCATGATAAGGAATTCATATTTTAATGGCACAAACCAACACATTACTAATTTTTCTCACATGTTTGCCAGCATTCTTTGCAGAATTCGTTGCGCTCAGTCTGGATAATATCTTCATATTCCTACACATTTTCACTTGTTCCTCTATGGTAAAGTAAGTGTCCCTGACGTTATGCGCTTATTACATCTAGATATGAGAAGCAATGTAATGAAGAGGTGGTCATAACAATCCAGTAGAGTCTGGGCTTCCATCCGGGTGTTGAGGCCCATCATGGTTCCAATCTAGTGGTAATACTGGAAAGAGGCGTCACCTCAACATGTGGCACACTTTATTGCTCACTGAACTCTTGCAAGAGCTTGGACAACAGACATTAACATTTTGCATTGTGTTTTTGGTATCTGTGAGTAGAAGTATAATTAAAGGGTTTCACTGGTAAAAGTTAGGATTTCTCCTGAGACGGTGGTGCATAGCTCGGCTGTGTTGTTTATATGGACGTCGTCATCCATTTCCACGGAGTGCTGAAGCAGAAGTTGACCAAAAAAAAACAAGCACAATAGCCCGACACAGGCGCTGCTCGGGCTGGTGAAGGATAGTTTGGAGGTTTTTGCAAGCTCCATCCCACACAAGTTAGCACTTTTGTTTGTGAATGGTGACTGGGGCACGAATCTGAAACAGTGAATGGGCTTCATTTATGTGCCACTTTTCTACCTGAATGCTACTCAAAGCACTTTCGACATTTCATTACCTCACACACACATTCATTCACTCACTGACGGATAAGGGCAGCCATGCAGGGGGCCGCACGGGTCAGCAGGAGCAACTTGGGGGTTCAGTGTCTTGCTCAAGGATACTTACAAGCTGGGCGCTCAATGCTAAAAAATGCTGAAGAAATGTTGCAAGACTACAAATAACGAGATGGAAATTTATGTTAACTTATGGAAATCACCTGTTTTAACGTGGACCCGTCTGAGGCGAGCTGACATACTGGTTTTGCCAGTGTTTATAAATCTCACCAAAAAAGAGCCATGCGCAGTATTACGCAGGTATTCTTTCTACATAAATATGGATGATTTGATCAAAGCTAGGAGACAAACAGATGAATGTGGGTTGACAATTGAATGCAGAGACTGATTTACATGTGCAACACTAATACAGGTTTCTACTCACATAGAGGATTTGATTTCAGTGTTTCATCACCCCAACATGTGCTTAACCGCTGCTTAATGCTAACTACTAATTCAGAGCAGGCTTTTGGAATCGGCCTGAGCAATGTCAAACATCAGGCAACAACCCGAGGGACGATTAGTGGCTATTTTATTTAATCGTGTCTCCATTTTTGTAACAAACAAAAGCTGATCTAAAATGATCCCAGAGGAATCCAACCAATCAAAACATTCCAGTTGCCTCAAGCTGACACTGAATGTTGACAACGACACATCATATCACCCTTCACTAAACAAAGTGAATTTAAGCAAAAAAGAGGACTGTAGCAGACACGGTATTTACTGGCACTTCACCAAAGTCACAGCCTCGGCCAAAAAGAAGTCCTGATTTGATGAAATGTGATAGGTGGAGCTGTTATAACCACAGTGTGTACATTCTCCTTAGACACGTAGAGGGAGAAAAAGATGACAACTGGGATTGAGAATAAAAAAGCCGGAATCTATGCAGGAACAAGTTGGCCATAATTAAAAATAAATACATAAATGGATTAATAACTCAGTAGCTACATACATAAACCATAATGCCATTCATGTATGGTGGAGTGAATGAAGAATGTAAATGCACAAAGAATTCAAGAGAGAATGTAAATGTAAAAAAGAACAGAAACATTTCATCAATAAATTAATATTGAAACTTATTTTAGGTGCATTTATGTATAGTGTATTAAGTTATTGTCTATTCATTTATTCATGTAATGTTACTATGGAGTTGGCCCTTATATTGTGGCTCTATGGATGAAGGAGGCAAGCTTCAACAGCTGTGCTGCTGCTGCTGCTGCCACAAAAGCATCAATCCTAGAGTCGTTGCCACAACCAGTACCAGTGGGAGATGCTGAACCTGAAGGCTTCCTTTCAGCACAAATCTGATTGTTTTGGATAAAAAACAATAAAACAAAACACAAATGGAGTATGCATGCCAGCATTTGGCCCTAAACACAAGAGCAAAGCCTGTTTATTTTTCCAATGGATTCCTTTTATTTGTACAAATTCAAGTTGCATGAAAAATTGTCTTACTTTCAGAAATAAAAGGTAAAAATATTCCAAAGAAATCATAAATTCTGATTTTTTTCAACAAATATTTTTCTTTTATACTTATACTTTATACTATACTACTATACAATAAGAGTTAATGTGTATTGATTTTTGTGGGATAAATGAGAAAACTCTGATGGAACCTTTGTTTTGTGATTATGTGTTTCATCAATGATCAGCGGTTTAAAGATGTGCATCTTTACAAAAAAGGAAAGGGTGTAATTTTGTGGTGTCATTGAATGGGCTGAAGTGGGATTTAACCCATCCACAGAGACGTGTCCAAGCAAATGTTTGCAATAGAATTTGTGCAAAATTGAAACTTCTGCATACAGATGATTGATCTGCTGTACATATAATAATGGAACATATAAAGAAAAAAAAATCCCATTAAAATCTCTACATGTTAAGAAACCAGTGTAAATTGTGCGAGCTTGGTTTGCAGTTTGCAGTGCGGAGCTGAGAGATGCTCAAAACAAAAGTAAACTTACGACGGCCTCCATCTCTGAGATAGATTTGCTCCTTATTCAAATTGCGATGCAGCACAGAAACAGAAATGTGGAAAGTTGCACCACGAGGCCGGGAGCTCGACTCTCTGCGCGCCTCGCTCTGCATCCCGCCATCCTGACAGCGTGAGGTCCCGTCACAGCTCCCAAAGGGCTTCTGCAGCATAACGGGCTTTAAATATGTGATGAGTTTCTGAGGCTGGAACAAAATGAGGTGTTCGTGCAACCTTATCTGCACCCGCACCTTTGACGGCAAACTGAGGGTTGAAATGAAAGGTGAGCGGGGAGCTTCACCAAACGCAGGGAGAGGACCGGCTGTACCGACTAACAGCGGAGATCAGATCCATCGGCGGTGCGCGGTGGTGTGAGTGCTCCTCTGGAAAACAGTCGGTCGGCGTGCATCCGGCAGACTGAAATGTCTGTGAAGTGTCTGTTCGGTAATGTGAAAGGCAGCGGAGCATCTGCACCGGGGCAGCGCCGACTCCTGGAGCGGCGCGGGCAGAATGCTAATGCTGTTAGGCTCACCTCCGTCCTCTCTCCTCTCTCAAACATACAAGGGCAACGCTGCATTAATCACTGATTCACATCCCTCCTCCTTCGCTCGCCCTCTCAGCAAACACACGCACACACACACACACACACAGCTCTCTGCCTCCTGTTTCCCTCCATGCAAACACCATCATGTACAACATCATTAAGGAGGGCTGTGCTGTTTACCACGGCCCATAAAATCTTAATGACACTCATCCAGGAAGGATTCTCTCAGATCAATGTGGTTTGATTGTCCACTGTTAATAAATGTACCAGACTGCACTGGATCACCCAAAACACTTGATCATTCACGTCGTATCTCTTATTTTTGGGGGGTAGCGTGGCTCAGCAGTAATTGGAGGGTTGCAGCTTCATAGTCCAAGTGTCCTTGAACAAACCCTGAGCCTCAATCAGATCTTAAGAGGAAATTTCCCCTTTAAAACCCACTCCAATGTTTCCCAATTTTCTCAGCTAAGAGCAAAATACACACACTCCAGCTGAATGATGTTAAATGATTTGACTTACGATAATTTCCCTGTCATCTATAATGTTTTTAATATTTGGTTGAATTATTTTCAAATGTTTACATCAGGAGGAACGCCGTCCAATAGCTTCTCTGTTTGGAAATACTTTTTTTAGCCTCAGTTAATGAGATCAAACCTTTTCTTATACTCGGCCAGTTGTGAGCTCTCCTCCTCGCTTCATTAACGGAAGTAATGACTTTCTGTGAATGATAGAAACCATCCAATGCATCTTTTTTTGTCTTACTTTCTTTTTCATTTTCTTGCTACATATGGAGTCTGCTCCTCCCTCTTTAGATGTTTCTTTCTCAACTCGTCATCCCAGCATCATCCCTGCATCATCCCTCTGTCATACCTCTTAGTTCCAGCATCATCCCTGCATCATACTTCTTGGTACCAGTGTCATCCCTACACCACCCCCACATCATCTCTTCATTCTATCTCTTAGTGCCAGCATTATCCCTACATCATCCCTGCGTTGTATTGGGCAATTGTGGGATTCGGCTGGATTATTCATGCTAGCATCATCCCTACATCATCCCTGCATCATACCTCTTAGTACAAGTATCACCCCTGCATTATCCCTACATCATCTCTGCATCATATCTCTTAGTACTAGCATCACCCCTGCATCATCCCTACATCATCGCATCACATCTCTTAGTACCAGCATCACCTCTGCATTATCCCTACATCATCTCTGCATCATATCTCTTAGTATCAGCATTATCCCTACATCATCCCTGCTGTATCGCGCAATTGTGGGGACTGGGCTGGATTATTCGGCATATAATCCCTTATACCACCATCATCCCTAGATCATCCCTGCATTATACCTCTTAGTCTCAGCATCATACCTCTTAGTACCAGTATCATCCCTGCATCATACTTCTTAGTACCAGCATCATCCCTACACCATTCCTACATCATACCTCTTAGAACGAGCATCACCCCTGCATCATCTCTACATCAAGCCTGCATCATACGTCTTAGTACCAGCATCATCCCCACATTATCCTTGCATTGCATCACACAATTGCCTGGACAGGGCTGGATTATTTGGCATGATCCCTTTAAGATTCCTTAAGTGTCTCGGAAGAGGCGCTCCCCTCCGACTGTCCCCACCCGCTGCTCTCCCCCTAGCACCTCCAACCGTTTCTCGCCCCTGGCCGACCACGAGCCCCCTTCCGGCAGCGGTGGTGCTCCCGCAGCCGCCTCGGCTCCCTCAGCGTGCTCGGTCGCCGCCTCTCAGGTGTCTCTGGAGTCGCGGCCCTCGGTCGCCTCGGCGGCGCGGCGCCCGATGTCCGTCCCGCCGCCGGCCGGGGGTGCTGGGTCGGCCCGGCTGCCCGTCAAGCGCGGCGGTCGGCGTAGCTCCCCCGGTCAGGTGGCTCGACACCCGCGCCTTGGTCTCCTT
>CAESWR010000129.1:306317-318663 GCA_903171835.1 Mullus surmuletus | reverse complement strand
CCCCCCCCCCCCCCTTCCCTCTGCCCCCCCCTCTCCTCCCGCCTCTCCAACAACCTTGAAAGAATGGCCGACATGTTCGTCTGGGGGGGATTACACGGCTCACAAATGCTGAGCGACGAGCCGGCGTTTGAGCCCTTTACGACAAGTTTGTCAAGGAATCGCATCGTGCCGCCGCCGCTAAGCTCCGAGCACGTCTGCCACATCATGAAAATTGCATGAGCGTTTCGTCACCGCCGAGGCTGGGAAAAGTAGCAAAGAATGATTCACAACTATTTTTGATATTGGAATGATTTACACAATGCTCAAGCAAAAAAAGAAAATCTGGATTCTGTCAGAAGAGACGCCAAATACCAGTTGCCGGTTTGCGCCCCGGTTGTGTTAATGCCATAATGGAGATGTAAAGTGCGTCGGGCAAAGCACACGATCCACATTAGACATCAGAGGCTCGCTGCTACGCTAATGAGACTTTTCTTGCGGCCTCTCTGCTGTTTATTTTCACTAACGCGTCCTCCACTCTTCCCTCTCCCACTCCTCCCACTCTCTCCATCATCCATTAGCCCGTCCTTTCTCTCTCCTCAGGTCCCTCTTTAAGACAGACGTGGGATTGAAGAACCGGCCGACAACATTGCGACTGCCTCCTGAAGTCTGATTTTGTGTCTGTGTGTGTGTGTGTGTGTGTGTGTGTGTGTGTGTGCAAATCGCTTTTGTCGTGTACTTACTGCCCATTTTGCGTGAGGATGACCTTCCGCTGAGGCACCGGCACCTCCTGCACACACATAGATACTTTCATGGTTATCAGACAAGTGTGTTTATCCGTCTCGCTCACGCAATCCTGAGTAAATGAGGGTCCGGCGCGTCGAGGGGCACACTGAAGACCTGTGCTCGATTTACAAGTCAATGGCGGCCGGAGGCAAAGTGCAGAGAAAGCGATGAGGAGGGTGGACGCTGACGACCTGTTCCATTAGTGCCCCCGGGGGAGGCACGGCCTGGACTCTGCTCGGACGCGCTGACCTCTCCTGGACACACTCTGGGCATTACGACGGTCTGCACTGGGGAATCTACGTCCAACTGAGAAATTCTCCCTCTTGGAATACAAGCTGATGGATACAACTATTTTTTTCATATTCACATATCTAACAACTATTTTCTCACTGGGGACAGAAAGCCAAGGAGCGAAAACCGAGGATTTGGATCGCACCATGAGCGGCACATTCCAGCCGAGCGCAGAGGAAAGTGTCTGTGTTTCTTTGTTTTCTTGCTTGGCCGTCTCTCTGCTGCCTGGGAATATCATGAGATTCTAAACAGGAGGTATTTCCGACATCTTATCCCCGTTCCACTCATCTGTCAGCGCTCCCGCCATCACCAAAGCAAACGAAGGAGTCTGCAAAGGACATTAGCCGGTGCTGCCTCATCTCCTCTGGATACAGGTGGCCGATCTCTCAGCTTCGCCGCCATCGAGGTCAGGAGGGAAAAAAAGTGGTCTAGCGGAGAGTGTTTGGGGAGACGGACAGGTGCTTTTCTGGCTGTCGGCCTCTCTGGGAGGGACTAACAGAGAGAGGAGAAGCCTCAGTGGAGGGGCTCCGCTGGAGCGAAAACACTTGGCCGGCTATGTTTGGACGTGATGCGTGTCTCTGTGGATCTAACATGGCCTGATTGCACAGCCCTGCTATTCAGATAGTGCTGGAGGGAAGGGTAAATACCACCACAAACCATTTGTTTTTCTCTCTGATTTTCATATTGTGTCTGCTGATCAGCTATTTTAATGCAGTTTGGAGTACATGTCTATTTAGCAGCCCCCCCACCCACCCCCCCTCCAGATTAATCCCAAATGGACACTGTTTTTTGCCGCACTCTTGCCCTTTAATAATTCACAGCCTGCCGATGCAAAAACACTTTTTAAAGTACATCTGGGAGAATTCGGAAGCATGTTAGTGATGGATGCATAACATTTTCTTGCTGAATATTCTCGGCATTTATGAACTGCTTCCTGTAACTTGGTGAAAGACTCAAAAGCTCCCGGAAATGATAGATTCACTACAAAGAAGGCATGACAAGACCGTGATATTGCTGCCTCCATCTCCTCTTTATTAATAATCCCCCCCCCCAAATAGGAATGAATTCTACCGTCCCCGTCATCACTTTCATCCTCCTTCATGCCCTCTAATCAATAGCCAGGATGCATATAAGCTAATTCTCTGACAACAATGAGCTTGGAGATTTTCTTCCATGGGCTCAGTACGTACACTAAGCCACGACTAAGCCACTGCCGAGCCACCAAATAGCACACTGTCACTGTTTTTGTAAATAGTAAAGGTGTAAGGGGATGCGGGGCTAGCTGCTCGTCAGTCATGCTGACTGTGTAGTTAAACAGTTTATCTGACGATCCGAGCATTTCTTAGGAAAATTCAGAATAATTCTCCTATGGAAGAAGCAGCACATCAGTTTGACAGGATTTCTCCTGAGTTTGTTAATTACTATTTATAGAGAAGCACACAGCATCTTCCTCCCTTCTCATAAACTGTCCCTTTCTGTTTTCCTGAAATGCAGGATAATGCTTATCCTTCCCTGCCCGAAAGAAGAAGCCACCATGAGCAACGTCACGGTCACCGACAACACCGAGCCCATCACCCGCACCATGAGTCCAGCCACGCCGAGTTCGTACCCCTACCCCGTTAGCTTCCAGGTCTCCCTCACCGGCTTCCTCATGCTGGAGATCCTCTTGGGCCTGAGCTCCAACCTCACCGTGCTGGCGCTCTACTGCATGAAGTCCAACCTCATCAGCTCCGTCAGCAACATTGTCACCATGAACCTCCACGTTCTGGACGTGCTAGTGTGCGTGTGCTGCATCCCGCTCACCATCGTGGTGGTGCTGCTCTCCCTGGAGGGGGACACTGCTCTGGTGTGCTGCTTCCACGAGGCCTGCGTCTCTTTCGCGAGCGTCGCCACGGCCGCCAACGTGCTCGCCATCACCCTCGACCGCTACGACATCTCAGTGAAGCCGGCCAACCGGGTGCTGACCATGGGTCGCGCCCTCGCACTCCTGGCCGCGATTTGGGTTTTGTCCTTTGCTAGCTTTCTGGTGCCCTTTATCGAGGTGGGCTTCTTCGCCAAGGGCCACGCCGAACTCAACCAGACTTTGGTGGAGAACGTGGTCCACACTAACCAGTACTACACAGAGCTCGGCCTCTACTACCACCTGCTAGCTCAGATCCCCATTTTCTTCTTCACCGCCGTCGTCATGCTCATCACCTACTCCAAGATCCTGCAGGCGCTCAACATCCGCATCGGCACACGTTTCCACGCCTCACAGAAGAAGAAGGCCCGGAGAAAAAAACGTCCATCCATGACGGCCATGACGACGCAACAGGAAGCTACGGACGGATCCCAGAGCAGCACCAGCCGCAACCCCACACTGGGCATGAGGACCTCTGTGTCCGTCATCATCGCGTTGCGCAGGGCTGTGAAGCGCCACCGGGAGCGGCGGGAGCGCCAAAAAAGGGTTTTCAGGATGTCCCTCCTGATTGTATCTACCTTCCTTCTGTGTTGGACACCCATCACAATACTCAACACAGTGATCCTCAGCGTGGGTCCCAGCGACCTGATGGTCAAGCTGAGACTGGGTTTCCTGGTCATGGCGTACGGGACCACCATCTTTCACCCTCTGCTCTACGCCTTCACGAGGCAGAAGTTCCAGAAGGTCCTGAAAAGCAAGATGAAGAAGCGAGTGGTGTCAATCATTGAGGCGGATCCCACCCCGAACAACGCCATCATCCACAACTCCTGGATCGACCCAAAGAGGAACAAAAAAGTGACGTTTGAGGACAAAGACGCCCAACAGAAATGTCTGTCCTCTGAGGACGTGGAGTGAAGGAACTCAAATCTCTTTAGGATACATAGTCAATAAAAGCAGCTAAAGTGACATCACTTCATGGTGAAAAAGGGAAAATGTTAATCCAAAGCAGTAATGTAAATACTATGTGCAATAGAGTGTAAAATAAGAAGTGGATAATTTATTACTATTTATTGAGAACAAAATAGGTTTCATAGACATACTATATCCTGTACTGTAGGTATTGCATGGCTTTTTGTAACGTTACAGCACATCGTGTACATACGTAATACTTGTACAGTAGAGGGAGAAAAATGTATGTGTATATATATATATATATATATACATATACATATATATATATATATATATTTATATATATATAGCAACAGTGAGTGCGAGAGGGGGTGAAAGAAGTAGGAATTGTTCTGTATATGTATATTTATAATAAATTTTGTGTCCACTCACCCGAAGCAGCAACATATTTCCTACTCTCGCCTTTTCCCCCGGTAAAGTGTTTGTGATTGTGTAACAGCTGTGATATTACTCCCATTCATCACTGTACTGCTCGTTCTGACACAACACCCCACAGTCCCTGCTGACCGCTGACCTTATTGCCCGGCCGGCCTCTACGGGATGGCCCACCGGCGGGGGGGGGGNNNNACTGTAGGCGTGAGGATGCGACAAAGACAGTTAGACAACAAAGTCAAATTTTATTCATATAGCGCCAATTCATAACAGTATTAACCTCTCAGCTATGTGGCATATTTTTATATACTGTATAACGACCAATTTCCATGAAAAACTCCCTTTAAAACAACAATATGCAACTATTTTACCATAAATAATCAAACATTACCATGTCCATGTCCATATGTCCATATGTTTCTGGAAATAAGGAAATTCATCCATATCTTACACATCTATTCACCTTTGAACAGAGGCAGCAGGGTTGCTTAGGAAAGTTGCCTAGTGTTGCTTTAATGGAAGAAACCTGAGAGCAGAAGCCAGGCTCGGGGTGGGCGGGGCCAGCGTTACATTCAAGCAGCATAGGAGTGTTTTGTTTCTCAGAAGCTGCAGTGTTCGTGCCAGGAGCTGCTGCTTTAAAGAGTGAAAAAAAAAAGAAAGAAAGAAAAGATGACATTCCTCAGACACAACAGAACACTACAGTCCTCATCACATCCTCTGACACAAACCAGATGTAATCAAACCCGAGCCTGTTTCACGTTAGCAGTCACCTCCCTCAGCCAAATGGAAAATCTACAGTTGCCTTATTTTGGTGTGACGGATCGCGGTAACAGCGTGCGCCGAGATCAGCGGCAAAATCACAACAAACAGGACCTAAGTTCCACAACAACAAAAAAAACTGTTCGTCCAGCACAAGTTATTAAATGAAATTAAAATGTTGAAAATGTTTTGCCTTTTTTTTTTTTATAACGCAAGAGTCCAATCACTCCCCAAACAAACAACCTGCAATAAAGTCCTGCGAATGTCTGCGAGGCCTAATAAAGAATTCTATTTACATTTTACAATGAGAGATAATGAACTTATGCTGTCGGGTATCAGGGAGCAGAATTATTTTGTTTCCTATGTGGCTGCCGCTGGTAGATTATAACAAACTTTTATTTTCTCCTCAATATGTCTCACTCGACCCAAACAGCTCGTTAGGTTTTTATCTGTGAACTTGCAGCAGGTTCAGTTACAATATCGGCGAGGCTCACTTCTTTTCAATCGCCAGGTCAGGGATTACTCGCGCTTAAAGCTGTGGTTTCTTTATGGCGAGCCCAGGTTGATCTACACACACATACACACACACACACACGCACACGCCGTGCTCCGCTGTGCATCTCCGTTACGAGCTTATTAAGTCTCTGCCATCTCAGATACAGTCGGGAAATTGAAGAGCTCTTTAAGATCCTGAGAGCGCTGAGCTTTTGGCTGCCATGGTGATTACACAACCGGCGGATCAGGCGCTTCTCTGGCTGTCAAAGCACAGTTTGTAGTGCAACAGATATGGGAATATTGATGCAGCCAAGGTTCTTTATGACCCTGCTGTAAACAGGCAGTGTGGTTGTCATGGTGCCTTCAGGGCACGCCTGTGATTGAGAGTGGAGATGGGATCACAGCCAGCCAAAGATTAGCCAACAGGGGAGGGAAAATGACCTACGAGATGAAACACTGAGCCAGAGGACAAATCTCACACACGTATGAATGTGTTGAATTTTCAGAAATGTGTGTGTGTATGTGTGTGTGCTGTACAATATCCGTGTACGGATGTAAAGATGATGTATTTATACGTGTTGTCAGAACCTCCCTGTTTTGCATCCCTGCCACAGCACCCGAGGAGATCTCTGAGTCCAAACTTCACTGCTGCTGCTCAGAAAAATCATTTGAATCGATCACTTTCTAAAATAACTTCTCGGCCGATATGATTTGCGTAAATCAGGGTATGAGGTCGCAGTTTGTTTTCCACTGTGAGGTGCAGCGGTCTGCAGCTCGCACATCACGGCTGCTCTCCTCACTGAACTGGCGGATTGGCAATATTTTTTTGCTGGGCTTGTGCTTTTATTGCAGCAATCGGGGGGGTTTTTCCTTATATTTCACCTTCTAGAACCCTACAGCTTTTTAGAAGCTCCGGGAACGACAGGAAGAGGCATTTCTTTTTGTATATCTGTAGAATTCATTTACAGTCTCCACTGCTGCAGCAAAGATGAGCCAGGCTGGGCTTCATATTTATTTGTATTCTGGCTGTGGCGCGCCAAGCGGTGCTTCCTCACCTTGGTGTCACCTGTGAAGGCGCTGACTCGCCCGGTAGTTTCTCCAACTGGGTGCAAAACAGAAACTGTGAAGGACTCAGCAATATTTTAAGTGGCAGCAGCGATTCAGGGGTCTGGAGGCGAGCCACAGCTCACACTGATCACGGCAGACAGACACACTTTCACTCTCAATACCACGTTCCTGAGACATACTCATGACAAAAACAATCTTAGTGTGTACCGAGGATGAGACTGAATCCAAATATATGTTATTATACAGAAGGACTTTTAGAGAATGAGACAGATTTGAATATTTCCACTCTCAAGAATACCATCACTATTATTTTTATAGTCTATGAATATAAATAGGTGAACTTTATTGAGATGAATATAAATAGGTGAACTTTATTGACACTAAACTGAATAATTCTTCCACTTTCAATTTTCAAGGAAAAACCATCATGTCATGATGTAGTAAAATAGGAGCCAAGAGAAAAAATATTACAGTATTATGAGGCCTGTGTTAAAGCAATTACACACTATTATTGCACAGCTGCATTTACACACAGCTTCTTTTAATCCATTAATTGGTCATTTGATTCATTCTATTTTCTCGTATTTTTTGCAATTATTGCTGCAGAGGAGAGAGGGGGAAAAAAAGAAAAACACTTCTGTATAACACACGCCCACTTCCTGTCTCCTTTCCAAATAGATAATTTTGTTGGTTGAACAGATACAGATAATGATGCCTCTGTATGTGCGCCATTACTGCGAGCTGCTTCTCTGCAAGACACACACGCTGGAAAATACCACGGCGGCTATGCAAATACTAAACGCGTCTCGTGTCACATTTATCGTTGCATCGGGTCAATCTTGACAGCCAGAGACAGAAAATAAGTCCATTTGTGTCAATGATTTAAATCAAAGAGGACATTTTAATTAACACGAAATACAAGAAAATGTGGACTAGAAGGATACAAATTTGTATATATATTTCTTTTTTTTATGAGACAATGGGGAGATTGTACAGCTGCACCATTTGACATTAAAAGCAGTTGACGGTTGTTTTATTTCAGAAATAACCTTCAATCCACCTGTGATTATTTTGACGGTATGCGTTCGTTTGTGGGGTCCGACAGCTTTTGCTGGTTAACGCCGTTACACACTAATAATGTAATGTCAGGATGATTTTTGTCCTGATCTCCCCCTCCGATCAAAGCCAAAGGCGATCAAAGGCCTGATTGTTGGATGTTTGCAAACAACATTGCGTCTGATTTTCCCGTGGTGTGAGGTGAGTTAAGAGTGATTTTGTTTAACATGTTTAATATTTGCAACTAGAAATCCTGCAGTGTGTGGGGTGTTCCGAGAGGAGCCGAGCATGCACAGGGTGTAATGTGACATGTACCGGACCAACAGCCAATGAAGATGTGAGCTGAGTCAACTGACTCATGGAAGAGGAAGTAACAAAAAAACATAAAACATGCTATCATTTGTACTCATCTCCAACTTGCGCTGTAACTCATACAACCCTCACTCCGGACGTCTCCATGACTTTTTCCTCAATCCTTTTCTTGTGTGTTTTTTCAAAAAGTAATAACAATAATAAAAACAACCATCATCATCTGCTTAAGAATCGGTTAGTGAGCGATGTGCTCCGTCGGCACGATAAGACCAGAAGAGACAGATCTTGTGTGATCTGTCTTGTGTTATCATCAAGTGTGTGGTCTCTAAATCTGTGAAAGTTTGAGGAGACCTGTAATGTGTGCCAGCCTTAAGGTCAGAAGCCATCGCCGCCACCACACAGAGCTCACTGCCAGCACAGCAGCCAGCGGAATGTGGTTTACCATTAAAGGTTTAAACTAAGGTGACCTTTCGGGATGCAAATTGGTCAATACGTGACCTTAGTCAATAGCAGGAGTTCAATTGCTTCACTTGACCTTACCAAGTCCTTTTCCTCCCACTGAATAGTCGACATCAAGGCGTGTCAGAATATATTACATCTTCGCCCCAATCGCTCAATGCCCCCCCCCCGCAGTTCAGATGGCATCTCTTCAGGGCCCCTCTCTATCCACAGTCACATCATAAAAGCCAGGAAAATCACATTACTCTGTCTGTATGGAGCCTATATTGCATTAGGTGAGCCAACACTCACCTGTAATTCTGCTATCGTAGAAATGGAGAAAGTAGATTGAGCAAGCCGCTCGGCAAGGCTTGACAAATTGTTCCTCGTGGCCATTTGTTCTTTTTTTCTAACAAATGTTACTTTCACAGATGACATTTGGAAAGATGGAGGGACGCTTGATGGAGTTGGAGGATTTCACTGATCTCAGTCTATATGCGAGAAAATCTGGCTGAGAAAGATGACGGGAAACACGGGCAGGTGGACACCGGAGCGTGACCTTCACTGTGTGACCCTTAGACATCAATGTGCATCTTGGGGTTAGTGGCATAAAATAACAATAATACATTTACATCCTTGTTCATATAGAAAAGAACATTATTGTGCAGTTATAATTCTAGAAAAAAGGGAAGGATAACCAGAATGAATATAGTAAGCTGACACCTTTTTTAATGTTCATTTTCTGTTCAGAGGGAATTTAATAATTCCGAAAGTCATATTTGTTGTAACTTAACACTGGAAAATATAATTCATAATTCAAGAAACACGGCTCATAAAATGCAACGTATTCTTTATCTCACTAAACAACAAATGTGAAAGACCAAAAGAAATCCTGGCTGCGCTCCAGCTCCTCGGTGTGCCAGTAAGTGTTTGCTTGCACGCCTCCAGTGCCCCCCCCACCCCCCCCCTTCCATATTTGTGTATCAATACTCACACCTGTGCGGCGATGCCCGTGCTGCCGTTGGTCTGCGCCGCCATGTGTTCGCCCAACAGCCTTATTGAGCAACGAGAGGGGATTCGGCCAAGAGAAGATTGCTGCCCTCCAGCTCCTCTCACTATAACGACTTCCATCCAGTGAGACTGACAGTCTTCTCTCCACACAGACAGATATGGGACCACCACAGCGGCGGCCGCTGACACCATCTTCAGCTCCAGTGTGACACTGACTGCTGAGTGTTGGCATCCGGTAAATACAAGATGAGAGGAATACATTTGAATACTAAAGTCTGCAGCATTGTCTTCCATAAAAAGCACTGGGAGAAATGGTGAGAACCTGGCTTGTATCTCCTGTGACCTTATTAGGAAAATCAAGGTGATCAGACTAAAAATCAAAACTACTGTGTCAAAAAGAAAATATAGCCAGTACTGAAGTTGTAAAAAGAAATAAGGGAGGTGGCTTTTGTAATATAGGGACATAATTTGTGTTAAATAACAGCGGAGAAGGTGGGAAACCTTTTTTGTACTCTTTTGATTATTGTTAAAGCATAGATATAATGATTATACTCCTAAAACAACATGCATGCTAAGGATGTTAGGTGTCAGATGCTATTGACTGAAAGTTAGTACTATCTGTATAGTTTACTCAATATGCGCAAAACTAATATTCAAATAGCAGTAATAGCAAGTTCATTGATAAAATGACATAAAGAATGGAAAGGGGGGATGGCCATTTTGGGAGGGGGATGATTTTAATTTTTTTCTCAACTCGAGTAATGAATATAGTGCTACTTTCTCCAACCTGAATGCAGAATTAGTATTTGGCAAAATTTGGAAAAATAAAAGGAGTAAAATTTAGATGACTCCTCATGAGCACAGCTTGAGAGGCTGAGATTAAAGCTGCTTCTCAATATGCGAAGTTGGTTGTTTGTTTTGTGTGTTTGTTGTGAAGGCCTAAGTTCCCGGGACTCTTCGTCCCCGCCCACATTATCACGAATCACTGAGATGGTGATCTGTGTGGACCTGACAACTGACCTGGCAAATGTCAAAATATGTTTTATGTTTATAAAAATACTGTTTTCACATTTGGCAGGTGAGACAGTCGTTGTTTGGCCTTCAAATCTGCCCAGATCTAGGAGGGACCGACCTGAAAACTCAATCTGACCATATCTGTGAATTAAGGAACCGTGAATGGTGGTGACTGCTGGGGTCCGGGTGGTCGGCGCTCACATCGTGTTGCTGTTAGCGCCCATAACCTTTATTCTTTCAAATAAGTGTGTTTTATATGCAATTTCAGGGTTAAAGAAACCAACAATAACAATGTGAAGAGTGTCATCCAGATAGGACCTAAATCTGTCACCTGTCATGACAGGTTCATCTACAATTAGTCGGAGAAATACGGAAGTAAGTTTGAACTCACAGTTGATACAGAAACCTCAAAATGTCCAAAGAGAATGTCGTGCAAGAAACAATTTGGCTTTTTTTTCTCCACCTCAGATGCTAAAAGGCACCACACGCTGAGCAGCTCATTTCATCTCTGTTTAGTTTGAACCCGGGGAAAAGCTCTGAGTGGGTTAGCCGGCTTGTCTGTGGACTTCGCTTTGACAGTACGTCACAAAACATGAAAGAGACATCAACTGAGGATAAAGAACTGTCTCACAAGACAGACAGCTTCGCCTGAAGACACAAAAGGGAAGAACAGAAACACTATGATGCAAAAACCGCAAGTATGAAGCAACGGCCGTCACCCCCGCAAGAGTAAATACACAAATTGTGAATTCATTAATTTTTTTCAGGAATCTAGAAGAAAGGTAACCGATGGGCATATGAAAATATATTTTGCCTGTCACTCTGCTGAAAGAGAGCAGGCAGAGCTGTGTAAGGGGTGTCTATAAACATCAAAACATGCTAAAGAATACATTTGGGAGTTCCCATATCTCCTAAACACACACAGGCCATCTCATAGAGGGTCTAAATATGATGAAAGACTGTCGAGACTGGAGAGTGACCTCTACTTTCTCTGGATGCTCCACCCTTAAACAGTCATTGAAACACATCTTTTTCATTCATTCAGTGAAGAGGGAGACAGTTCAAGGTCCAAGTCTCCTTTTTAATGCTTCAGTGAATAATGCAAAGAGCCACACGGGTGCAGTTTGTCCTCCTGTAGGTAAACAGGAGGCCAGATCTGAGGGGATTACACACGAGCTGCCTTTCAAAGTGCTTTGATTCGGCGAGATGCTGCGCAGCTCACTGGGCAGAGTGCTGGGCGGCCGTCTCAGAATTGGAGGGTTACCAGTTTGATGCTCCAGTCCAGTTGGTGTCAGCCTCCTCGATCTGGAAACCAAACTAGCCACCAATTGCTCCTGATGAGTTGGGGGGGGGGCTCTCCACTAACAGGCTTTTGCCGTATACGCATAGAATTGTCAATAGATATAAATTGCATATTTTTCTTGAAGGATGTTCTCGGCGAAAACACATTCTCCCTCTAATCATTGAGGGATCTGATCAGATCTCGCAGCACGTGTGCCCCCCGCGCTGCATTAGATGTTAACCTCCTTTATATTGAACAATTCCAACCCCATCAGAATTTGATATATACAATTAGCAGCACCACTTCCGTTCCCGTGGTCTCGACATGTCTCCCAGTGAAACTCTGCCCCCGATCTGTATGCACATCATGAAATGGTGTTGCTGGGAAACTGTCTATACAGCCAGGAGATTGCAAATGTGCTGCAAATTCTTATTCTGGTCTTATTTCTGTCCTCAGCAATGAACTCTTTGTTTATGCCACATATCTCAATATACAGTATGAAACCAACTTCAGACGCCCACTCTAAGTGGGCAGCTTCTGAGTGTGAACTTGGAGGAGTTTCAGTATCAGAATCACTCACATGTGCTAATCGAGATGTATCGGTATATTCGGTT
>CAESWR010000129.1:288576-298615 GCA_903171835.1 Mullus surmuletus | reverse complement strand
GCGGCTGTGTGATCACAGCCGACTTCAATCATGGCCAATCAAAGCGGCTCCTCTCATTCCCTGTAAATGCGGCGCACTGACAGCTTGGTTGCTGGCGTTTGGTCGAGACCGGAGTAGCTCATAGTGGCAGTTGGAGAAAGAATCACGGGGGTGTCGGAGCTACTCCTGCGATAACGTCACCAAAACACATCGCTTAATTTCTCCACTTAACATCCATTTAAGATTTGAAAAGAAACGGAAAAAAAGAGATTATTCTATTTTTATCTTTATTTCATTGATATCGCTCCTTGATTTTGGTTAGTGTCTAAATGATGAAACAGAAACAGAACGTGTTCGGGATGAATTCATTAATTATCTAACGTGATCTAATCAACTATAGGTGAGATAATTTTCCGTGCCCTATGACGCCCGCTTTTGATTGACATCAGATGCAATGGTAGAGTTGATGAATGAATATTGAATAATTAAAAAAAATAAAAAATTTAGTCACATCCAGTCGCATCTCTGCCGACACTCTCTGCGGCGCTGGCATGCCCATCTTGGCGCATCCCAGTCTACCGAATTGGCAAACATTCTCAGCCAGCCTTGTGCTTGCATGAGGATCAGGATGCGCCAGCATTTGTGCCCCACCTCACTTGCGCCACCTACGAAAATAAAGCCCTTTTTTCCTCCAGTACTGACAAGGATGTCTTACCAGTGATAATATTTCCGACAATATTTATACAATCTCAGAGGACAATTATTCAGTGGTTATAGACAGTGTTTGCTGAATCCGACCTTTTTGAAAACACCTACCTGTAGGCTGAGGTGTTATATATCCTGCACGCTCCTCTGCCCCCGCACACCTTGTGTCCCCATTTCAGGCAGGTTGTGTCTATTATGGCTCCAAAGTATATGGGAGCAGGTATACCCGCTGTGGAGCAAACAAAAAAACAAGCCAAACGCAGGTTCAAATCCCCCCTCATAACAGTTAGGGCTGTAATTCCGGGAATAACAGAATGAGTCTTCTGTTATTCCAGGAATAGCTGGGAGCGAAATGTTACCGAGCGATGATTTATGATTCTGATCCAATACTGACAAACCACATATACATTGCTCATGTGATTCTGCTCACGCAGCGATACAGTACGCTAAATGTCAGCATATGAGAGACGCTGCATGTGTCTGACATTCAAACTAACTAGATAGGAATGTACGGAATACAAAGAAGGTTCTCACCCAGCGTGCGAGTGGCCAATGTGTGGATTCCCAGAGCGAGGGATTTCAGCTCAGGCTTGATGCACCTGAGAAGACGATACATGACAACAGTTGCAGCATAAGCAGCATAAAAACAATCCACCAATAAGGTGTTAAGGTCCTTTTCATTGCATTTTGCATTTTTAATTTTCAGGCTGAAGTTCATTAAAAAGATCGATTGATCCCTCTAAATAAACATACATACATACAAAATAATTCATTCAAATAATTTCCATAAAATGCAATTCAAGGAGGATTTTTAATATTATTATCATTAGATCCTCAAATGGGTCAATGATTAGCAGCAACATTGAATTTGAGGCATGTCTTATTTTTCCTGACAGATTTTTACAGCAAACCCCCTTATTAGTTTCTGGGGACCAAAAGCGTCTCCTTCCAAGAGACTGCTGTAAAATATCACATAATCATATTTTTCCCACTTTTAATTAGTCAGTCTTGTTAATCATCTTCAGCCTGAATGATACAACAAATATCAATATTTTGGGGGAATTTTAGACCCTCTAAATGGTAAAAAAACTAACTCTAAAGGGTTAAAGGGAGTTTTTACCTCACTACCATTGCTAAGTGATAGCTCTTCGGGTTAATGTAAACAGTATGAAAGATATGAGCCTGTCTGGACCCGCTCTACTGTCTGTTAGAATGCCTATGGATGAGTGTTTTTATGAACTAGAATTTTATGAATCAGAATACAAATTACTCAACTTGACCTAATACGCCCAAACCAGACATGGTGGTGTGGTGTGTGTGTGTGTGTGAAGATTGTGATCTCTAGACTAATGACCGACCTGACAAGCAGCACAAACCCCGGGGTCCCCCCAAGGGAGATAACAAAGGAACTGAGGACGGACAAGGCCAGGAAGTACAGGAAGACTTTGTCACAGCTTCCCCCGCGTGGACACTGGCCCAGCGTGGCTGTCAGGTTTCCTGGCAGGGCATCAGCGACAACGACGCATCTGCAGTTATCGAACACCTGGCGAGGAACCGGCAGAAGGAAAAGGAGGAAGATAATGAGCAACTAACACCTGCAGCCAAATGAGAGTGAGTGTGTGACAGGTGTTTGTCAGTCCGCCTGCTCATTATTTGCAGTCCTTCGCAGATGTCATGACGGTCAAACTCCTTCTTTTATAGGCTGCAGTAAGGCACGATAGTCAGCAAACTACTAATTTCCTTCAATAGGTAAATTCAGTAATGGCTCAGTAGTGGGCTGTCTGGGGCTAACATGAGATATTTCCTGATGTTAAATAAGGATTTTTTTTTTTTTTTTTAATTCAGACTTTTGAGGAGGATGTGGAGAAGGTTATTCTTACAATTAAAAGTAGCACACCTTTTGGGTTTGATCACTTCGATGGCAAACTCTTGTTGCCATCTGTCAGCCTGAGGTTTTAAGAGCTCTGCTGTTAATGTCATGATGAGCTGCTGCTCTCTGTATGTTTAAAACTGCAGGGACAATCCAGTATGGTGTTACGCAGGGAAGCTATCTCGGACCTCTCAATATTTGGAAATTATGTGCAATACGGTTTGAGAAATGTGAAATTACTCCAATGATACAACTCTCTCTGCATCCTCTAGGAGCACCGAGCAAGTTAAAACAAAACTTTTACCAGAGATGATACAAGTCTGGGTGGATTATAAAAACTGCATTGAAACAAAACTTTGCTAGTAAAAGCACCAGAATCAAACTGTACGGTACTGACGCTTAGATCATAGGATGTTCCTCTCAATATAATATGTAGCTATTGGGCAGGTTGAAGACTGCTGAACATCAGCAAGGAATCACAATATTGGTGTACTCCGTGTAGTTCAAATAAGTAAATGTATATCTAACATCAGAAGATGTGCACAGTTCTTAAATGACACAATGATTGAACCAGCTTTTTAGACCTTACATCTGTCCTGCCTTCTGCTGTATTCTGCTAATGTAAATGGCGTGAAAGGTTTGTCATATAAAAGCCGCATCTACACAACATTTGTATTTCACACAAATCTAATGGCCTGTTTTCCTCATTATCACGCACCAAGGTCGCACATGATCATAATTCCAGACTTAGCCGTTCATTTCACACTACATTCACCTAGAAGAGGAGAACAGTATGATATAGAGCCATCAAGGTCTGCAACTATTTCATCTTAAATAGATACAAATCAGGTTTTACGTAAAGTCTTGAAAAGAAATTAGGTTAAATTGTCTTTGAATTATGTTGGTGTTTTATAGTGAGCTGTTCTCAGAGTATATGAGTGAATCTGTGTGAGACGAGGAGGATGTGGTTGTGCCCAGCTGTCTTTCTTTCTATGTTAAGTGAATATTAAAAATGAAACATTAATGAAGAAAGGGGATCCATTACACAATATAAAATAAACTTTTGCATTATGATGACAAAAGTGAGATGAAAATCCTAGATCTTTATCGTTTTTGGGTCGGACGGATGCTCACAAACCTTTCCTACAGGGACATACAGTCGATAATCTGAAATCAATGTACGCTTTTACAACAGATAGCATAAAATAATCTAAAATTGCTGTGAAATCACATCTTGACCTCAGCACTGCATCCCATTTGTTTTACCAGGTTAATTTTGAGCAAAGAGTGTATGTGTACAGTGATCTTTTTCCAATACATCTTGTATTGAAAAAAGATCATATCATATTAGTGATCAGTGTTGTGAAACAGTGGTGTGTGTGTGTGTGTGTGTGTGTGTGTGCCTGACCGTGTTCCTGCCCGAGCCCGTGGACGAGGTGCATCCAGCCAAGCACGGGGACACGTACGTGATCCCATTCTTTCCGCACACAGGATCCCACTCCCTCCGCGAGCACAGGCAGCCGGAGTTGCAGTCGGAGAACAGAGACCGCTCGTGATAAGATAAGCCTTCCGCCCTGCCGGTGCAGACAACGCCGCGAAATTGCATACATCATTGACGGCTCATATGAAAAATTGATTGAATAAGAATCCAAGACCTTTTGTTGGAGGAACATGAAAACAGAGAGCGGGGAACGCAATATGAAAGGAGGAGAGATTGAGAAAGTGGGACTGCTGTAATAAATGTGTTCGTAAATCTAATTCCTCATCACGTACCCTGAGTAAGAAACTGTGATTCCTGCCACCTTGGAGTTCTCACAGCCCATGGCGAAGAAGAGGAGTGACAGAAAATAGCCCAGCAGGGAGGTCCCGAAGGCGAATTTGGCTGCTCCCATAATACCAAGCTTGAATTTCTTCATGACGACGCCCCCTGAGAACATCCCGAGGGCCACAGCAGGGATGTTGATCACTCCTGGCCAGAGTGCGGAACACAACAAATTCTTTTAGGGACGGAGGATTAACTCGAACAAGAAACATCATGCGGCAACATGGTTCCCCAAAAGAGATCAAAGTCGTCTGACTCATTCATATCAAAGTGCTCTCATTTATTTTTCATGTAAAGTGAACTGAAGTCATATCGCAGCAGATGAAAATGACTTTTGATGGTTGAGAGGACATGCAGAGCGTCTCTCATCATCTCATTCATCTCTTTGTGTGAATGAAAGGAAACTTGTCATTACGCTGCCACCAATTCCAGCAGCTTCGCTTAAAATGAAGACTGGCCAATCTGTCGTCATTTCAAATCAAGACCGGTTCTGGAGGTCCGATGTGGATTTGCATGCCACGCCGAAGCTGCAGTGTTTACCGCAGAGGGATGCGGGAGTCGGAACATAAAAAATTCATTAAAAAATGGCTCATGAAACACTTATGATGACTGTGCTGCTCTCATCACGATGCACGCTTTAAAGGCTTCCCTTTCAAGCGAGCAACACAACATTTTTACCAGACAAAGATGAGGTGAGCCTACCGAATTCAACAACACGGCATTTACATTACGAATAAACAAAAGGAAAAAAAAAAGCCGGCTCACCCATGAGGAAATTGGCTTTGGATGCTGACTGACCGTAGTGCTGCTCAATGTACTTTGGCTTGTAGGTTACCATGCCGATGAGGGAGTTGAATTGGATGATGGTCACGCACAAGTACATGATGTAGACAGGATTCCCCAGGAGGCACTTCAGTGTGGGCACAAATTCTGTGGGGGGGGAATTATTATGATGACTACACTGTAAAAAAAAAAAAGAAGTAGTCTTGATATCTGCAGATGATAAAGTGGCGGCAACCTTGTTATATTCAAAGAGGTCAAACATACAGATGATGCATTAAAGGATAATTCCATAGACAGAGGCAGATGGACAAGATGAGAAGAGATCCCTGCAGTGTAAACATTAGTGAAGCCCGGCGTACACGACGCATCTGGATGTTAATATAACATCTAGAAATGATAAATAAGTGATAGCTTGTGTTCGCCCGTGTCAGAGCTGCAGAAACAAAATGCTGCTTTCGTGAAGCTGTCACAGGCGACTGCTGGGAGATTCCGACAAGCTGAAGGGCGTCATTCTAGATGGAAGCACTTGCAGAGACTGCAGTAGCTGAGGGAATCCCACATATAAATGTACTCTTTCCTGAAGAAAAAATATTGTACAAAGAGCAA
This sequence comes from Mullus surmuletus, assembly GCA_903171835.1. Lineage (NCBI taxonomy): Eukaryota > Metazoa > Chordata > Actinopteri > Syngnathiformes > Mullidae > Mullus > Mullus surmuletus. The sequence continues at coordinate 292,850 of CAESWR010000129.1, read as the reverse complement.
AGAAACCTGCTGGTGCCGGTGCGGCAGCTGTGTTATTGGCTTAAGGCTGCACTATGTCATAATATCTAGCATTTATTATCTAAAATGAAATAATATTAATAAGTATATGTTAAGAGTGTATCATTGTTTGAATTCATTTTTGAAAATGATTAATTTAGAATTAGCCATTTAAAAACATGTGGGAGTGCCGGCAGCTGCCATCTTGGATTCGCTGTTTTTCTACGGTATCTCAGAAGGACACGTGTGTACCTGTAGTGCACCTTTGCACCACCTGTGGCAGTGATGCATCTGAATGCTGGTTGCCACCATGTTGCCACCTACAACGTTCACGCCCCCTTGTATAATGCTTTCCCATGAATAGGACAGTAGTCTGCTCCTTTCTCCGTTTTGTCCTCATAGGCCACCATAGCTCCGGAAAATGCTCCAAAAGGCAGGAAGGTGAGCAAAAGACCAATGCACAACAGAAACTGACATTATTTGTTTCCAAACACACGTTTTACACACGTCTATTTGTGGAGTCCCCTCATCATTAGAGGCAGGGTGATGGAAAATAGAAGCCATCAAAAGAGTTGAAAAGGGTCTATCTATGTCGAGAAAGTTTCACCGTGCTGAGAGCATGTTCCACAGATTATAGTCTTGGTCTTGTTGCGTGATCCTGTCACCCCATATATCATCAAGCACTCTCCTAAATTGTGTACCTCGGTGTGAGTCAAGGTAGCATCTCTTACCTTTGACCATCTGATGGAAGTTGACCGGCTCCTCGGGTCTGAGCTTGTGCTCCATGGCTGGTGAGTCCTTGATGAATCTGGTCTGCTCTGGGATGCAGCTGCTGTCATGTTTGTCCACCGGTACGGGCAGAGACTTGGGCAGGAACCAGAAAGGGACGGCAGACATCAGGGTGACGGCACCGGCGATGAGGTATCCCAGCCACCACGCTCCCACCCAGCGGGCATCCTCGGGGGTGATCGTCACGGTATCTGTGGAGACATTCGGGCTGTGTTCTACTGCAGTACACTCAGACTTCTCCCAACATGCAATTCTGAAGAGACGCATAATTAGACGGATTCCTTGGTGCGCAATCATTTCAGATGACCCAACTCACTCACCCATGTCCACGTAGCCGATGTCAACATAGATCTTAGCACACAGCGACCCCAGCAGGTATCCAAAGACAGGACCAATAATGGATATGGTTTGGACACAACCTGCAGTATGAAGAACAACACAGCTGTTTACATGGCAGCATTCAGAAAACCTCAGTAACAATGAGCTCAATTAAAAGGCTTCTTTTTTTCATTTTTGTTGCCCTTTCTGCAACACATTCCACAATTCATGGAAATCTTGTAGCTATGGGAGATGTTATTGGATGAGATGGGAACCATTTGTCCCCAGCGACTCGCTGGGCCTCCAGTGTATCAGTCCAGTCGGTCCTGTGAAAGGTCTTTCAAATTGCATCTGGCAGGAGGCGATATTTTGATATTCTAATAAAAAGTGCTCTTGTTCGATGGACCCCGAAAACCTAGAGGTACAATTTGTATTAATATGAACCAATAAATATAATAAATGTTCTGACAGAAACTGTGACAACTTGCATGAGACATGTCGGTACAACAGATATAAATGTTCAAGTTTGTCGGTGAGCGTTCATTACCAATATACAGGGCAGCGTTCTCAGACTGTGAATAGTCATCGATGTACGAGATCCCTAACGGTTGTACTGGAGTCTCTCCAATCCCACGCAGAACATTTCCCAGGAACACGTAGATCCACATGGAAACACTGGAGTCACGCTCACAGCCTGCAAAAAAAGGATTAAATAATTTAAGAATTCTAAGGCTGAAAATAACAGAAGATCTATTTTTCCTAATCAAAATATGTAGCAATATGTTTTGTTTCCAGCTCACAGTCTGGATGCCTGATCTCACCTATAGAGGGCAGTATAGAGGGTTTGTCGCCTTCCCTGGTGGGCTCGAGTGAGATTGCCGGACATGGCGAAAGGCTATTGGTCGAATTCGCTGAGGTTCTGACCGACGTTTCGATCGTATAGCTGCGTACAAAATACCAATGTAACTGTTAAACAAGGGAAGGGAGAGAGCATCAGCTATCGTTAGATACTCACGACATGAACAAACACATCAGAGACCAGAAAGTGCAGGAGAACAGAGAGGTGTGTTACGTACGGGCCGATGATGAAATGAGGCATGGCGATCAGGAAGGTTCCGAAGGACATCAGGATGCAGCCCACCGAGATGATTTTGGGTCGGTGAAGCTTGGCTCCGAAATAACTCACAAAGGCGATCACCAGCAGGTTCCCTGCAGGGTCGAGATGACCAGAGACGACGCTGAGACATTGAATATAACAGACACCGAGAACCTGCATCACAATCAGATGAACACATCTTGGTATTTGTAATAGTCAGCTCTGCTGCATCACACCTCGTCCATTCTGTGCATCTGTTTTATTGAAGACCCCTCATTGGAGGTCTTGGTCTCCAAGGCATTTGTGGACTTTTTTGGAGGCTTTCAGACAGAGCCTTGCTTTCCACAACAACCAATCACTTCCAATCATTGCTAGATTGATAATTCCTCCCAAGTTGCAGCCTCTGCCTTATTAAATGTCTTAATGTGATTTCAGTCAACTTAGAAACCATGTTCACCTGACAAATCCACATCTGATTTTGCTGTAGAAACAAAATAAACGAGGGGAAATTGCTGCCTATGCACCAAGCTACTTGGACTCAGGGCTCTCAATGCCAGAAAAAGAACTATTTTCTCGAAAAGAAACCAAAAATACCTTTGTTGATAGTGTTGCTTCAATAAAAATAATGCAGAGGCTAATTAATATTACTGTCAAATGTACTGAAATGAATTGATGTAGACGCTCTTGGTTTTGTCCCGGTCTTGGTGCCCTGTGGTCTTGGTGAAGTCTTGGTCTCGGTTTGTGAGTTCTTGACTACAACACTAGTATCTATCCAAACTAACGATTCAAGGGCTGTTAAGTGCCGTGTCTGTCAAGGACACCCCTTGCCAAAGGATTTTTTGCACACACTGAAAAGAAATCAATGACACATGGGGGGCAGATAATGTAAAAATTATCATTTCAAAAATGCACGGATAAAATAATTACTAACACCATATTTGACATAATATACAGCATGCTTCTTCAATTCTTATGTTTACATTTTGTCAATTAAAAAAAGGTTCCAATATATTACTTTGCAAGGAGAACCTAAACCGTTGCACCAGTCCTGTCATAGACCAGGCGGCTCTCTGATCAAAGTCAGTTGCAAATATTTATATGTATATTTCATTATTCATTACTGTTATATTCATACATATACACACTGTACGTCTCGCTCAGTATCCTGAGTCTCTTGTGCTGCAACACAAATCAAACAAAGTCCCTTTATAGTGCCTACATACTGCAGCTTCAAAGAATAATTTGCTCATTAAGAGATAATTAAGTATGCAGCCAGTGACTGTTCAAAGCTCGGTCGGGGCGCATACGGGGTGCAGCGTCGAGCCAACCGACGAGAGGATTTTTATTTAATTTTATTTTTTCTACTTAACTTTGCATCCAAATGCTTTGAAACCCGCATAAACAGCCAGTTAACAACAGAGACGCGACAAAAAAAGAAGAAGGAAACCGACCTATTTCAAAGCTCCCATCGATGATGCCGATCAGATAGCTGGGGATGTCAAACCGCCTTTCTAGTTGTGTAATTGTGCTCTTCATGTAGCTGCCAGATAAAGCCTTGGAAAAGTACGCGAAGGACAAAGCTGCAAGGAACATCTAGAGAGAAAAAGGGGAAAGAGACGACAACAATGTTAAGTGTTTGAGTTGTCTTGCATCCGCAGCAACAGCACGTCTCAGCACAGTGTTTGCTTTGTGTTCTCGGCTCACAGTGACCCAGTGAATAATCAGGACTAATTAGCTGACTGCGATTCTTAATTCAGCTTTCTCCGATTGTGCGCACTTTGAAAACAAGCCTTTGTCGGTGGGCTGCTGGTGCTGCAGCTCCGGCCGGAGGGTGAACGCAGCTCGGCTCTCCTCACGCTCGGCCTCCCGTGGACACAGAGACTCGGCAACAAAGCCAGGATTAGAGGAGCCGATCCCGCCAAGGCGCAAACTCATCCTCGGCAATATGACCTGACAGACTGACCGACACCGAGCAACATGTGCAGCAGGTGAGAGGTAACCAAAGCCTGTGCGGCAGCGGGTGAAGCGCACGACGTCTGCCATCACATAGCACACACGTGTTCCAAAGCACTGG
>CAESWR010000129.1:252580-277116 GCA_903171835.1 Mullus surmuletus | reverse complement strand
TTCATCTTCCAACTTCCAAATCATGATGTATTTATTTTGTGTGTACTACTGCCATATTCTGTGTTGAGGTGTTTCTTTTACTGAAACATCAACAGGTCTTAAGCAGATAATATATGTGGGAAAATGTTAAAAAGAAATAAAACTATTGTAGTGGATAATTCAATAACATTATGTAATTCAATATTCAGACTTAACACCAATGAACCCACTCAGCTTAGGACAGGAGTTGGGGATTGTGTGGCCGCTGATTGAATATGACAATGTTAGCCGGAGACCAATTGGGGATCAGATGAATTAAAAACCCAACAGTTGCAATAATCCAAAACACTGTGATAGGACAAACTGCAAAGCTGAGTCCAAACTTTGTGGACTCCTGTTTGGAAGTTTTGAATTTTGGTATTATTTCTGTGATGGAAGGGAGGAGGTTACGGTATTTGAATAATAGTGGGAGGGGAAAGGGGAAGATAATATTGTTGTGAGGGAGATTTGAGACTACAAATCAATAAAAGTGAGAATATGGTCGTTTTCTAATAGATGTCAAGATGGATGTTTTTGCACCCAGTTGCCCCCTGCTGGTCATAAGAAAGAAGGCGGATTAAAAAAAGCCCTTCTTCACTGTCAGATCCTCTTTCCATGAATTTATTTCAGCCTCTATGCTGAAATGAACACGAGATGAGTTCCCATTCATTGTCACCAAGGTTCCAGTCCAACATCATCCTTCTGTTCTGCTCTCACAAACCACAAACGCAACACTTGTTGGACCCTGAAAAAAATCAATCAATCAAAAAGCAAGACACGAGGATACGACAGAAGTTATAGTCTTGTAATTCAATGTATTCACATTACAACATCCACATAGTTCAGTTTGTGACAACTTCTAATAATCTTCAAATATATTCACTGTATGATACAGAATACCAATAGGCACTTCCAGTAAGTCTGGCAATATTGAAGCTACAGTATAGTGTCTAAATTACAAAATGGTAAAAATAAATAATGTATATCTAAAAGAGTTTTTGTACTTTTAAAATTTCTTTACTGTACAGCATATATGTATATTGTACAAAATGGAGCATCAACCTGCAAAGAAATTCATTTTTTTGTCTTTCACAAATACTGTGTATTTGGACATATTCTTCCTTGTGTCATTATTACATGTAGTAAGTGCAAGGTACTGGTGAGAAAAAAAAGAAATGCATTATTTAATTGTGTGTCAAGGATATAAAAATACTCATCTAAATTTTGTTTACATAATTGTAAAGCTTGTTTGGTTTAGATGATTACAATTATGCTACAAGTGTGAGTAAGTATAACAATCAAGTAAAACCAATTAAGACATAAAAAATACAAAACTGATGTACATTATCAGCTCAAACACAAGCATCGACTCCAAACAGATGTACAATGCCAACAAAATAAACCAAAACTAAACTAGACAAAAAGAAACCCAAACGTGCTTAACACCAAATTGTGGACGGGATCCCATCACCTTTGGACTGGAGGAATCAGATCAACGTTCAGCTACTGAGGAAGGTAAAGGTCCCCAAACTGATGCTTAAACAGTAAGTAGATCAAAGAGGAGAAAAAAGATACAGGAGTGTCTGAGAATAATCATTTTATCTAGGAAGCGTTTCTCACCCCGTCAATTCATCCTCACTGCTTTGTGTGTGACCCTACGACCTCAGCGGTAAGAGTTGAGCAGGTCAACACGGCCATTTAGGAACAGGAGTGACACATAGAACAGAAATACACACATCTACTCCTCATGTATAAGAGCATACATTCAGAAAGCAGGTTCTGGTAAATGTTCTGGAAATGGAAGTCATGCTGATTTATCTCAATGAATGCCAGAAAGCATTATGACTATCATTATTATTATCATTATTATTATAGAGCTTATAAGGGTTTGTTTTTTTTTCTTCAGTAGCTGAATCAGAATTTCTCCATTGTGTGTTTAATGCTGATTGTAGCTCATTAGGGAGGAATTGGAAGCAACATAGAAGAACAGCAGGCATGTTCCACATAGGATACAATGGGCCAGGGAACGTACTGTACGTATGATCGCCGCCGGTCAAAGAAAACCAAACTTGTTCTGATTCACTGGCTACTAACAATTCTGGGCTGCTCCATCCAATGTCTTTGTAATCAGTGGGTCAACCAATTATCCTCAGCTCCTGCGGCTCCGGCTCCAGCTGAGTTATTCCCTCCCCCTTCTATCGCACACAGTAATAGAAAAAGAAAAAAGGGGAAAAAAACAGAACCTGCAGTAAACTGGCCATTATGCAGTGTGCTGTTTGCCACAGCCGGGAACATTGTGTGATAATATGGAATCTGCCAGATAACCTGATGCTCCTCACCTGAGTCTCATGAGGAAATCGGCAGTGACTGGCCGAGCTCTGTGATATCCTGTCTACTGGCAGACGTCTTTCATTTCGTTACGATGAGAGAAATGAGGAAGAGAGCGCCAACACAGTCCGAGTTGAGAAAGCATTGCATAAGTGATTCAAATTTGCATGTAGGTCATGAGAACCCGACAAGATTAGTGGTGGATAATATATGACGTATTGCCTCACTGCACCCAAATGTGACAGAAAATTCTTCCGCCAACTCAGCGCTGAGGACTTTTCTTTCTCTCCTTAAACATGTCAGTGTAGATGTGGAGCATTACAAAGACTTCATTCATTTTTGCTCCTAAATAGACACATCATTCTCTATTTTCCTCTTCCTTTGGTGACATCCTGGTTTTTTTTGTGTTGTTTACCCTCAAGGACGAAGGTTTCACATTGTCATTAATTCTGGTGATGCCTTCACTTGCAGCTTCCTCTCAGCAGCTTATGCTTGAAAAAAAAAGCCATTGATTCTGATCCTGTGACAGGGATTTTCATTCACTACCCTAAAAATTTCATGAACAAATCTGGAAAAAGGTTTTGAAATCTGCCTGATGGGCTGAGAAAAATGGATGCAATTACTATGATGCTCATGGTTGTTGCCTTGGTCACCAGTGAAAAGGTGATCAGTTCAAATCTGGGTTATTCAGTGCAACAGATATTTGTTATCGTTTCGTCTCTTTGAGCTAATACCGCCACAATGTACCAGAAATAATTGTTGTCTCCTCCGCAGGGAGAGAAATCCAGAGAGTGCACCTGCTCTTAGTGCACATTGTTAAAACTAGCTTCTGATTGCGGCGCATTGTTGCCGTCCTGATGTGTAACAGCTGTTCACCTTGGATCGTAAAATGGTTTCCTGAGGGTTAAAGGTCAGCATCACATGCAAGTGCTCACATGAGAAGGAGCGGTGAGTCAGGCGTTACACTGAATGGGGCAGAGAGGGCAAATCCAATGTCAGCGAGCAGAAATGGAAGCAGGGGTTCGTTGCTTTGTTACCTTCAGCCAATCACAGGGGAAACGGTGTCACACGTTATCGTATAATTAATACTTTCTTGCCTTTACGTGTCACAATGCTTACATTTCCCACATACCTCTGTTGTGTTTGTATAGTATCTTGTTTATTCCCTTTTTGGCAGAGATTATCGTGATTGTGCTCATTCCAATAAAACACAGTGTGGGCTGCAAAACTACAATATTTGGGACACTGACGCGGTGGAGAGCAGCGATGGCACAGATAACAGACAGTCTGCTGAGGTCAACCCTGTTACTATAACACACAAAACCACCGATACATACAGAGTGTGTGGAGCCTAAAGTCTCCGTTCATAAATGTATATGACTACACTGACTGGTAAAAAGTATTTAGCTTTGGCAACAAATGCAAAAGTCATAAATATTTGATTGTGTATACTAAAGCCCAAAGGTAAGTAATTCATTTTGGCAGAAGTTAAAAGGAAGAAAGATATACAAATGTTCATCGGATTCACTCCCTTAATAATCCATATATATATATGTGTGTGTATGTGTGTGTGTGTGTGTGTATGCGAGACCTCAAAAATGTTTGCTCAAAATGAAACACAAGTACAAGTAACTGTGGTATCTATATACTGTATATTTGCATTCAGAAAATAATTATGTATAAATGGGCAGCAAATGTCTGCAGTCCGGTGTTACCACACTGAGGATGAGGTCTGTGCCGCCAGTCTTCCTCTTCTCTTGACAGTAGCAAAAGAGTCTGTATCCCAAAGTACACGGATAATCCTGTATTGCAATATGGAAAGCTCCTTTAAATGTTTGGTGAGACCAAATATTTAAACAAAATGTGTAAAGCACAAATTTTCCCACCCTGTCATTTTTTTTTTTGTGTTTTTTCTATTATTTTTTTTTAATCATTCATAGGCACACATTTCCCAAACATCTACAGTGTTGTGTCTAAGTGATGTGCTGGCAAATAACAGGAGTCAGTTGATAGGGAAGGAACAAAGAAATACTTCACACTACGCATCCTGCCTATGGCGGAAGTTCTCCCAGCCTCCTTCACTCCTCCGATCCGTCTTTCGTGTGAGAGTCTTCTTGCGGAGTTTCAGGCCACTCTGGTTCCTCCACGGGCTCCTCGGGGTCCTCGCCCTCCACCAGCTCCTCCCGGCTGCCCGGCTCCTCCTCCTCCTCGTGGATGGCCAGGATGGGCTCGGCCACGTTGTTTAGATGGACCGACTCCCCTGCCGGACCCTGCTTCTGCGCCTCCTCTGCAATCACCTTCTTCCACATCTCGTGGTTCTCCAGCAGATGGTGGGTGATCTGGCAGAATACTTTCCTCCTCTTCTTCGGAGCGGCTTTCTCTGGAAGAGGGGGAACAAAACTAAATAAGTACAAAAAACGTGCACATTTTTTGCTAATAGTATAGTATTATAATGGTATCTAATATCAATATTTTGAATGAAAGCACATGGAAAAATAATATAAAACACATATGAACGGTGTCGAGGTGAACAGCTCCCACATATTAAATTACAAAAATTGCATCAAATCATAAATAAATAAGCTCATTTTTATGAATTGATCGCCCATTGAGGTAAACATCTCCCAATTAGCATGTTCCCACCAGAGCCTTTTTAATATCTTGAATTTATTTGTGTATTTATTTTTGTATTCCATATCATTCAGAGAGGAAATCATTTTTTAGTGCAGCTTTCTGCATTCGAGAGGAAACTGCATAATTAAACACAGAATATTTATATCGGACATCAAATATTAATTGGGACTATAACAAATAAATGTGAGATGGACATGTGGGAACCTGGTACATCTACCTACACTGGTTCTATCCACCACTTCTGATTCATGCTTTTTCTTCAAATAAAGCGTTTTTTAGAGCTTCGCTACAGACCAGCCTGCTTACGTGAGGCTTCTGAGCTGGTGGAAGTGTCTTCTTCTGCCGTGTCCTCCTCCTCTTCCTCCTCGTTCTCCGTGCTCTCCGGCTCCTCTGCCTCTAGGTTGGGCTCCACCCAGTGGCCGGGCATGAGGCAGGCCGAGTCATACGAGTTGCACAGTGGTCCCACAATGTGTGTAATGAACGATTCCTGGAGTTTTGCCAGCTGTGGCGCAGCTCGGTCCATGAAGGGGCTGATGGGAAGGCCCAGGCTGGACTCTTCGTCACCCTGCAGAGAACATGAATAGGTGAGACTGATGTAGAACTTCCATATATGGAGTGGCAACGTCCCATCCCTTCGGTAGACCCCTCTGGGACCTATGAGATCGTAAAAATGAATGGGTTTCCATGCAGAGACAGTCATTTTTTCTGGACCGCCTGGATTACACCTATGTTGTTTAAATTATGATTTTTCAGGTCAAGAGTTTGGTTTATTGTGCAATTGTTCAGCTAAAGGCTGTAGAGAAAAAAACAATGAGAAAGACTACATGTCACGTATGTGACACGCCATCGCCCTTTCCCTCTGCTTCTCGGCATAACTGAAACTCTCCACATTCCACGACTTATAATGATTGTCACCTCCTTCGATGCGGGAAAAGGCGGTGAAGTGGAGTAGAGAGATCGCCATTTCTGTTCCAGAGTTCCCAGTGCGGTCGGTGACGTAAATCTTTTGCGTCGAGAGCAGCAAAGGGCTGTAGTTCACAAAGCGGCTTCACGCAAACATTATCAAACTGAATTGTGGTCTTCTTTGCAGGAAAAAATGCATCTAAAAACCACAAACAACATATCTGAAATCCATGGCACAATTCAAATGTGACCACAAAATAATTGGTATCTCCTTATTGACTCTCATTCATAAAAATGTGTTTGTGGGCACCCATGCACCAGAAACCGAAAGGCAGGACTTGGCCGCCTTCTGCCTCCATAGAGGCAGGAAGTCTAAGAGAGATTGATCATGGCCTCATCAGGAAACGTCTGACAAGTCAAATAGTGGAGGAATTTATTGCCTTCATGAACATTTTCCCACTGATCACATGATCAGTTTGGATCAGCTCCAAATTGAAATTAGCCACTTAGCAAGTGACGTCCAAAAGAAGTCGTCGGGTTGAGACCATAATCTGAACTTCCATAAAACATACAAATGATGATTTCTACATGACGTCCAGATTATGACAGCCAGATCTGGACCAGATGTCTGGCCGCCACAACAACGTTTAGGAAAGACGTAGATAGAACTTGAAATTGAATTGACACTAAAGCATCTGCAAAGATTAAATATCTTTCCAGGTGGGCAACCAGACCTTCCCTATATTTGTAAGATAAATCCCGTTATCTACCTGGATACGCTGAAGATATATGATGACCTGGATGACTGAGAATATCCACAAACACATCGTGCATTTAATTTCATTCTCAGCAGCTTTTACACGAATGAAACTGAGTGTACGCACTTAAACAAACCTTATCGTGGGCGGTCAGAATAAGGAGCCACAAGCATGAGCTCAATTGTTGAGTGGAAGTGCTCATTATTTTACTGTTGTTAGAAACTCATGTCTTGCTCACGTCTTGTGACAATACACACAAATACTATCACACCCCCACTTTGCAGAAGTGAATGTAGATGTTACATTAGCAACAAATCACAGAAAATCAGACATTCTTCTGTGTCCCTGAAAATAGATTTCTGCCCTGGGCTTTATAAGCAGCTGCTGATGTTCTGAGGAATTTACTTGAAAGAAACCACTCTTAAAGAGCCGAGTGCTCAGTAATGTCGTCATTCTTCCTCTTCACAGTCGTCATCTGCATGTTGGGTGAAAGCTGCTGTGTTCTGATTCTTTGGAGCAATCAAAGCGTCACAGAGCTGGTTGACTGTAGCTGGACTGTCAACAGCTGAATAGTGGGGAAGCAATGGGGGCATCTGCTCTAGGGACGGGAAAGAACAAAGGCATGGAGATGTTTCCTGGTTGCCGTGGTAACTGACCCCTGGTTTCATTGCATGCACTGTACAGTAAATGCCTCCGTCAGCCAGGGAGCAGTCGGCTGATCATTTAACACACGATGAGAGTCATTCATGGACCAGAGGTCGGATGGAGCAGCCACTCGGTGGGTTACATCGGAAGGAGAAGAAGAGACGAAGATAGCATATTTTTTTGTGTGTTTGTCTGTGTGAGCCCTTTAGCTTTTATATCTACACATCATAATCAATTTCAGTTTTTAACGTGGTTAAAAGATATCTCATGGCTTTCTGACGTTTCCATGTGCACGCACATGCCTGGACACCTCCTGTATCGAGGCATTGTATTGCTGTCCTGTTTTTTTCTTTTTTTCCTCCTGTCCACGGCCGCGGCTCTCAAGGCTGTCGGTGTAATCAGGCGGCCGCTCGACATGACTGGCAGTTGCCTAGGTACGCTGCTGGCGTCACTGCAGCTACTAGCATGTATTCGAAGTGTATCCTTTTTTACAGACTGCAGGCAAATACTAAATTCTAGATCTTCTCTGATTTGCTTTTTCTTGATGTATAGGAGTACTTAAGACTCTTTAACAGATCTCTGCATCTTGTTATTCATTTTGTAGTTATTTCCAATTAAGAGCCAAATCCTATCAAGGCGGTTTTCGTACCTGCTCATAGAACTCGTTGACAATTCCCTCCGTCCACTGCAGATGCAAGTCCTTGCACTTCAGTGGGCCGTTGATGTCAGCCAGTTTAATGCACATCTGGCAGACCAGCAACCTGTCGTTCTCGTTTGACCAGTCGATACCTGTCGATGGATCATCTCCCACCTGGGGAACCAGCAAAAAGACGGGTTGAATATTCGATATGTGTGTGCGTGCAATCTGCTGTTCAAAGACAGCGTGTTCATAATGTCAAGCAGGTTTATTCATCAGTGAGAAGACATGACGTGAATTCAATTACTCTCTGCTAACCTGACAATATTTACAGGTTACAATCACCAATCAGGTCCTGTTAATTAATGGTGCTTGACTTAAAAGCTATGAAAGGATCCTGTGGTGTCACTTAATGCGCATCAGATCTGGAGAGGGGAGGGTCACTGGCTCTAAGGATCGGACCATCTAACCAATCAATCTGATCAGGTCAAGTGCAAATCTCGACGGCTACTTCACAGAAGGCTAATTTACTTCCAGGAAGAGCAGAACAAGCATTACAGTTAGAAACAGTGCTGCTACGTTCACTGCCAAGCCAGCGAGCCCAGCGCCAGCCGAAAGGCCCCAAACATCAAGCACCACCAATGCGCTCACACTCACAATGGAAAAACCCCAAATCCTCAAATCCAAAGCCAACATTCTGTCTGTGCAAATTCTTAAAAAACAGCAGGGTGCTTTGTGTTGTTGACTAGAATGCATTAGAATTGGTGTCATATTGTGTTCAAGCAGAACTCGTTCCCTCTCCCTAGGACCTGTGATTTTAATAAAGAAAGCATAAACAACTAGAACAACAAAATGGAACCAAGAAAGAAAATTTCCAATTCTCGAGAAAGACATTCTGTACTTTCCAAAGTCATGAAGAAAACCACATTGTTTTTGCTTTCTGTAACTCTTCAAGAACATTGGAACTACTACAGATGGTGACATCTTAAAAGCACCTGGGTGATCACCTTAACATCAAAGTGGACCCGTCTGATGACACTGCTGCAATAGAAAAGAAAGGCCAGAGGAGGCTGTAATTGCTCAGGAGGCTGGGGGTCATTTGGAGGGCAGGGGGCGCCCTGGACAACCTTGCATGGCTCAGTGGTGGCATCCTCACAGTGTGGTGTGACAGAAAAAAGGCTGGATGAACTGAATAGCGAAGCCAGCTCAGTCCTTGGATGCCTCCCTGAGTTTGTGGAGTTGGTGGGAGAGAGGAGGACTACTGCCAAGCTGTCATCATTGGTGGTCAGCAGCCCTAAAAGACCCCCAAGACACACTAGCTGGCTGTACTGTGGAGCTCTTTCACTGACTCTTTAATCAATACTGCAATCCCAGGACTCAACCCATATACCGCATCTGTGCAATAGCCAGTTGTTCATATTTTGTATATATCCTATCAAGTAACTTCTTGGCACCTTACCTATCCAATATGTTCACATTTCTTTTTATAAACTATTCTGTATACATTTCAGCTACCTTGGCATTGAACTCGGCGAGGAAGTCAAAGTGCTTCTTCAGGTCAGTGGCCAGAATGGCCTCGATGACCAGGAAACGGAAACGCTTGAACTCCACGTGGTCTAGGTTGACGAGGAAGTTGAACTCCGGCCGAGACATAAAGAGGTTCCACGCCGATGCCGCGTGGTGGTTTTCCAGCACTGAGCGGTCATTGTAGAGCACCGCCTGCACAGAGATACACACACACACACACACACACACACATACACACACACCACTTTATATCCCCACAAATGAGTGGTTAGCAAAACCTAAATGATGTTGTTCTATTCTTGCACAGCCTGCTTAACAAAATCTATTAGAGGCATTGGACGGGTTGTTCAGAACATCATTTTGTGACATTGCCATACGTTTCAGGCAGAGTGGATGGTGATAAATAAATAACCATTGTGAGGTTAAAAGCCACGATTTTGATTGTCATAGTGTTGCCATGTTTAGTCTTCTCCCTGCCTGGTCAGCCGACCCTGTAGCTGCAGCATATCTTTTTATTAAATCTAAAATGAATGATTAAACTAGTCATCATTTGGCAACATATTCTCTCCTTTGTGGCTTTTCTCTCATTAAATGAATTTGTTTGCATGATCATTTAAAACAGCATTGTTTAGGCTTTGCCTTCTGCTTCTCCAATTGGTCATTACTGGATACACATGCTTTTCTATCCTGTTGATGTCTGAATTCCAATTTATTCAACCAGGATTGACACCTGAAGGAAGTTTTGGTTTTAGAGGCTTCTGATGATCCCAAATGTGCCAAGCAGGAAGGTGGTTCCAAATTTCCTCGAAACCTGGATTGTATCCAGAGACTTGAAGAGACAGGCAAATGTTTTAGCTGTGGCTGCTAACTTTATATAGACGGAGTTGTATCCCTGCAATTTGGACACTGTTACTTCAAGGACAGGTGTGAATAATATTGCTTAAGACAGGGTTTATTATAAAAATCAAAACTTCCATTACCTACTCAAATTTAAAGATACTTTGCAGCAGTTCAGGACTCTGTTTTTCTATAATCAAGCTTTAAAATGAAGTGGACTGTTATAACTTGCCACAGTTTAAAGTCAATAAACTGTTAAATGGATACACATTAATAGTAGAAACAGGAGAAACATCAGTGATCAGATTAGGCCCTGGTCAGCTGATCTATGCAATGAAACATCTGGGCACCTGCGGGGCGCTTGTGGCCACCAGGAAAGCATTGGTCCGGCCCGGGTGGTCATAGTCGTGCATGGCGGCGGCCACGTAGAGCGCCATGAGCTCCAGAGCAGGTATGAGCCCGGACAGGCAGCTGTAGCCGTCCTCTGATACAGTGTAGGTCTTTGAAACCAGGAAGCCCATGTGACTGTGGGTGATGCCACTGTCTGAGTCTGACAAAGACAAAGAGGGGAGGGTGAGGAGCGGGGTGGCACAATTTACACAAATACTGTACTTTCATGTGCATATGTACACACACTCACATAGAAACACACATTTGAACACAGAAAATCCACTTATACGTGGATCAAAGGCATGGCCCTGGTAAGGCATACAAATGAGGTTATGGAAATATGGGTGAGAGGAAACTCTAATCTGCCTACAATTTCATGCTATTCTCGACTTCAAATGGTGTTTGGTACGTAAATGCGAGTGCCGAAAGCCTGAGTTAGATAAGACAAACTGTGAGTAGGATAAGAAGATACACTCCTGCAGGTTTCATGCTCTAACATTAATGAAACGGCTGACGGGGATGCTGCAGGCAGATGGAGAAGTCTAAATAAAATGAAGTCTGGCCTACATATAGATCAGCTTTGTTCAGTCATAACTGACTTAACCAAAGTTTAAAAATCTTTTGTGAGCTTGTTTGTTCACGCTGAACTTGCCTGCGTCAGCTTCAGAACACATTTTCCCAGCATGCAAGCACTGAGGGACACACCTGAGTCGCTGGCCGAGCCGTGGTCAGTGATGAGGCTGGGCAGGCCGGGGACGGGCTGCGTGGTGAGGTACCAGACGGCGTGGAGCACATCTGTGGCGTGGACCCTGTTGTGATCTGGGTCAGAAAATAAACACACTGTCCAGTCCACCAGGGTGCAGTGTTGAGTCGCTTATATTTCTTGCATCAACATAAAGACAGCTTATGTGAGGAGCACAGAAGACAATGTCTAACGTTTCCCTCTAGTGGCGCATCCGAGTGTTAAAGCTGCACACGTGCTTAATTTGAGGGAAAGTGGAGAAAAGAGAGATGTCCATCTTACATGGTATGTCTCTGTAACCATTCTCAAGGGCATGGAAGTAGTTCATGAATTCTTTGACAGGAATCTTGAAGGTCTCAAACAGGCCTGTGTCCTCAAAGAGCCTATAAGAGACCTGAAATGAAAACATCAAGATCGGGGGATTCTGCATTAATAAAACATGAGACAGCTCGCTTGTGTCGGTGATTTTCGTAACTTTCAAGGCTTTCTTTTCTTTGGAATTCATCAGATGTGCTCACCTGACTGAGGATTCGCCCACATTTACCGCTGGTCCTTTCCATCAAGTTGAAGATGGGGAAGTTCCAATTGTTTAGCTGACTCATCAGAGGCTCTAAGCTCTCCATTATTAGCGGCTCCGGAGCCAGGATGGGTTTGTCCTGCGCCAGTCACACACACACATGTTGCATGATGATAGCATATTTTTTGTGTTTTCATGATGGCAGAATGCAGCGGCCGCCGCTCTGCGTCATCTCACCTCGGGAGGTATTAGTGGGTGGAGAATGACATTCTGGGAGGGGTTCTTCCCGTCCTCGGTGCCCTCCTCTGTATGTGCTACATCACTGCTGTCACTGTGGTTGGCTTCGTGGGTGCTGTCATAGTCTGATGACACAACCACTTGGTCCTCGGCTATTAAAAGAGGAAATAAAAAGATGTCACCGTTGCCCCTTGGGGGGGAAAATCCACTTTTCTTTTTCCCCCCGTTGTTGCTTTATCTACTTTCCTTGTCCTGGCTTGTTGTCATTGGCTGCAATACTCGGGTTAAAAATCCCTGAGATTATGAGTGTTCTGGTATGACTCTGTCCTTGATACACATAGAATATGTTATATTTTTCTTAAATAGAATATGTTATATTTTTCTTAAATGGCTTAATAATATCAAAAATGAATCATATTTTTTCAAGATTTCTTTGGTTAATCATCATGTGTATGTGTTAAGGTGACGTAAGTAGTAGTTAGTTAGATTAATGTACTGCATAACTGATTTAATCTACTGTTGAGACCCTTCTACAGCATAATTGTGTTTTTTCAATTCAGGCACAAAAACACAGGATTGGGTGTGTGGATACTTGGATTTGTTCTGTTCTTCCCTCTAAGTTGCAACATTAGACCAACGTTTGTAGTGTGTTTTGCCAACAAGGTGGCCTCACACTTTGTTTATTTTGCGTCTACCTATCTGGGCTAAAGGCTAAACTCAGCGATGCAGCATAAGGTGAGTTATGAATAGTGTGGTTGAGTGGAGAATTCAACGTGTTCTTACAATAATTTGAGATATAACTGGCTGGCTTGTAAATAACGGCCTCAGGCTAAAGAGTTTCCTGTCTGTTTCCAGCTGTTTAGCAGCATCCCTGTATGGCCAGATGTTCTGGACCACATCGACCTGGAGCGGCAACCTCCAGGTGGAGTCTGAGTCACTTCAAACCACCTTCAATGTTAATATGTCAAAATCTTTAGTTCATACAATCAAAAATTCAGTTTGTGTGTGTTTTAATGGGCCTGGAGGATCCTGTAGATGTATATATGTGTAGTACAGAGGTTGAGAGCCATATTTGGTTTTCTTCTACTACCGGAAGTCCTGTCTGCCTTTATCAGGAGCAACATTTTATAACGTATAATTTGCATATGAATGAGATGACCTGGCTGCCATTACTGAGTCGATGTCACATATAATATGACCTCTGTACGATGACCTCACACTGAGGGTCCATATGTTACCTTGTGTCTGTACACACACACAAGGGAGAGAGAGGACTGACCTGACCGTGGTATCCTGTCTCCCTTGTCAAGCGAGCCTTCTCCGTGGCTCAGTTTGATGTACGGTCTCCCACAACTGTGGACAAGAAAGATTTGATAAGGGAGAATTCAATTTACATTTGATTGATCTCCAAATAATGGAAGACAACATTTTTGTTTTGTCAAACAAGAAGAAATGTAGAATTCCCCTCTGCATATTTTTGTTATCAGAAGCGAAAATAACAGGCGGTCCAAGCCCCAAAAAACAACTGAGAATATCGGAATAAACAACTGGGAGGACGAATGCTGAATAGTACACATGTGTTTGCTTGTAGAAAACCAAAATGTGCGAGCCTCCGCCGTCTGTAGCTGAGCCAGAGAAGCGGGAATAATGCCATCCTCGACATCTGTCTTTGATGTCAGTTGGCGCAAAAGAAAAACACTTAATGGGATTCCTACTGTTCGGTCCCCACAGTAAACCGAAAAAAAAAATCATCATTAGTGAACATAATGTATTTATACATTAACATAAAATTGCATATGAGCGGCAGTCGGTGGCATCAGCGCTGCTGTAAACGTCTCGTTAGGAGCCGAGGCCGTCACCGTTAGACGGATGACGAGGCAGCATCAGCGAGCAGGACGGCTCGCGGCGAGGCAGAGACGGATGGAAACGTTCACCTCCACCAACCGGCGCATAAATCAAACAGCAAAGATGATCTTCGCGGGACGGGCCCGTGTTGGCTGGTTAGCCGCGGGGAGCCTCTCCATCGGCTCTCCAAAGCTTTTCCACGGTCCTCTGCCGCGGCAGCTGTCAGCCTGGAGGTGGTTCCAATTAAAATACCTCTCCCTAAATGTTGTAAAACCTGCCTTCTTGGAGCAGGAAATGCCTGCCGTTAGAGCATGGTGTCACAAGGAGCATAAAGGCCTGTAGTGTGTCTATCTCCCTCTGATAAATTGTTTCTTGAACACTTTTGCGCCGTACCCGCCCAGCCTAATGGTCCTGAGGCCCCAACAAAGAAAGTTCTGTTGTGTTTGCACGGCCAGGTCGGACCGCTGTGTGTAATGCCTAGCAGGTGTGGAATATAAAATAGTTTGATAGTTTGGCAGGCGAACAGTTAGTACATTATTGTCAGGGGGGTCTGGGCAGGCAGCGGCGCTTGGCTTAAAAGGTTTACTTTTAATGAAAGTTGAAGAACTGGCAGCCACGCTTCCTATTCTGCTAATGCAGCAGAATAACCCCGGCTACTGACACTGAGCCCTCGGCACAGAATGTAAATAAGAGGGCGGCCATTTTCGCCGGAGGAATTTGTCAGTCAGGTATCGAGTGACTTTGCTTTTATCACAATAACGTTGTGTTGCTTCAGTAGATAGCAGTGTGGCTACAGCGCACAGACAAAACATTCCACCCTGTTTTTCTTTCTCTTTTACAAGTCTAATCGCATGTTTCAAATATTCTGATGTGTCCAGTTGGGCTCCGTGTTATTTCAGTCTGGTAGGAAAAAAAACTGACTTGGCTTTTCACATGTAAAGCAGTTCAGTGCCATTTAATCCTCAAAATGAAGTTTGTTGCACAGTCAGTGCTTTTTTTTTTTTTGTTCTAAAATTTTGTTTGCTTTTGAAGCCTGGATGCCTTTAGAAGAGCCATTTCAACATTTATCTGGGCTTTAAAGTGCAATTTCTGTAATTATAATCATACTTCCATACTTTTATTACCAATGTTCACATTTCTTTTTCAAATTAATTTCCCTGACTCTTCTGATTAATGATTTCCTGATGTAATATACTTCACAAATTAATGACTCATGACCCTTTTTTCCATGTTTCATTTGGGAATCCATTAACTTTGCTCAGGAAAAATAACGAGAAACTTTGCAAAAGATTACTGAAGAATTGGCAAATGGGGGTTAAACAGAACAGCAATGTGGCAAAAACCCAAATGCGGATTATAAGTATGGAACCAGGTGGTCCAGAACATGAAAAAAAACAGCTGTGAATATTTTTCTTCTTTGTTTCTGAACACTCCCAAGCATCATAGAGGTCAAGGTCAAAGGCAGTTTCTTAGGATTCTTTGGTCTAAGTGGAGTATTAAATGACTCTCAAACACAAGTAACACATCGTTCGACGGAACTGCCATCAACTTAATCATCCTGCCAGAGGAAATACTGCAGAAATTGCGGCATTGTCTGCTTTTTCTGAGAACGGCCTCTTCTCTCCTTATCTTAATGTTTGGAGGCAGGCAGTAAGCCCCGGCCCGGTTCCCCTCCTCTCCTCGCTCCGTTTTAGTCTGAGATTTTACACTCAACCGCTCACAGCAGGTTGACAGATTACCTTTGGTTCGGAGCCCAAACGGACAGTGTCCAAGCCACGATAAACACAGTGGCCATTATTTCTGCTTCCAGTAATGTACCTACTCTGGAGCCAGATGACGTGAAAAAGATAACCGTACAGTGGCTGGGATGGAGGGAAATGGAAGGTATTCAATTGCCAACCCCCCCTTTTTTTCTTCGTCTGATAAAAAAAGCAGATATTGTATAGCTTTGATGTCGGTGTTATTCCTTCTTAGCACTGTATGTCAGTGTAGGCTGACATGATGGAAAAAGGGGAGTGAAAAAAAAGAAGCCTAATGTCCTAATTAAGATTGTACAGATTTGATGATGGAGCAGAGAGAAGGCAATTGAAGCCATGTGTTTGTTTTTTTTCTTCCCCCCGCGTGTTCTCCTGCTCCGTCCGCACGTCTCCAATATGATTCATCACTCATCAGCGATGCTCACTGCTGTTTCGTCTGATCCCCGAATTAATTAATAGACTCTCTTAACCAGATCTGGATGCTGACGAACAAAGGTCACATAAATCACTGCCCCTGACTCCCATGCGTTCACCTTCTGCTGGTAGAACGTCACAGGTTTCGTCAAAGCAAACAGCAGCAGGTCGGCGTCATTTCTCCATGTTTAAGTGAGACACACAGGAGCTCTCTTTTTCATTTCAGGCATCTGGACGAGAACCAGACGCCTCTAACCAAATTTAAATAAAGTGTTACACAGAGGAGAGACCTCTCAGCTGCAGTAAACGGAACCCAGAGACTCGTTGTACTCTAGTTGTGTGTGTACCCGGCCAGAAGAAGCAGCTGTGACAGTGTGCCAAAGTGTGTGTGTGTGTGTGTGTGTGTGTGTGTGTGTGAGTCGTGGGGTTCTGGTGACGGGGGAGAGGCCCAGGTGTTTGTTTATAGTCACACCACCATAAGTGGCCATGGCCGGGGCCGGCTGCCGGGCCGGGCTCCGCTCACAGACCGGCCGGCGGGGCCTTTGTGTACACAAGCTGCCCGGTGTGCTTACATGTGCGGAACTTTCTCAAGTATCAGTGTCATCGCACACACACACAAAAGCCTCTGACTGACACGACCCACGCACACTCCTTTGGAGCGCCGTGACAAAACAAAACAGTGTGCAGACAAACAATTCTTGTGTCAGTTATTCACTGCAGCAAACAGTGAAACAATAAAATACAGGGTTGTGTTTGTGATTTTCATTGTTTTATTTGAGGGATATTCAATTTCATTCATATTCTGTTTTGGATTTAGGTGTCATTGACCAACATTTAAAGACTAGGAATCAAGTATACCTGTACATGCTAACTGTCTGCTTGCTTTGGTTCAGCAAATGTATTCAATTTGGAGGAAATTTAGCATTTTGTCAGTATATTTTGTAGAAAATAATTCTACATGATTTTGTGAGTAGACTTTTAAAGGTCTTATCGGTGTGACCAGACCAGTGTGAAGTTATAAAATCTTAATTATAAGCCCCGGACAGATTTTGAGGGTAACACTGCACACAGAGACAGAAGCCTGAGACTTTGATGTGGCATTCGGAGGTCAACAGTGTCACCCGAAACCACAGAGACCTTTAGCAGAGTGATCATAAATTTACTGGCCCAACTTATATGTGAATTATGCAAGAAAAATTCACGCAGTGATCAGCGGATCTGCTCCCATTTTCCAGTAATGTGAAATAAATAAATAGAAATGCGCCTCTATGAGTAGCCACATCTATATGAGCTACAGAAGTGAGCTCACCCTGTAGGTGTGTGGAGCCGCCACTAGCTGGAGGCATTGCTTGGTTGGCTGCTTTGTCTGCTCCTCCAGGCAATCTGGCTGAATCCATTACTTTAGAAAACAAGAGCCATGTGTTTTTTATGGCGGTGGCTGCGTTTAACAGTGAGAAATCATACTTTATGGCTGCGCAAGAGGAAAAAACAGAAACCAACAACAACATCAAGTCCACTGGACTGTAGGCTAATAGAGTGTACCGGCAACACGGCTCGAGGCGGGATTAACGGCGCTACTCAAAATCCTGTTTCTGGTCTCAGCAAAACCTTTGGACGGCTTCAGCATCTACTCAATGCTCGTGCCATTTTGACAAAGTCTACAGTAAGTGAAATACAAAAAAACACAACAATTTCATAGCAATAAAAAAAAAATAGTATGAGTCACAGTTCAATTTTTTGCAAAGGTTCAAGCTGTTTTTAACCAAAAGGTTCAAGCTGTTTTTAAGGTTAAGTTTACTGATTTCTCAAGTAAGGAAGTCTATTTAAAAAGGGGATTTCAGACTTAGAGTTTGCAGTGAATAAAGATGCGCACAGGCTGAACGCTCAAGGGGGAAGATGGGTGTCATGTCAGTATCATGCATAAATCATGATGGATGAGAATAGAGAAATATGATCAACATGAGCAGTAAGTACGAAGATTTACGCATACGTTTATGCTCCGATGCGACGGAAGAACACAAAGGTTATTAGGGTTTGAAAACAGCACTTTTTGAATCCATGCAGGCTGTTTTCAGCGTGTCTGCCTGAGTCAGACATCAGACGGCTCTCTGAAGTTCCTCTGCACATAAATAATAAAGCTCCAGCTTTGGTTTAGACATCAGACAAATGTTCTTATGCAACATTTGAAAACTAAACTAACTCTGAACGCCAACCACCACCCGAGAGCACACGAACATCGACCGTGTCCTGGCTGAGCCCCCCCAGCCCCCCCACCTTGCCTGGGTGACACCCCACCAGGAGAGTCTCCATCCACAGACGGAGCATGGCCGCCGTTTTTGTATCCCTGACACAACTTGGCAGAGGAGAAAGTGAGCGCAGTAGATCATATTCGAAGGGACCCTTTTTTGGTTGAGGCCGAGTGCATAATTAAAAGAGCATGTGCTGCCGAGTCGAGCTTGCACATCACGTTATTAAAAAGCCTGCATGCACAATAACTCATATTCAGATGCAGCCGGATGACAGCTTTCGTGCCGAATCCCTTTTTTAGCACTTTGAAATTCATAAAAACACAAAACATATGATTCATACCAAACCGTTCTAAGATTATCCAAACATAACATCATTGTAATCACCAACTAATTGTGAGGAATGCAATCTTTGCTCCGACAACAGCAAATGATGCTGAAATAGTTCAGTGTAAATTAAGCTGAAATAATTCACTTGGTAACCATCACCACAAATAAAAGAACACCTTGTTTTGTTTGTGGGTTTTTTTTTTTCCTTAATTTAATGCGTCATTGTGATTTACCCGCTAAAATGAAAAGCAGCAGAAACAGAGAGTTGTGCCTTCGCATCTCCACCGCTGCTCTGTTGTGGGCCGGCTCGGCGAGCGCCGTGGCCATCGGATCGCATTTCTCAGGAGCCTCTGCAGAACAGAACCCATCCAAGCACAAACGCAGCCGCACATATAAACGCTTTCATGCACACGCTGCACTCATGAATGCACACAAACCTGCATCCTTTTCCGTGCAACTAAACTCTGACGGGCCGACCCCCAAACACACGCACACACACCACAACACACAAGCTGGGGAACCTTTTAAAACACAAAACAAAAGGACCACATCTTCCATTATGTCACATTGATATGCACCTCCTCATGATACTCGTGCGTAGACGACGGAGTCTCGTGCTATCTTTGGCACTAATGTGCTGGATGTGTGTCTTACTTATTCAGGTTAATGTGTTTGCCTGTGGGGCATATTTCCATTCTGGCTCCCGCTGCACACACACACGCACACACATATCCCTTTCTGAACTGCTGCGCCATTGCTGTTCAGTCATGCTGATGCCTTCAAGTTAAACTAAAGCCACACTGCTGGGAATAAACCTCATAACCTTCAGAGCAATGTGTCACACTGTGGAGGCCATTACAGGAGTCCTCCTTAAGCATTATGATGTCCCACAGTAGGACCTCATTATTACTGAAACACAATCTTCTAATGTTTGTATAAGAGGGAGCAGAGCTGGTGCGGCGCTTCAAACATAGCAACTAATTCCTTCTGGGGAGGAAAAAATGTGGACCAAGCAAAAAAACAAAGTTAAAATGGGACTGCATTAGCTAAATATACATCTTGAAAAGCAAAAGTCGTCCTCCGAGGATATGAGGGAGAAAAAAGGAGGGAAATCAGAGCAGTGTGAGTCATGAAGCGGAGGCCCACGTACCTGCAGGTAAGCGTTTCATGGTAGGGTTTGATGCTGGCGCTGCGGTCCCGCCGGACGGGCCCCGGCTCGATGGTGGGCAGACCCGTGGCAGAGGTGGTGGTGGTCCATGTGGAAGAGATCCTCCTCAGCAGGCCCGGGTGGAGGCTCCGCCGGAGACGCTGCACGCAGAGGAAAACAACTCAGCGGCGTACATCACCGGAGAACCCTCCATGATGAATTAATAAAGCTTTGACCCTTCAGAAGTCAATAAAAAATGGATGCTTGCATTTGGATAAAAGCTCTAAAAGTGCTCCTGCCTGTAAAAAAAAAAAAGTTACCCACTTTATCTCAGTGTGATGAATCGTTTCAGTGAGACAGCGGTTTTGATAAAAACACATTATGCAGATGATACTTTGCAACATTTATTCACAATTGACCCTTTGCGAAGCCCCCTGTAGCCGTTCTGAGATATCGGATCTATTTCCAGCATTGTCTGCTGGCGGAGGTTTGTAAATGAAGCAGAAAAGCAGATCGTCATCGCTAGCTAGCATAGCTAAAAACAAAGACACTGGAGACAGCCGGAAACACAAGATGTAAAACAAACTCCTCTGGGAGATCCCAAGGTTAGCTATGTTTTCAGCAATATGACAACAACAATGTTTCTCTTTTACATTTTGGCCACTAGCTAGCTAGCTAGCATCAAGACTATGTGCCTGAAGCCCTAACTTTCCTGAAGTGGTCACTGCATACACGGATGTAGTTTTTTCATTATTCCCCTACTGTTTGGCACAAAACGTTGGCATTTTTATAGCTTCATTTCACTTGACATGAGTGAAAACCACCTACACAGGGACAACAGTGTTCTTGTACGGCAGCATGAGTCAATATATTGTTGAAATTTAAACTAAAGTAATGCTGAGCGATGTTTTATTATTATTAAGTCAGGGGGTCACCAATCTTTTTGAAACCCAGATCTACTTCATGGGTCCTGAGTCTTACGAAGGGCCACTAGTTTGATACACTCTTCTGAAATAACACCTTTGCTTTGACCTTTGAACAAGAATAGATCAGAGTTCACCTAAACTTCATGTAGGACAAACAGATTTAAATATTTGTTTGTTCCTGCTGCAATTCCTCTATTAAATGATGCAATGCATTGGCACCTAAATGTATGCTATTGTAATGCTTTTTAAAATTTGATTTGTACATTCATTCATTGCTGTTGTTACTTTGTACGTGTGTGTATAATCTCTATATTGATTCTTGTTTTTTTCTAACCTGCTGTTGCACAACGAATTGTCTCATGTGGGACAATAAAGCTTCTCTTGATCTTGATCTTTTTTAAGATATTGTCATTTTCAAATCTATGTAATTGCAAGTGCGGTTAAAAATAATAGAAACATGCCTCAACAATGCCTCATGTGGTCCTTGGGGGCTACCCGGTGCCAGCGGGTGCTGTGTTGCCGACCCCTGATTTACATGTTAGCCCACTGCTAGCTAGACCAAATAAACCAGCAAGCGCTCTCCCGCTTTTGCTTTGTCTACGACACAGCAGAATATTCCAGATTTCTGGGTATTTATTGCAAGGGACACTGTGCTCTGAACTTTTTGGTTTATTAGGTGTCGGAACTTGCAGCTCCTGAGTTCAAAGTAATTCAGCACGGGTGTTGGTGTGCGATTGGACAGTCGCAGTTCAAGGGAGGGGCTTAGCAGAGGGTCAGTTGGAACCACTATTCTCTGGACTGGAGATTCAGCACTTGTCAATGGGTGCAGAGTGTTGACGGTGGTATTACACCCCCTGTCATGCATAGATACATTTCATCCATCCCTCTCCCTGCCCTCCATCAACCCTTCAATGAATTCAATTTGTCCCATTCAGTGTCCCTCTTTTTATCCGTCTTCTCTTTGCTCTTTCTGTGGGATTCCCAGTGGTCTGTGGCCTTGCGATGCCTCCATCTGTTTAGTGCCATTGCAGCAGCTTGGGACTAAACATGGCAGGCGCTCTCTCTCTCTCGCTCTCTTTCTCTGTGTCTCTCTCGCTCCGTCTTCTGCAGGGTGACCTAGTAAAGATCGCCTCAGAATTCTGAATGAGCCCATTCACGGTGAGGTGTCGCACACCCAAGCGCGAGCGCACTCTCACACATGCCGCCGGTGTGGCTCCATTTAGCGAACATTTCTTTCCCCCTCACTTTAATTATAGTCATAACCAATAAATGTGCAATCGTTAAGTCGCACGTATGGAGTCTTTAAAGGCGACATAAAATTTCACTATCTACAATCTCAACACCTCCATGGTTAGTTAGTAAAAACGTGTTGCCCTACCCCAAAAATCACACATTAAATTCAATAATTTGAAGCAGAACGAGGCTTTAACAGTGTGATTTTGTAGTAGAACTTTTACACAAATAAAAAAAGGAAACACACATCACCAACGGCAACAGCTCGGCTAAACCAGGTCATCCAAAAAAAACAAACCCCCCCCCCAAAAAAACACACAGCTGATCCCTTGTTAGTGCTCATCCGTTCAGTTCCCTAAAAAAATATTTGCAATTCATGTCATAATCATATTCAAATGTAATCAGTTCTGTTTTTTTCTCACCATGAATGTGTGAAAGTGGCTCACGCAGCACAGAAACCACGTCTGTGAGAGACATGAAATGAGCTTTGGAAAAAAAAAGTGCTTGAAAGATGCAGGAGGATGGATATGAAAGTCTTCGCCAGGAGGCAGAAAAGCAAGCGCAGGACTTTTCACTTCCCTCCTCCTATTATTCTCCTCGCAGGCAGTCAGAGCTGGCCACGTCTCTCTGGAGAAGACGAGTCCTGATAATTGCGGGCTCAGTGGCCGCTCCACAGGCGCGGGTTTTCTTTGCTGCTTCTGCAAAGTTCGGAAAATGTAAAAAAAAAAAAACACCTGCCAGCCATCCATGTTATTGGCTGGAGCAGAGCAGAGGGGCAACCACTGCACCCACAGCAGCACCGAGGACTCCCCGGGTGGACATCTTCCTCGGAAAACATCTCAGATAAATAATTGGATCCGAAAACGTGGTCGGGGTCCAGTTTTTGTCAACACATACTTGTCCCACTTTGTAACCTTTGGAGAGATGCACTCTGCGCCATATTGCTTCTCGTCTTCTGCTCGACTCGTGTGCACTCGTGCTGTCTGGCGCACATCTGTCATGTTGACACAGCTGTGGCTATGAAAGGGAGAACAGTGCTCCGAGCAGTAGACATGCTCTATTTTTCTTCACTCAACTCTATGAAAATACACTCCTTCATTTGATGCTAAAAGCTCAGGGAGCAGGAAGCACTCATTAGCCGAAACATGGGCGAAAAGATTAACATGTGTGAGCGGGACTGCACGGCGTATAAGTCATTTGGCCTCCAAAAAGCCACTCCATCTATGGATTATTTCAGCCGCTTCACAAAAAGATTGTACCCGATAAAGGTTTGCTTTTGTTGAGAGATGCACCGATTCCAATATTGGAGCCTTGAGTTTTGGCCAATACTGATATCAGCACAAATCATAGATACTTTTATTACTTATTTTGGAATGTTAGAAAAGGCTTTGATGTGTTGTGAGTGATATTACTCAAACAATAATCAGCAACAGTAGGTATGATAATAATAACTGAGCCATTTATTATTAACCAACGGGTTACAAACATTTTAGCTTTAAACATAAGAATATTCTACAATTAGATAAAAAACCCTGACAGACCCTGAAAAATAATCTCAATAAATCCAATCAAAACCCCAAAATATAATGCAAAATAACCAGTGCTGGTGCAGAGTCTGGAATGGACTGCTTATATTGGAGATTTTAGATGAGATTTAGATTCCAATTAGGGCTGTCACGAT
Source organism: Mullus surmuletus (assembly GCA_903171835.1). Lineage (NCBI taxonomy): Eukaryota > Metazoa > Chordata > Actinopteri > Syngnathiformes > Mullidae > Mullus > Mullus surmuletus. Next base: position 253,364 of record CAESWR010000129.1, on the reverse strand, counting down.
ATACCGATATTGACGATAATCGTGGTATTAAAAAATGAAAGTTCAACATCGTGTTAAAAATGCTCATATGATAATATCGTGTAAATGACCCAGTGGCGCTTGAAAGCGGTATGACTTTTACATCTGAGTTTTACAATGAGTTGAAACATGTCCATGGTGGCGACATCGAGACACTTAATGCTAACCCTAAAAATATCATCAATAAAGTTAAAGATCACTTTCATTGATTGTACCATTATAATTTACATTTTTGTTGATACTGTAATATTATTGTTATTTTGACATTTTTTGCCCAAAATAATAATAAGAAGTGCAAATCTGATAGCATGAAAGCCCCAAATCCGATGCTTGTTCTTTTTGCTTTGCTGATTTGGACCGATATCCGATATCAATATCTGATCGGGACACCGCTATACCAGCATCGGAAAAGCCACTGACACTGCTAAAAATGTAGTAACGGGAGTATTATCAAGGGAAAAATGGTATTGCAAAGGTACGTTCCTCTGACTCTTTGTGCTCTGAGGTTCTCTCACCTTGTGGATCGACGTCTTCTCTCCTTTCTCCGGCCCCTCCTCCGAGTCCGAGCAGACGTAGGCATCGCTGGGGTTGAGCAGGGGGGCGGGGCGTGGCCGGTGCAGCGGCTGGAAGGTGAGCTGGGTGGTCAGCAGGTTGCTGACGGCACGCAGCGAGGTGCAGGTGTTGGGGGGCAGCGAGGGGTCAGCCAGCAGATCTGTGATGAGTCCGTGAGCCTCTCCCATCACCGCTATGTCCACCATCACCGTGG